>JAJAVP010000075.1:707496-803642 GCA_020740425.3 Heterorhabditis indica
TATATATATATATATATATATATATATAATAAACCTTTTCGCTATCTTCTCCCTCATAATTTACTAATGTTCGAATATGACAGTCGCATGCTTTAGCTTGATCAGTCAGATTCTGGAGCTCAGTGATATCACACATTGATTGACCTAAAAACAAATCTTCCGCTATCTTTATTTATATTATTAAATTATTTTAGTCACCGTTAGCGAGTATTTCTTCTACAAGTTCTTGCGCTCTTTTGATTCTCTTATCCCCGTCGATCGCTATCTTGTGGTGTAGCACCTCCTTAACATCCAACCACCTATCAATGCCTAGCAGATTATCGAAAAGTGGGGCCACCTCTACATTAACAGTATCCTATAAAGTAGTAAGTCATAATATTATGTATATATATACGCATTAAAAAATTACATATTGAATATCTTACTTTAAACTTCGTAATAATTTTAAAAAGATGGCTGTGCGCTTTCTGTGAGGAAACTTTGATATTCCATAAATTCAAATCATTATATTTGACGATTTTGAGATAGTCCTTTAACAAATATGCAGCGGGATCTCTGGTAACAAATAATATGAAACATTGGTAGAAATGATTAAAATATCGTTTTTAAAAAAACAACAACCTCGCTTCTTTCAGTTTTTGTTCCACGATTTCAACGTATTGATAGAAGTGTGCACTAATGGAACGTAATTTAAGCTTCAACTCCTTGTGACCAAGTTGATTAGCCCATTCTGCTAGTGTTCGAACACTTTTTATCCGAGTTGAGAAATCAATCATAGAAGCGTTATAGATCCACTCTGTTGCCATTGGAACAATTGACGACAATGTTTCAGGTGCTGGAATAAAAGTTAACAATTAGAACTGACAATACTAAAAAGAAATTTTTTTTTGTAAGACATGTATATCAAAATGAACTGTACATTTAGCTTTAAAAAGAGCATCAAAAAGAGGAAATGCAACAAGCTGAGCTCTTATTGCAGAATCATATTCCGTTCTTACAAGTAGCTGCTCCCATGATCGAATCTGAGTGTTTTACGAGATTAGATTGTATAAGTATTTTACTATATCTCTTAGAACAAACTCTTACTTCCATTTTTTTCCAATCTGTAAGTAATTTCCTGGTGGGTTCTAATTGATTTTGCAATGAATTGGCACTATCTGCTATTTTTTCCCACTCTTCGGCTTGTTCTATGATAGAGAAGATCAATGGATAGTAGTTCTACGACAAAAACATAAAAGTTAATCACTGCTTTTGTTAGTGACATACCAATTATATTTTCGAGTTTTGACGCCATCTTAACTTGTGTTGTTGATAGAGGCATCGAATAGAAATTATTTACCTCATCAACAATGAGCTTGAGGATAACAATCTTTAAAAAATAAAAATAACCCAGATATAGGTATTAATATAACTAATGAAAATATTTGACAAGCAACTAACTTCAGGCCATCGTTCCTGGACCTCTTTTATTCTTACCACTAGTGCATCTAATAGGTCAGCAGCTCTCCTGTATTCTTTAAGCGAAGAAACTCTGTAAACATCTACCGTACCCAAATAATCAGTTTCTTCTTGTGAAATTATCCAGTGTAGCAATGATAGATCAGATCCTAAAGAGATAAATGAATCATAGTTACACTCATTGATATCATTACTGTAACTACCATACATATGAAATCAAATACTAGTCAACTACGAAGAAAATAAACGAACCAAAAGTAGCAGAATGCAACTTTTCTTTAAAATGTCCAATTCCCATGAGAACATGACGTATCCACACCAGTGCGAGTGAATAATAAGCTTCTTTTCTTCGCTTATTTGATTCATTAAAATAGTGACCATCCCTAAATTAATTTTTAGTTTCACTTTACTGGAAAAAGCTACTGAACTTACTTCACTTTTTCTGGGAAATGTGATTCTAAGGAATCTAACAACAATAATAAATCTTCACTGCATAGCATGTCTTGATGTTGGCTGTCCTACAAAGTAGTACTAAATTATACTAACTTTGTCCTACAAATGTTAAGTTCATACTAACCACTGAAAAAAATTCTTCCACATTTAGCTCATCCTTTTCCTCTTCTGTTTTATTTCGGTAAATGAAATCTTTTTCAGCCGCTTTTGCAACATTACGTTCATACCTGAATAAAGATAGAATTGGCAAGTATACCCTATAAAGCAAATCAATTTCATACCACTTCTGCCACTGTTGTCGAGTCCATTCGAGATCACAGTGAGGATCAATGTGTTCAGCAATGCGACGCTGTACAATTGCAGCTTTCAGTTTTAGTGGCATTGGAGATCCGTCTCGACAGCACCATGCCAATAACTGAGGACTCTCAATTCCTAGTGAAGTAGTTGTCAACTAAAATAAATACGCGGTAAAAACGTATTAGGAAAAGAACATTAAAGTACCTCAAAACTAGGTGGAAAAGCACTAGTTAGATGAAGTTCTTTTCGCCTCTCCATTGATTTGACCAGAGAGCAAGCCTCATGAACAGCACACAGCATAATATCTACTCCAACAAGGAATGTCAGTGACACATCCACAAATGAAGAATAATTGCAAATAGTAGACTAAATACTTTAGCATTAATACATAAAAATTTATATCCTTTACTAGAATCAGTATAACAAAAATATACCTGCTTGAAATTTTTAGCACTCATTATATATGACTTCAATTGAGCCAGAATAATTTTAAGATCATCAAAAGACAGCTCGGACAATTTGATATTACCATCACTTAACTTGTAGAGAACAGGAAGGATAGAAAATGAAACATCTCGAAATGAACGTAACTCCGAGCACAATGAATCATACTAAATAATAGATTAAAATTATATAAATTGAGAATGAGATTTATATACTCAAAACATTACCTACCTGATTCGCCGTCTGTCTGTAGACTATTTTCTGTACTGAATTATTTTTTCTTAATTTACTAGTTAACTGATGACGTATTTCCCATAATGCAGCAATTTGAGGATGCTGGGATCCCGAATCACAGGCAGGCAACTGCCTATAAAAAAAAAGTCAAATCACCATTTGCCTATTTACATATACTGTGTGGAATAAGTACATTTAGATGGAATATATTTTAAGTTTACTTATTTAGGAAATTACATTCAAAGTCATGCAATTTTTTTTGTATTACAAAAACCAATAGTAGAAAAATATTTGGTAACACGTATAACATTAATAATTTCCTACCTGCTGTTGAAATGTCTAAATTCAGAAAGTATTTGCAATTGTCTATTGACAATGTCCAGCTTGAAACTTATGTATTTTGATTTTTCTTCCTCATATATAACCGGATCAAGAGTTTTAGACGGAGGGAGAGCCTAAAATTAGATATGTATAATTAAGCAAAATTGTAAGTATTTTCCTAAGATGACTTATGTATACTTTGTTCATAATATCTATTGCTGTTTCCAAGCGTTGTTTCCAGTTATTTTGCTTTCTTCCTGTATTATCACTCCATCCACTGAGACCACAACTAGCTATTTCCAAATCACTCCTTAATAAAAACTTGTAAGAGAAATTAAAAATGCATTTATAATGATAAATGTAGTGAACTTTATATTGCGAGAAATCCTTGTTGAGTTTGCAGCTAGTTGCCAGAGCTGATTCGCAAATCGTGTTAATTCAAAATCACGCAAGTCGGAGATCGATAGAAGACTCATCGATGGATCAAAAGAGAGCAAATTCCAAAACGTTACGTAGATTAGAGAAAATGCACCAACTGATGGGATATACGAAATCTGAAAGTGACATAGAGAAAATTTCATACCATAATTATTGTTGTATTACCTTATCCTCCTCATTATAACTGCTATTTAGTACAGACAATAGTTTCACAAATTTAGCATTTGAATCACTTGTCCAATTTAACAAATGAAGCATTTGCTGACTTGTAAACAACGGATCAGACTGAAATAACATTGTAAAAGTTTCACCATATTACATAAATTTATCTCAAAAACGTAACGTACTTCATCAGTAGTTCCTGTAACTTGGAAAAGTATCAAGTTATACATTGTTTCTACAAGATTAAGGATAACTGCAACTGGTGATTTATGTAGATTTTTGTTTCCTGCAGATCCATTTAAGTCTCCATCTATTTCCATATTTTCAGTATGAAATTCTATTCGGTGATCAACAGAAGATAATAAACTGAAAACAACGTTGCTATTAAAAATCCAAGCAAAGACCTCATATTTTACAAAAAAAATTCTACGTATGCAGAAATTACAGCTCATACTCGTAAAAAATAATTATAAATGTAGTAAAAGTTGAAATTACCGCTGACATTCCTCCTTAACGCTGAAGGGATAAACAAGCTTGTGATCTTCATAAAGCACTAAATAATCACGCACGAAAAGTTCGTGTTTTTCAACAGACCATTCAGAATTCATCATGCTACTAAGATTAGAAAATTCCCGGCTACTGAAATTACTACTTAGTACAAACTATTTGAATGGCGGAAATTTTTTTTTAAATTTAATAATTACTTCAATACAGATGTAATTTGTACATCATTCCATGCAATGTATAGAGGAGCACAACCAGTACGAGGCAAAACAACTTGTCGAGCAGCACGGACGAAAAGATACAACGACAAACAACAGGAAAACAACTGAAATTGTTAAGTCAGTCATCATAAATATTCATGGAAATACAATATTCTTGTGGCATAAAACCTTTTTGGGTTTTCCTATGAAAGACATTTCATTTAGTGCCAGCAAAATACCATCAACTACACGACTGATTAAGTGTAGATTCTTGAACCCTATACCACATGTAGATAGTTCATCTGAAAAATTGACGTATTCTTTGGAATTTCTAGATATAGCAAGGAAAATTTATAGTTACATTTTTTAAGCGTACGACTTATATACTCAGCAGAATCTTCCTCAACAGTCAGGATCTTAATCATGTTAAGAGACCACTCACATAAAAGACTATGTACAAACCTGGAAAATTTAATAAATACAAATTCTGAAATGATTTTAGCATCATTAGTACCTATAATAGTTTCCACATGATTCATCGAAAACAAATAATCATTATTAAATTCGCTAATACCCATTTCCCATAAAAACTATAGTTATCCCATTTCTAACACTATTTTCTGAAAAATGAAGTTGTTTAGAACTATCTAGTACTATATGCTATCCGCTAATTTTTTTAAGATATATAATGACTCACTTATCCAAAATATCAGTCCCTTCTTCTTTCCATGATCCATTGCTAAAACGTGCATCTAGAGGATGTGTCGACAAAGGAAGATCTTGAGTAACTGCGATAGCGCGACGAACAAAAGGAGCAGCTAAATTGTATATCCATATATAAATAAATTATTCGAATTATTTATTTACTGACCTATTTCTCCAAACAATTTTTCAGTATTCCCGCTGCGAATAGAAAATGTTGAAGAAGAAAGAAGACACAAAAATATTTTTGATAAAGAATCATCTATGGTCGTATTTTTCCACAAAGATACCAACCAGGACTGATAACTGAAGTTTACTTTATCACCGTAATGTTAGTTAATTTATAAAAATAATTTAGATTTTAAAAAGACTATATGAAATTTCACCTCTCTACAGCAAGATCTTTGACTTTTGGTACTGTTTCTCGTTCTTTGTTTTCTAAAATCTCCACAAAATTTATGCCTAGTGATCGACATGTTTCTTCCACAGACATCTCATTGAGAAGAAGACAAAAATGCAATTGGTTCTCAACTGATAATGCCGTTAAATTCTTGGCAACCTATATTGTGATAGTTAAAATACCCTGTTTACTCTATGTATTGCCTATCAACCATTAAATGTAATTAGGATTCTGTGGCCATACATCCTGAGATATTTGTTCTGCTCCAAAAGCACTAGCTAGAGCAGTGACATCTTGTATACTCGTGTGCCACTGTTGATTAGTTCCTAGATACAGTTCAACACTGCGATTTCTCATAGCTCTAGATATTTCACCATTACGAGCATCCATAGATAAAAATACCCTAAAAATAGTTAATAGACCTATTTGCCCACATATATTATGAAAAATATCAACCTAAAGTTTGGATGTGGCTTTAAGGGTTCAAAAGACGATTGTCTTTCTGAGATGACAAGTTGACCTTCACTCTCTAGGCAGCTATTTAGCCGATCAAGAACAGCAGCACTAGAATATTGATATAAAGAATTTAATATGCTTATTTCAGTAAAATAAATGTATTTTAATTTGCAAGCACCTGCAAAGATTAACATCTTCAATAAGTAACCAATGACCTTCGAGATAAGCTCTTACAAAAGAACTATCTATCCATGCGAAACGCATGGCAGACCGTGTTGCTCGCTGTATTGCTTCACGGCATTCTATGATTATGCTTTCATCTTTCACTTGTGACAACGCAAACTGAAGTAACTTGGAAAATATGAGGTGTTAGTGTTAGATAAAATAAAAATATGATAGTTGGCATTTAAAATAGTTACAGAAAACGTTGAAATAAACACTCCATATTTACGAACTACTTGGTATTAATAGGCAGAAATCATTACCACTTTTAGTATGTATCTCGTTTAGTCTATAAAGAAGTGAACGAATAAATCTCCTTAATCAAATCACCGAAATAACGTTTTAAAAAGTTGTTAAAAGATTTTCTAAAATTTTAAAACCAGTCTATAATTCTATCAGAAGCTCGAGTTTATTGTCTTAGCGAATACATGAAAGCATACCTCCGTTGCCACTTCCAATTGCATAAAATCTTCCGTTACACTAATATCTTTCAGTACATTCTCATCTACAACTCCACATAACTTCTGTTCAATTAACCTTTTTGAGTCAGAAATAGCGGACATATCAACAACCTAGGTTATTAAAAATTACTTAATCAATAGATGAACTGCCTTAAATATAAGTTCATTTACCTGCTCATATGACCCTATCAATTCCTGGGCATCAGTTTCTGAACTCAAGGCGATCGATTCGAGACGAATCCCACATGCTTTTGCTAAAATTTCAACAGCTGCTCGCTTCCCACTATTTCTGAAAAAAACAAGAAAATCCATATTTAATCTGGATTTCTATGATCCACTTCTACCTTGGTGCGATGATCAGTGATAACCAACGCATATCTATACATGTAGCAAGTTGATGAAGGATCAAAGCTTGACTGGAGAGGATACAGTGGGAATTACAATCATCACAAGATATAGATTCACGACGCAATGAAACCTGTACAACGAATAAACTATTTTCTTTTTAAGGGCCGTTTAAAACGTAATAAATCCAGCTCATACTTTGCCTATTCGAATTTCCTTTTCGTCAACCGTTAGCAGAACAGGTGGTAAAATGCATGGTTCACCAAAAATCTCTTCATACAACGTTCTCAACTGCAAAGTTATTTTGGTAAAAAAATAGAAAGTAACTCAAAACTTAGGCACTAACCTTTTTTTTATCCTCTTCATTCCTCATTCTACTAACGTACAACAACTCGTAACATGTAGCCATGTCCCGATTCTTTGAAAGTTTAGTAAATTATTGATGCGATAAGATAGATGTTCGATATTAATGACTAGTAAAAACTAACTGTAGCAAAAAGTTGTAGCCATCTCAGTAGATCTCTCAGATTGAAGGAAAAAGGCCCACCCTCCAGTCGATCAATATTCGTCAAAAGAGAATTCAAAGTTACCATTGGTCGCAAACACGTTTCATCAAGTAATCCCCCATCCACTTCTCGAAGAATAAATAAAATGTCATTCTCAGTTAAATCATCCACGTATATCTAAAAAATAAAATATAATGACTAAAATAAATCGCATTTATGAATCTAATGCATCCGAAAAAACCTCGTAATCATGAAACACCACTAATTTACATTTGTGAATCGATTGATAAATGATTTTGGCAGAGCTCGTCGATTTCCTCCTTGAACATGTGGATTCTGACATGCAAAAAATCTGCAATTCCCGTCATCTGGAATCTCAAATGACTTGTTTAATTCAGCAATGTAAAGAGTACGACGGTGGTCGAAGCAAGCATTAAGTCCCTCCAATACTGACTGTGAAGCAAGATTCATCTTAAAAAAACATAACAGTACTATATAATTAAGTGAGTAAAATATTCACTTACCTCATCAAGTAACACCCATTCGCCACGCTTGATTGCTTTTAGTAAAGGTCCATCCTCCCATTGAAATGATATGGTACCTTCTTCTGTCACAATAGGAACATCGCTACCAAATAGATCAGAGAGGTCCTCAATATCATTCTTAATTAAGTATCTCTATCAATACCGTATTGTAAAACGGGAAAAACTCACTGTTTGATCAGACAAATTCAACCTAGTTATAGGATGTCCTGTAATTTGAGCTAGTGACATAACAGTACTTGACTTTCCACAACCAGGAGCACCCTCTAGTAAGATTGGTTTGTTAACCAGAAGACCTCTAATGCAATTGAAATATAGTAAGGACGAACTAATCGTGTAGAATTAGGAGCTTTCCTCAAAAGATTTCTTACCTAGCAATACGATAAATGTTGGTTACGCAAGTTGGTGCATTGAATGAGAAGGCTTTTGGTTTTACAGGGCTCAGAACACCATAAGGAATAGAGAAAATCCCAATTTTAAGACAGTCATGCAATGGAATCACATCACAAGATATTGCTTGCAATGATAAGTTACCGGTAAGCTAAAATAAACATAGTAACAAAAAAGGAAGATGCTTTATAATCCAAACAAAAAATACCATGATCTGTTTATGTATATACCATATCAATTGCATCCTTTATAACATCTTCGATATTGATTGCTATCCTAGTTGGCAGGCTCGGCAGAGAATCCAGAAATACGGCCGTAAGTGATTCTCGTATTGCAAGTACATGTTCAATACCATAACAAATAGCTTCTCCATAAAAGTCAGCACACGAGACGATATCACGTACAGATGGAGCATGCCTAACATTAAAAAATATAGGCATTACTTATTTAGAATGTTACTACGTTAGAATTAAAACTAACCTAAAAACATGAGAATACTTTTCAAAAAATTTGCCTATCCATGTAATTACTCCACGTGATGCATCAGTAGGGCGTGGCAAAGCACGAGCAAATTCATATCTAACTAATCGTGAATCAAATATTGCGAAAAGGTCTTCACGTTCATAATCACACGACGACCAAATTTCGGTAAATCTATTGCGCAAAGCCTTTGATAGCTAAAATAATATTAACACAATTTTTCTACAAAGGGAAAAATTGACTTCAAATAAAAACGAACTTCTTTCTTCCCGTAATCTCCTCCAGGATTCATAGTAGCTATGATTTGGAACCCTGAGGATGCATAAACTGACTGAACATCCACACCCGAATCAGAAAGAAGTAATGTTCGGTCCTATAGAAAGTTAATTCTTTGATATTAATATAAAAATGAAATTGACAATAAATGTTTGGATTCACCTCTTCAAATAAAGGATTGAGTCTTTCCAACACAGAGTCCTCTGCTAATGATATTTCGTCAATTAATAGTGGAGCGCCAGCACGCATTGCGGCAATGACAATACCATCAGCCCATGAAAACCTGATATGAAGACAATACTAAAAAAGCTAGATGGTACCTACCAGTATAATTACTAAAACAAACCCTCCATTTTCCACAGGTCTGAGTCGACCTATAAGATCAGCAGTCTCAGTCCTCTCATGACAATTAATAGTCATAAGTTGACCCCGTCCAATAACTTGTGCCAAACTCGTCTTACCACCTCCAGTTTCCCCTACTAAAAGGACAGCCTCATTTCGCTGCCAAGCCTGAAATATGCCACATTTAAGACCTAATAATAATGATAATAAAAATTACCTGTTCAGTTAAGACTAGCATTCGCCGCATCCCTGACGTTAGAACAATTCCAGATGTATCTATTTCTTTTGGCATATAAGGCGAATTAATTGAGAATAGCAGTGATACCTGAAATAAAACATTTTATTTAAATTATCCAGATCAAGTACAAATAGTTTATTTTTCATCTTACGTCTATTTTACGTTTTAGTATTTTCTCCAATGTCATTATAACAGTTTGTTCATCCTTTCTGTTGCGGCATCTACCAGCTAATAAAAAGTAGCCATGGTTAGCAAGGATCTAGAAAAATAGTCTACAATGAACTTTTTAATATTTATATAATCACAAGTTATTTTTGGTTAAAAATATATAATCTAACCTGTAACCAATCATCAGATGTAGAATCCGTAGCCAATCGTTTGGCCCATCTGAAGACGTCTCGCAAAGTCATCAGTCCTAAATATCGATCTATGTGCATGTAAAACCATGTAATAACCACTCAGTCAACAAATGATACCATCTTTAGCGGAGAAGAGCCCGCTTAGTGATCTGATTAGACGTAGTTCAGATAATACTGATATCATTTTCGAGGCCGCAGACATATGGATACCACATCTTGTACACACCTAGAATTAGTGTACATAACGGTACACAAAAGTCTAAAAACTATTAGGAATGATTTTAAAACCAACCATGACCGATAATTCATCTAATGGAAGGTGATGAAATTTAAGTACAATAAATCGAGATAGCAGGGCTCGTGATAATCTTTTCCGGCCAGAGTAGATTCCTGCTGGGTTCTGGGTAGCGAATATACGAAATCGTGGATTCGCACGAATCATTTGATTAAGTTCTGGTACGAATAGTTCTCGATTATCATCAAGTAACTGAAGTAAAACAAAGATTTAAAAAAAAGATTATTAAAGCTCAAATACTTTAAAATAGTATAAGACTAACACGATTCAGGGCTTCAATGACATCTGTAGGGGCAAGATTTAGCTCATCCAGGATTAACCAACTACCATTACGAACTGCACTGACTAAAGCACCTTCACGAAATATTAAGCGACCACCATTATCAGCAACATATGAGCCCATATATCTATAAAATTATTAAAACAATGAATAAACTTAGAGGAACTATTTATTATTAGATAAAACCCACTCTTGTACATCAGTATGTTCATGATTATTAATCCTGACAATAGAATTACCAGTCAGTTTAGCAAGATGACACACAATAGACGTCTTTCCTGCACTAGTTTCACCCTCTAGAAGCACTGGGAACCTAAAAGAGAAAAGTATACTGTAGAATAATGCAGCATGCGTAATCTCTAAAGTCCCACACCAACATTTATTTCTAATATAAGTATCCTTAATGTTATCGACAGAGGTATACTAATGATATAACTAAAACGTTAAAAAGCTCACTAAATTTATCTACGAAATAAAAGAACACAAACCTTCCGCTACATATAATTCTGGCTATCTCAGCCATGTTTTCTTTAACAGTTTTAGTAATAACGTATTTATCGTCTTTCTTAGGTAATTCCGTTCCACGTTCAATCCAGTACCCCTCGATCTAAATTAGAGGTAATAAAAGTATCCCACGTCTAAATCGTTTTAAATTGGCACTAAGTTTACAAACTAAATAGTTTAAGAAACACCTGGATATAGTCGTGTTGACCGTCCCCGTGTGGTTTTGGAATTGTAATGTTCGTCGCTACGCTAAAGGTCAAGTGTATCTTCATTCGCATTTTATTTTTGTTCTCCATATCCAGGTTTGTTAGAAATGCCATACATATCTAAAGTACGATTATATCTAATACATTTAAACTCCTTGATTCGATGAAACTATTATTACAATAACCATTGTTAGAGGAAGTATGAAGTATTTACTTAAGTATATGCACAAATCGTTAAAATGTCAGAACTAACCGCCTCAAAAAGTGATCTCTCTTCATTACCAAAAATATTATCCGCAGCGAATAATAGAGCACGACATAGTGTGCGCAAACTAAAACATAATAAATATGATAAACAGAGTAATCAAATCACTGTATATGTAAAATATCTACCTGTAAATTCCAGGAAATTCTTGCTTAGATTCTAAATAAAACTTGACCAGGTTTTCTACTCCTATCGACTTTAAGGAAGGTAAATAGGCAGAAATAACAAGAGCTAATTGGTGAGGGTCATCCAATTCGGTTACATAAAATTCGGTGAACCTTAAAAAAGCATTATTTATAACCATCTAGATAGCTTAAAAATACAAAAATAATTACCTAGTTCGAACTCCAGCCGGCAACCTTCTTTTTCCTACATCAGTAGCAGGGTTCATGCAAGCAAACAGACGAAAATCTGGGTGAGCTTCCGTAGAAATAGAATGAACAATAGCATCGAGACATTCAGGAGGAGCGAGATTGATCTTTAAAATATGAACTATTTCAGATTACAATAAAAACTTAACACTTGTCTAATATATTATTATTGGAAGTAATTTAACTAAATAATTTCTAAAAAAAATACTATTGATACATACCTCATCAATTAACAACCAGTAACCTTCCTGAGCAGCCTCTAGTACAGCTCCTCTTGTGAGAGTAAATGGCGCTGCACCCTTATCAATTCCATAACGAATATGACGTGCCCTTACGAGAACAGATGCCCAGCGATGATCCTACAAATTGTTCAATTAGTTTTTCGGCAAAATTTTAATATATAGATATCTAAATATCTATTCAATATTACCAAATTCTTTCCTGTGTTAGCCAGTGCTTTTTTAGCTGTTGTTTCGACGACTGATAGATAGTCATGAAATCGACCTGATGACAAACAGCTCTATAAACGATAACATTATCTACTCTAAAAATAGGTAGAATTATAGGAGCACAAAATTGAGACCTCCAAATGGGTAAGAAATGTTTGGTTCTTCTCCGTGTTAAAATTGCTAATGAATACTTCATGGTAGAATTTAGTAAATGGTTCAAGAATATGAGAAATGGTAGTAGGCTTGTAACTGAAAAACTATTAAAACTCCATATAACCTTGGATTATAACCAAGAATTAATATCTTATGACAAATTCACCAAGATTTGGAATTGAGAAAAATAAGATGTACCCTGTGATAAGTTCTTCGGAATCTGATGTTGGACTGAGGTTAACAATTTTTAGTGTAATGTTTAATGTTGATGCCAGTGTTTGTACTACAGACGTTTTACCAACTCCAGTTTCTCCAACTAACAGAATAGGTTCGCGATATTGGATGCATACACCAATACGCTCCATTAGTTGTAACACATCTCTGTAATAATTTTGGAAGTACTTGTAGCAGGATTTCCCGCCAAAATACAGACTATTAAGCTCCTACTATATACCAAATTTACATAATTAAAGTACCTTGTGTGCCCTAATTTATGCTTTTGGACGCTAGTGAGTGACGGAGCACGCGAAAAATGACTCCTTCCTATGTCACAAGAATAACTGTCTCGATAAAAGGCTGGCTGACGAACATTTAGGTGAAATTTCAATTGATCGGTAGTGATGGACAGTGATGTTGCTACCTTGAAAAAAGCATAATAAAGCAGCAATAATTATTTTAAAATAACGAACCGTCTGACAAAGTTGGTAGGCTCTATCAACAGGATCTGATAGACACCAAACATCAATGAGTTCAGCTAAGATAGCCATATTACATGAAATATCAGATAGATTATTAATGCGTGCGCAACCACGAAGCAAATCTCTGAAATAAATAAAACATTCACAATCAAATTTTTACAGAGTAATAAACTTAAAGTTAAAATACTCTGCTAAACAGAATTTCCTAAAATCAATCAAAAATACTTACGTGGATGCAAGTTGACGTGAACTAGATGTGGAAGGAACACATTCTATAGATCGAAATATGGATGTTAGTGTTTTGGCTAAGTGAGCAACACGGGGAAAAGCCTAAGCAGTATAAAACCATATATTTTGTGCTCCTTATTCAAAATCACAAATAATCTCACCTTAGTAACAAGTCTTCGTAACTCATCATCTGTAAGGGGTTCAAGAAGTATTCGAAAAGGGATGCCTTCCAAAACACAGTTTTTTTTCCCCTTCCCACTAAATAAATGTGACGGTGGAATAAAGTGCTAATAATTATCCGACTTTAAATCAATGCAACAACTAAATGCATACCTTGAAGTAGCAATTAGGCAAACATCTTCATTGAGTTTCAAAGTATTACCAGATGGATGAGATATAAAACGTGAAGTAACTATTTGAATTATGATTGAAATAACATCAGTAGTAGCCAAATCAAGATCCTCTAGTAGAATTACACATGGTTCTAATAACCACTATAAAAAAAACTATCTAATATTCTGAAGTTTAAATTAAAAACGTGATGGCAATAGGACTTTCCAATAATTATCAAACCTCTGAAAAATTAGATGCCTTCCAAATAAATTGACCAGCTACCTCAGTACAATGATAAGAACCAAATAAACTCTGAAAGTATTAGTATAGAACCTAGATCAGTTCAAATTAATAACATGCTACGAAATTTGCCAGCGCTTGTTCGATTTTAAGAACCTTGGAATCAATTTGATCTCCCATCTGCATAGTCCTCATAGACAATTTAAGTTGAGATGATGAGTAAGCTGCCAAGAAAGTCTTGCCGCAACCGATAGGACCCTTAAAATTTATTTGCAAAATCAAAGCATTGCAACATTAACTAATTTTAATCCCTCACTTCAATTAGAACAAAATGTCTTGAATTCATTGCAATAATGAGCTGATGAGCAAGTGATTCTCTAGTGGGAAGGATGTTGAACCCATCAGACAGTTGAAATGCTAAAATATACATTACCTTACTCTAAATGTTTTAACTATAATTTCATTTCTTCGGTGCTAAGAATGTGCAATAAGAGAAGTTCTGTTGCTATATAAATATAGATTTTGTAGCTACATATTTGCATTCTTTAATACTATTAAATTTATCGAAGTGTACTTTGTATACGTATACCAACACCTACAACCTTTGATTTCCACTTGGTTGATTTCTTCAAGTAATACGGCACCATCATCTTCAGGTAATTCCTTCTTTTGATTGGATATTTTGATCACCTCTACATCATCTGTACCTTCAAATTTTCTCTTACGAGTCTTCAAGTTTTTTTTGTTCTTACTGCCCATCTTATCTGAAAACAGCGATTTTGACGTCCGATATTTATTAACAATAAATAAACTTTTTAAGCCACAAATTTAGAAGAAAAAAAATTTCTAGTTACAAAATGTATGAACAAAAAATTATTAAACAATTAAATGAACTAAATACAATAATGTCTTTAGAAACTCAAAAAAGTACGTAAATTCATAAGTACGTACATTCGATGCACGGTATAAATGTAAAAATCAAAACATGTAGTAAAAAATTTTGACTGGGAAGTAAGATGAGCATTATCTGGAGGAATATTAACGGATAACAAAAACTTCAATAATGGTAACATTTGGCTATAAGTCCAAATAATGAAAGTATAGTGCGAATATTCATTTCTCTAAAAGTATGCATCTTCTCGTTTGTTAGAAGGATCTGCCAAGTAACCGATTGACCTCAGTATTTTTATTGTATGTAATACACTAGATTTTAGGCTTAGCATAAGATAAATATACGAGTTCTTAAGTGAAAGGAATTATGAAACTTTTCATGGCAATAATAATACCCCTTTCTAAAATATTAGATTTGATTCATTCTTTATTATTACAATAATGTAGCTGACTAGTGTTTTTGATGATCAGGTCTCTTTATCCAGGTCACCATCAGCGGGTATGACCGAAATCACTTTCCTTTATAGCCTACTATGATGCGACCTATTCTATTTGTATTAACATTTCTTCCTATCTGTTTCTCTGAACGGTAAGAATCAAGTATTATTTGAAAAAATATATAATGGGAGTTATTACTCCGTGATTTTTACCTACGTATTTAACTATTAGCATAGTTTATTTAAAAAATTATCATGAGAGATGATACTGAATTGCTAAAGTACGAACGTTGCAGAAGTTTCAATGTAGTCAAAAGTGAGCAAACATGTAACATGATATGTACAATAACAAGACAGTTTTCACTCAGGCTTAGAATAATATTGAAATAATATTTAGATGTCCACCAGTATTTGGTGATTTTGAGTGTCCTCAACGATTTTTTTGCAAAGAAAGGCAATGTTTTGGAGAAAACAATATTACGTCGTCCACATGTGGAACAGATGTAAGAGATATTTTAAATCTATTCCTAGTACCTAATTTGATGGATCCATATATAAGTGCAGTCTAGATTAACATTTTTATTTAATAATATCATTAGTAATGAATCATAATAGTGTAAACTATATAGCCTCTCTATCACTTATCGTTGTCAATCAACAGTAGCAATTCAGTCAATCTTTACTTGAGTACCTATATCGGTTAGGCAAGTGTTCTATAAAAGCAAATATATTTATATATGAATTAGAAAATGACTAATTTCAAGATCGAATGCTTGGAAGGGACAGTATGCGTCGAAGGAAAGTGTTATCCATTAGCCACAATCAAATGCAATAGGTAAAAGAATGTAACTTTGAATATTTTTAAAAGTCAAACCTATTCATAAAACTATTGTGCCTTCTTCCTCTCAATAATCTCAAAGAGATATTGTGTCGCGTAAAATTAATGCTGTGTACAATGATCTAGTAAGTGCAGAGTTATATATTGACTAATAGCATTCATATTATTTAGATATAAGAACTTCATTTAAAGTTTCCTCCAGACATATCCTAACTGCGGAAGGACAAGCTCATAGCATTGTCTCTGATTGTGGAAAAAGAGGCAAATGTATTAATGGAAACTGTGCTCTTGATCGTAAGTAACTGTTTTTACCCTCAGTACATGATTCACCATTACCTTCGAGGAGTGGTTTTACTGTTACCATTTAAAGCTTTAAAGTTAATGTTTTTCAACTATTTTTCATGAAAAATGGTTCTAGACATCTTTTGAATACGAAGCCTGGCATATATATCATTCGCACGAAAACATTAAGTTACTGTTAACTTTGGGGGTTTAAACTTATCACAATATTTTCATGCAGTTTGCTGTTTCTTCTTAAAAATGAGTCACTAATATATTAACAGGGTGTCTGGGAGTGTCATGCATGGAAGGCGAACTTTGCCGGGGAGGAGAGTGCGTGAGAGTTGTGGACTCGTTTTGCATAGGGCATGCTGACTGTGGCCCTACTATGGAATGTCGCAACAATAAATGTTTCATAAAGTAAATGATGATATAAATAGGACAACCAACTTACTAGGATATGTCAATCAGTGACATAATAGGAAGAAATAAAATAACTTTTTGATGCAAATTTTTTATGATTTAAAAGTGATGTAAACTTTATATCCTGATATCTAAGATGAATCTCAGGACAAAAATGATAACCCTTAGGAATCTAGAACCAATTTGCAACTGCCAGCCTCAGGAAATCTGCCATCATGGACAATGTTTTCTAAACACTCGTGAGATCCTTACTTCTTTTTATAATGCGGTAAGAAAAACGAATTTTTTATGTTTCTCAGTCAATTATTTTTCATGAATCTTTATCTAGAATGTACTTCAATGTATTGCGAACAAGGATCATACTGCGTCGAAGGACATTGTGTTAATGGTAATTTCTACAACTTTGTTAAGAGAGAATAACTATTGAGAGAAAAAACGTTAATAGAAAGAATTAACGAGTCATATATTTCTACCTCCTGCTTTTCAATTTTAGCCATTGGCGTTGATTGCCATGAGGATACTTGCCACGGTGGAACTATTTGCGTAAATGGTGTATGTGTAGTTAACCCTTGCCCGCACAGGTAAGTAACAGTAGTTCAAATACTTCGTCTTTTTGGCTTAGTACTTGTAAATCACACTACTCATTTTTATCTGTTAATTAATTTAATCAAGTTAATTTTCTTCCATCACATCGAAAATTCTATGTTGATTCCAATGTTTTAAATTTATAAACTTTTCAAACAAACTAGATAAAGTAATTGGCAGTTAAACGATATATCCCATTGACATTTTCTGATTGCGATAACATGACCCTAATTTACTTAGACTCATTTACTGTAAAGACCATCGTATCTATACTCATAATTAAGATTATTTTCAGGTGTCCAACAGATCAGGATTGTCGTCTTGGAGAATGTCGATTAATGGAGGGTTTACCTTGTATAGGAGAGTGTAAAGGACCATACGAATGTGTAGATGGAAGATGCAGAAGAAATGGTGGGAACACAAATCTAAATAAAAACAGCTTATTCACGTAGATAAAGGTAGAAATTAATTTTGAGACAATATTTCTGTAACTTTAAACGCTTATACTGTCTTAATGACGAGAAATAATCCTCTGATATATTATGCTAGATTTTTAAACTTTCCATAGAGAAAAAGAAATCTCTGAAGTACATCATTATAACAACTTCATTTAATGCAAAAAGTCGCCTTTTTCCCAGAATTTAGTTTACTATTAAATAGGTCTTAAATTTGCAGACTGTCTTCATCGCGTATGTCAGTTAGGCGAATCGTGTGAGGGAGGAGCTTGTGTACGCGTTGTTGGTCGTTTTTGTACATGGGCACCTAGGGATTGTGGCTATGCATTTGCATGTCATGAGAACAAGTGTGTTGACTTACTCACAGCTACACCACTTGCAATGCAACAAGGAAACCAATTGTTATAGACTAGTAAACAGTACGATAAATATTTTGACCTTCACACGCTTTAAATACGTATTTTATAGGTATGCGACTACGTAGCAGGGATTATGAGTGGCTAGGATTTTATAACAAAGTATTAATTAATAGGGATATTACCCAAACAAATCCTCAGGATAAGATTTGCTTTAAGAAAAACGTTAGCTAATGGCTTTAAGTAGTAACCACAGAAAACATTTATCCAGAACTTAACAACATTTTACAAGCAATCAAATTGCACAAGATGTCATAAAAATGACGCAGTTATATAGATACATAAATATTTGTCAACATCAATGAAAAAATCAGAGTTGAAGACACTAAAAATTATACGTATATATAATTATAGTTTAAGAGAACCAGAAACAAATAATTTGAAATTTTTTAGAAGTTTGTCAAGAGAAATAACTAGTATTAATTGGCAGGGTAAATTTCATATAAATTAAAACAAAGATTCAACACAGTTGCAGTGCTTCCGACAATGTCTTCACATTTATAACTACAGGAATTTTCTCCTTCTGGGTAGGCATTTCTATAGAAAAAATCAAGTCCAATCTTTGAAGACTACGCATTACCTATAATGGATATCCTCTTTACAAAGAAAACTATTCACAGAAAAGAATTAGAATTACCTCAATAGCTCTTTCTTTGCATCTCATTAATTCTGCTTTGTCTTTAGCAGCGGATAAATTCTAGAATAGGTAATTACATTTGAAAACAACAGTCTGATATGTATACTTCCATAATTCCAATACAGAATGAAGGCATAAAATATGATAATTGGTAAATATTTGATTCTGCTTTGGTTAATAAGAAAACAAACTAGACTTAATGTTTCCAAGAGTTTCGTGTTACTGATAAGAAAATAAGAATCCCATAACTATATTTAGACAATTAGTAAAATAATAAGCATTTTCCTTCATTACTGCACGTAGAACATTTAAAACTCATTAGTAAGGAAATTATACTTTAATTTGTTTACATATTATACCTGACAGTATTTAACAGAAAATCCTAGTAACTTTTCAAGTAGAACACTTGCCACCTGACATTTTAGTTGGTCCAAAGATTCATCACATACAAAGACAAAAAGCAACCATTGATTATTCTCAGCACGTAAATCAATTGATACTCTACATATACCCTGAAAAGATTTATTATGGGTCCTACTTTCAATAATTATATGAACTAAAAGAGACTGATTGAAATCAAACTAATGTTTAAGAAGATATTTGATCTGAAATAATTATAGCCCCATGGTTATAGTTATAAACTTACCGTTATATTGACTACTCTAGGTAACATCCAAAATTTCTTCTGAATAAGCACATCTGCAAGTCGCATTATATTCAGTCGCAAAAAACCCTCCACAATGCTTGTATCATTAGAATGTGGAGAAAGTAGCTAAAAGATCAATACAACATGTAAAACTCTGACTTCTAGTAGAACAATCACTAAATAATCTTTTTTAAAAACCTACCATAGGATCAATAACTGCTATGTGTTCATGGGTCATCGCAGTAGAAAGCTGAGTAGGGAATGAAGGAAATTCCTGGAACTTGAATAAATAGTCTTTTTAAGAAGAATGAGGCTATATAAGAATGAAAACAAATACCAAATCCACTGATGTTTGATCCACAGAAGGATGATTGCTAGTTGGTAGCGACATTACTTCATCTATTTTTACATTAGATTTGGTTTTTTTTAAAGGTACAATAGCAGTAATCAATTCTACTGGAGAACAAGAACGCTTTTGAGAATCAACAGAAGAATGCCCATGAATCTGAAAAATATGTAAGAAAGTTTAAATCTATTAAGGACTACATTTGTTTAATGTGAATTTAGATGCTTAGTAAACGACTCCAATTCATAAAAGTATAATACGCATCTCGAACTATATCGAATTGATCTAAATGCAAGGACTATAACTTTGAATATTGAGAAGTGAATACTACGAATACATTGAACTATAAAATTTAAACATACGTGTTCCGATATGTGCACTTTGAGTTGTTGTTTTTCAAGAGGTACAACGGGTATAGGATGTATTGAAATAGTACTAATTTCACTGTCTTCATTCCTATCCCGACTTTCTTCACAAGGTGTTGATGACGACCGAAACATTTGAGTGAAATATTCTGTTATTGATCGATGTCCGGGTTTATTTTGTCTAAATAAATTTTAGCAAAAACAATTTAATTTAGCTACAAGTGAGACTTGGACTTGAAACACGGAACTACCAATTTTTAGATCTTAGTAGTTATAATACTAATTGCTCCATAGTTTCTATAATATCAAATTAATTTGCTTTAGCCATTATATATTTACTTATCCTTACTCTTTATTCAGGTCCTTCATGCGTGAATCCATCCCGTTGTTTGGAGGACGTCTATTTTCTCGCGTGATCTGTTCATATTGCATAATAATATAAATAATAAAAAATGCAAATTTCCAAGAAGTTACGAACAATTTCGAGTTCTTGAGCTGAAGTAATATCAAGTTTAGATTCTTTTCTGGTTACTGCTGTTGAAGATTGTGGCAAGACAGTAACCATTGGTTTATCTAGCTCTTTGAATAGTTGTCCCGCTGAAATAATTTTTCCATATAATATAAAATATGCATAAAATTAAATCCATTTAAAATACTCACCACCACCTAATTTTTTGGGACTGCAAGCATGAATATCCTCTTCATCAATGAGTTTAACTGATGAAATTGAGGCTGCGAACATTGGATTTGCCGAATAACCATTTTGTTTTATATTCTATAGAAAACTGTATTAATTCCCTTCATAGAAATGAAGAAGATAGCCATCTTTAACAGATTATTCTATTTATGCAAAGACACACTTCAATTTGGCTACTGTTATCTGGACTTGAAACATTCTGTGGTGCACTAGCTGTCACACGAGGAATGCGCACAAGATAAGGGGAGATGGTTGAAATGCTAAAAACAGCAACTGAAACAAGTACTAATTATGTTAGGGTGGTGCAAAAATAATTGAGATTTTCATTATTTTAAATTTTGCGCCGGTTTTTCTAGTTACCTTTATCTTTTTTTTATGATCATGTGATATAGCATTGAAATTAGTACTACTGATTTCTATTATATCTATTGTTTTCATTGTTTAGTACTGTTAGATATAACCGCTTAAATTAATCACGCAATTTTATTTTGAATTTAAACTGGGAAGTAAAGCGGCAGAAACTGTTCGAGCTATCAATTTTAGTTTTGGCCAAGAGTAAGTTAAAAAATGTACAACCCAACACTGGCTCCAAAAATTTCGTGACGGAAGTGAGTTTGAAGATGAGGATCGTGGACATCCTTCAACCATTAACGATAACCAGTTGAGGGCCATTATTAAAGCGGGCCAACGTAAGATAATCCGAGAGGTGACAGGAGAACTCAGTTTGTATCAGAAAACAGTTGTTCGACATTCACGTCTAATTGGAAAAATAAAAAGCTGGACGAACATCAAGTAAATCGGCAAAAAATACTGGTCATTGTTTGGTGGGCAAGTGGCGTCATTTATTAGTTTCTTAAATCCTAGAGAAAAACAAAAACAGCAGAAAGATTGACAAAATGCACCAATAACCGAGCCGTTTACGTCAAACACTAGTTAATCTAAAGACGCAATTATTTCTGCACTAACCTAATATAGCAACAATGAGAGCAAATATTTATAACGCATAAGTGATATATTCTACGTTATGATGCATAAATGATTTCAAAAAAATATTAACAAATGACTAGTGCTAATTTAGCGTGAGTAAATAAACTTCATTTCAATTTTGTTCCTCTCTATATTTACTAGGTCCATGTTCTTATTACTTGCTGTATCAAAGGACCGTCATAACAGGTCAGCTTTACAATGGACTTTGCAATAGATACATTGGCCTTTACTGTATACTAATTGGATAGTTTTTTTTTAGAATGAAGTGTGTAATAACTGCACTTGTCCAGACATGTTTTTCTAGGCAAGAATATTTCTAACTTGTTCTTTACTCTATGTTTAATCCCAATTTTCTGACCAAGAGTAGCAGACAAGTCCCATTCCTTAACAAGTGATTCCACTTCTCCACCAATAATCTAAATATAACATAATTACAACATAGAAATTATAAAATCCCCAGTTATATAGATTACGACTAACTTGGCAGTTGGATTCATTCAAAAGCATAATCCCTCGTCGACAAATGACACGCGAAGTAAGTAGAATCTATACAAAAATAAAAGAGTGGATAATAGTTACTCAAAATTGGGTAACTCCACCTTATAAAAATAACTGTTATTTAACCTTTGTTCCTGGTAACGTATTTTCCGTAAGTGGAATTATTCCTCCATATTCTGTTGCATCTAGAGTATTTGAACCATCTGTTAGCCTTACTTTGAGCATACGACGAGAGTTTAAACTCTCAGAATTAACAAAATCCTAAAATATGATTTTATTCCTCACTAATATCTAATAAAAACAATTTATATGACAAATATTGATAACTAATCAGTGAAAAATAAATAAATGAAGTTCTAAGATAGTAACAAATATCCGAAAAGAAAGATTTACAAAAGTAGTTTACGTTTTCGTTTCCATCAAACCAGCTAATACTATCCTTTGTGTTTGTCTTCTCTCGGTATAATTCGTAGGCAGACCGAGCAATATTGATTACTGACACCACCTACAACACTAACTTCTAGTAGAAGTTTACCACTATATTGCAAGTGAATGTGCAAGAAAATTAAAAACTAAAACAGACTTGAAATAACATTCTCTTAACAATCACAGCTTTGATAGCAGCAGTTGGTATCTTCATCCACGGTTGATAACTATCTCGCAAATCGGAATAAATTAATTGTTCCATAACAGCTTCGCATAATTCAGATACCTCAACAAGTAAATAATATAACATATTATATGCATAAACCAATCTAAAACGTAAAATATGGAGTAAAACATAATAGAAATGATGAAAGAAGATTACATAACTCGCCCTTCGTCCTTTCTCTTGGTATTTAATAAACCCGATAGCTGATTGCATCCATTCTTTCTTTAAAGTTATATGCCGCGCCTCAAAGTAGCCTAATACATCAGACTCACTCATTTCATGGTAGCACACCCCTACAACTCTAACCATTTAAATATATGCTTCTAAAATCTTGGATTAAGTAAAGGACTATTAGTAACATCACAGCTTAAATATATAGGGTACTAACACCCAAATCACACTAATAAGCGATATAATGTTTAAAACAGTCTCACAATTAATTCAATATTTGATTAAATCCTCCATACTGTTTATTGCATATAAAATTAACAATGATAGATAACATTACCAATAATAACTAAAATTAAGGTCTATGCTCTAATAATGTACAATAAAAAATATTATACATGGTATCTAGTCTACATAATCCAAATCTTCTGGAATTTCAAACTGTTTATCCAGAATCCTTTGCTCTATACCGAACTTTAATTTACACCACTTCTTTATTGAGATGATATTATCTGAAATACAAAGTTAAAACAAAATATTATTCAGCAGGACAATTTAAAAACCTTTAAAAACATTAAGCTAAGATTTTCAAAAATAACTACTGAACTAAGTTCATTTATAATAAATAGTCAGATGATTTTAAAAAAAGCTAAAAGTAATGCTATTTTTACCTGTCCACCTATTAGCATCTTCTTTCACTTGATCCGTTCTACGTTTTACCATTTCGAGAACATTTGGATCAATTTTAGCATATCGTTCAAGTTTAATTTCAAGATCCTTGTTCTGCTTTTTTACCTCAGCAATACGAGACAGTAATTTGGTTCTCTCTTCAGAATACTTAAAAAGTACTAAGCCTATAATAACTATATAACTTTAAAGATAGAAAATGCTTCATGTTCACCTCTTTCCCTTGTTTTAACCCCCTCAGCTTGATTTCATTAACTGCAATTTTATCCTCCAAATCGCGTATTTTATCTTCAATATCATTCAATTTACGTTTTCTCTTAAAAAACAACATAAAGATACTTTCCGTGAAATACTAGAATAATAATCTTGCAGCAAACCTTAAAAAATACTAACCGTTTGTAGTGCTTTAGCAGGAAACGCCCAGTAACATACGAATGTGCCTATCTTTTCGCACTCGACAAGTCCTTCATCTACCAACATCTGTGTAATCTCCTTTACAGACTGAGATATCACACCTTTCTTCTTTGGTGCTACGTTAAACAAGATACAGTAGCGAAAATATATGTCAAAACTTTCAAACATTGTAAACACCTCCATCTAGATTGAAAATTATTACATAACCACACTAAAACAACAAAAGAAAAAGTAATAGTTATATGAACTTATCTTTTCGAGTTCCTTCATCTGGAAGACCTCTTCAGATTCATAAAACAATTGGAGCATTTTAGCTCGTTTTTCGTCGATAGAGAGGCCTTTCTTACGGGAAGCCTTATAGCAACGTAAAAAGGATTAATGTTTAAATATGTGATTTTTGTACATAATAAACAGTAGTTCAAATCCCTATTCATTCTCAGTTTCTTTTATTGGGGATGAATTACTTATCTGTTTTTATTTAAATGTTTGTAAAACTATTAAACATATTTAATTAAAAAATATGTCGACATAAAGCATTACTTCTGGAATGATTTTTTTCTAATTCTTAGTTCTGTGGAGTTATACTAAATGGGCTAAGCTTATGCTAACGAAAAATCAATAGGAATATTCATTCATAATATTTAAAAAAAACACAGTTGATTCAATTAATTAATGCATGTATTAACAAATTTTTATTATAAAGCAATAATAAGTATAAAACGGTGGTAAATAAGTAGAAAAAGTATCAGACTCACCATGGAAATCAGCAAAATTGATACTGCTAGAGGTAGAAAAATCTATCACTTTACTGAGGTTACCTTGAAGATCAGTAAATATCAAGTCAATGAATTATATCCGTTAATTTTGACACTGAGAACGCATTATTAATGCTAATTTTAAAAAATATATATTCAATTGGTAATGAATATTGTTGTTTGACATTAAATTCAATTTTTAACAACATGAAAAGTGAAGGAAATATGCCTGGATCTTGTTGTCTTATAACGAATTTTACATACACCTTTTACTAACAGTAAATGAATATATTGCTTAAATACAAACAAATGAATTTTATATTAATGTAAGTTTGAAAATAAAATGAGGGATTTGAGTGAGTAGGTGGAGATCAAGAAAATTTTAATATATAGGATGTATAAGGAACATTAATAGTAATAAATAATGAATGCCAAAAATACCCTTAGTGCATTCTTCAAATATTCCCATATTTACAGCCCCAAAAATATCGAATGGGTAGAACACTATGTTCAATCTTAAACATAGTTTGGATACAACCTCCTTAGCATATAAAGAATATTTAGTCATTGAAGTGTAAAAATTTGATTTCCTACACTCCCCTACCTAACCTCTGTTTCTGTCAAGTGGAATATTCTAATATAAGGGACCCGACAAGATTTTAATGTAGCGTGTTGGAACAATGTAGAGACTTTAAAAATGCGAACATACAGTGCTGTCAGTATTATATAAACATTAGTAAAATATTCTCTAATGAAGTATAGCGGTTTATGAAGGAATGTGAAAAACAATAAATTGGACAAACTAATTTATCTATACCGTAACAAGTCCATTTACATTTAACTAGGGATGGATACGACATCTATACTATCCTACCTTTCACATAAATCAGATGTGGAGTCGAACAGTGTCCAAAAGATGAACTATAGTGTACTGTTATAGATAAAGAACAGAACTACGTGTTATTACGGAAATAAATATTCACTTATCACTAAACAACAGAGTATTCTCACACTTTATACATAAATAAGTAAATATTTTAGATTTTTTCAGCCATAAAAATGGCTCCTCTACATCCAGTTTGAATTACCCACTTTAGCATATCATACATCGGTGCCTAAAATATAGTTTAGAAAAAGATTGTTTTAAATAAGGCCTAATACTGTAGTTAAAAGTTTTAACAGAACATCTAATTGAATAAATTCATGCATTTCACACATACAAACCTTTAAACCATTATGTATTATCCCCGTGTCGTGGTGATGCAACTCTTCATCGCGGAGTTTAGTTAAAATTTCCAATAATTCTTTATGCACATCAGGATCATCAGCTAAGAGTTCTATAATAGGAATGCAATTATGTAACTAAAACAAAACAATATGTAGATAATTTCAAACATATAAGTGTATGAAAACAATTTAACAATAAAAACTACTTGGCTTAATTTGACTTACAACATACCTTTAATTTGATTATTGTAATGCTGTCCAATTAGTTCTTCTACAGCCACTGTGCATGCCATAGCACCTTCTTTACCAACAAGGGCTGTACCAACACCTAAATAAAGCAAAATTTTTTAAAATGTAATAAAAAGCAATTTGAGTGAATATGCTTTTCAAGATTAATTTTATTGTGAGTACTTCTATATGTTGAAATAAATGTTTTAAAATAAAAATTGTTGGAATATTGCAGGAAATGTGAGTCTTGACCAAATTAGCAAATAAAGTTACTTGAATAAATGTTAAAATATTACGAGTAATGGGCAACAACTGAAGTGATATCGTTATTACTGCTTATCCTTGGACTCATCTTAATTTTGTGATATGAATAGAAAAAACGGAAATTAACAAGATTCCAGTGGAATACCTTAGAAAATAGATTATAAATACAAACTAAGTAGATGATAATAATAAATCTGAAGTAAAAAAAAAAGCATGTGACTAGATAGTATTTTATAGGAATAACTATACTGCGAATGTCATGTGATTAATTACGTATCTATAGAGGCTTGAACTATATAAATATTGCTTAAATCTCGCTAGATTTCAAGATTTATTTCTGTTGTAACGACTTAGTTTGTTCAAAATAAGCTAGCAATAATAGCAAAATAAAATACTCACCCAATGCATATGCTGCAGCGCTAAATAGAGGTAAAAATATAGTATGCTGTACATCGTGCTTCGCCGCAAGTCTCTCCATTATGTCAAGATGTTCTTGTTCCTCTTCCCACATCTTCATAATTATAGAACGTAAAGATGATCCTATGATTATAAATGACTAGCAATTTAGAAATCACAGAACAAAGTAATTTTACAAAATAATATATTACATATACCTCTTAGCACAGCCATTTGTCCTGCATATATTCTATCTGCTCCCAATTCCCCAGCATGATCTACACGAATTATTTTGTGAAGTAATGCTTTTCTGCTAGCAAGATTATGTGCACAACGAATAATCACACGACTCATCTAAAGCTTTGTTTTTAATGTGCTCTATTTGTAAAAAAAAGAGGACTTTTAAGATGAAGAACTAATGAATACTAACAAATAATCTTGGGTGTTATCAATTAATAGCATATTTCCTAAAAATAAGTAGATTTGCAGTGTTAATAGTGCGTTCACTCTATTGGTAAATAATGAGTAACCACACTAAAAAGACCAATATACCTCACAATTAGAAATTTCAGTCACAATATATAATACAAACAGGCAATATACACCAATCTGCCCGGGAACCTCATTAAAAATAGTAGTGACTAAATTAAGAGCTGGGATTAGAAACTGCGCACAGAATAATTGGAATCACCACGGTGTTACATTGCAAAGTAAAACAAATAAAAAACTTGTTTATTTAATCGATATGATTCCTATAAAGCTACATATACATATAATGTATAAGTATATGATAAAATACATATCCTGACAACAATGAGATCAAAAGCCCAAATGTATTACACACGTCATAGAGATACGAGGAAAAACTAACGTGCACACGGTAGATGCTAATATCGCTATAATACAATAGAACTTGCAAAACTATAGAATTTGAAAATTTAAATACATATTAAGCATAGGGAAGTATAGTACAATCAAGGAGAAAAAATAAACAGCCGAGATTCAATTTGTTTAAGCTTGTAATGATTGAAATTAGTAGATAATAAATATATTTATGGAAAGGACTAATTTGTAGTTTTACGACCTAAAATAATGGTTCATCAACTGTTAGATCAAAGCCATCATCAAATTGGTCATCAAACAGTACATCTGCCCCATAGTCTTCTTCCAGAGGTGGAGTATCTTCGAAAGATATATCTCCTTCCGCTACAGTTTCTAGCCACTGAGCATTGTGCCAGCGAAATCTCTCACCAGCAATACGACAAGCCCATTCTTGTGAGTGTTCCTTAAAAGTAAAATTTAACAAAAACAATTATAATAAAAACAAATGATAAAAGATTTATACATACCCCAATAATAATTAAAGCATTTTCACACATTTCTCTGATTGACGGGTTCTTGTCGTGCATAAGATCGATAACATACGCTCCTAAGGCAGATTGGGGTCCCATGAGTCGATCCGATAGTTCTTTATGACGTAATAGCTGTAGAAATAGGTAGAGAAGTTGTACCACAAATTCATCATCTTCTTGCATAGCTAAAATTGATTGGGTTTTACTTATAAATTTATTATATTACTGAATATCTGACTAGCTATACACAGCGATGAAAAGTGGTCAAAAATTATAACTGCAAATGGGGTTTCTATACTCACAATGCAATAATTGTAAAAATACATCGAGCAATGGAGTAAGATTCCTTGCTGCTTCCAGTTGCCGAGCCATCGATCCACACATAATAACTAGTTGTAATTGCAAAGGTTCGTGTTCACTAAGTGATGATTTAAATTGCTCTCCCATCCAAGTGACAAGGTTATGTCTGTTACATAGCCTGAATTAATAGGATGCGTATAACTTGAAAGAAAATTACCAAATACTGCATTAAAAATGAAAATCATCACCAATAAAGCATAGAAGTTGAGGTGTAAAAAGGCAATTTTTCAAATGAAAAATCCATACCTTACCCAATCTGCAACTCTAATCTGTGCTGCTGTCCCAATAAATTCAAGTCCAAGTGCAGCTCTCTCATCACCCAGAAGAGTGGCTTCACTGATACCACTCTCCAAAAGTCTGGACATCCACTTCTAAAGATATTTCAAAATAAACTACAATCATTAAAAAAAAAAATTCTAAATGATAAAGAAAGCTCTTTTTCATTAAAAATCCTAATTAAATCACATTTTTTTCTAAATAAAGGGATTACTATTAAAAAAATATATTCCATAGCAAGGTATATATATATATATAATAGTATAAAAGATAATTCAGTAGCTCATTAACTTTGTACCATTTTTCTTACTTTCAGCAGTTAAGTACTTTTTACTAATCTGTACAAGTCAACCTAATTAGATAATTGACTTACACTTGCAATTAAAGATTATTATAACTAATTACAGAAACTAACAACAAACATATCCTGTGTTGGTCCTTCATGACTAGCTATACTTCGAACGATTTTTGCTACCAATAGATCATTTCCCTCTAAAGATAATTCCATCAGGAGATCTAACCTAAATATCAAGAATATTTTTAGCGAAATATCGTTATTTTATTTATTTTATTCTTAAGTGCAGTGTCTTTTTTTCATAGAGCATAATATATTAACTGTCAATATTGAGACAAACAACTTACCCTTGACCGTCTGGACCGCAAACCAGCTGAGCATTCCGTTTCTCAACGCAAGCATTCAATAATATGGCTTTTGTGACTTCACTGTTACCACCAGATAAAATATCGCGCATAAGCTATACAGTCTTATTAAAGATTAACTGTTTATCTATATTAAGTCAAAATAAGCTCAAAACCACGAAACTAAATTCACCAATTGTATAGCGTCAGTAAATGTAATCATAGCTTTGGCGTCGTCGTTTATACTCAATTGATACAGAAGATTTAATGCTTTAGAATCACCTAAAATTGATGCAGTGATGTGCAAGCTATCTATTTGAATTAATTGATAAAGCAAACAATTTCTTACTTTCAATCAGTGGTGCCACATGTGGTACCAGTCCACCAGCAACCATTTTAGCACGAGACTTTGAATCAAATGAAAGGTTGAATAGTAAGCAAATAGTTGACTTTCTTAGTTCACAATCAGTAATAGGAAAGAGTACAAGCAGTTTATCAATTATGTTTGCGTGTTCCTGAAGTAAAATAAAGAGGTTAAATTTGTGATAATCAAATATGCCAGCTTAATGACGTTACAATTTATAATAGATAGAAGATATTTACCATCAGAGTTTTATTTTCTTCAAAGATGCTCAGTTTAAGCAAAAACTGAACGGTGACAAGAATCAACTCATTCGAATCCGGATAATCCAGACATTTGAGTAGCATTGGAACAATGTCACGTCGAACCATTTTTAACTCCACACTAACGTCATGGGCAAGGTTAATAAGAAGAGTAATGCATGCTAAATTATTACCATTTAAGAGGTAGACATTCACATAACTTTCCTCCAGTGTATGCATAAACAAGCCAAATAGATAATTATTGCTAAGTTAAATAAAATAAAAACTATCTTAAAAACATAAATTCTAAATTAACCTGCTAATAAAATATGTTGTTTTCGAATAGCTAGCCGATATTTTTTTGCTGTTTTTTCATCTCCACTTCGAGCACCATCAGCCCATAAACCTCCACGTTTTAACTCATATTCTATTGCATTCAAGCATAACGCACCTATCTAAAAGAATACAATAAAATTATACTCAGTTAGAACCAAGTAACTTACTCTATGATGAGAAAGTGTCGTTTGAAACTGATTATGAGAAGATAATTCCACAAAAATCTTGATGATATTTGTGCCTAAGTCAAAATTCTTCCTCCAATCTTCGCGAAAGACGCGAGCCAGTGCTCCAATTAATGTTTCTAAAGAGAAATATATAACCAATTTCATCGGCCTTCGAAAATTTAAAACAAATAAATCTAAACTTCAAATGAAGCTAACCATTCTCAACCAAATACTGTAAATTTGACGTTACTTTCGTAAGCTCAAGAATGCAAAGTACGCCCCGATGTTTCTCTGTCACATTTTCATAAAATAATTCAATATAGTTCTGTAAAAGATCATATGAAACAAAACCAATTTTAAAAATCCAAGGGAAACATGAATTATATTCAGAATTACCTCTTAAGAAACATTTTAAACATATTTATTTTGCACGGTGAGAGGATTAACTAACAATAAAAAATATTACCTCTATTTGATCAATATCAGCCTTCACTGAAAAAGTTAACTGATTCTCAATGGAAAGGGATGAAACTGAAGATACATTTTCTGCAAAAATAAATCTCGTTTATAAAATCTATATTACTAGAATGAAATTACACCTTTCATTAAGATATATACTTCCTTGATATATATATTATATACTCTCAGTGGAGGCATAAAGCAACTTACTTCTATTGCTTACGTTATTTGTTCTTTTTTGCAAATAGTATAATACTTGTTCAAGCTCATGTTTTAGATAATCAGGAATAATTGGACATTTATCCATAATTACTTCAGATAAAACGCTAATATCGACATCACTGTTCAGATCTTTCAGATTTATACTAAAATAAATATAAGAGCCATTCAAAAATAGTTTGGCATATGAGTATCTGATAGTAATACACTAAGCTAAAATTATTATGGACAAAATGAAGCTAAATATGAGGTTTATAAAGTCACCTACGTCTTTTGAAATTCTCCAATTTCAGTCAACCTTTCTGTTCCTGCATAAGGTTTTATTTGATACTTGAGTACAATCGACTGCTCTACTGGATGAGCATCGATAGAAATATGTTCGACTTTTCTTAATAGCGTTTTAATTCTCAACAGATTTAAAGAACTTATGTTTGAAAAAAACGTAACTCCAAACTAACTGTGTGGCTAGATGAACATCAATATCTGGTATATCAAACATTGATAAAATTTTAATCAATGACAATAACTGTGTAATAGCTGAAAATTTTATAGTAAGTGTTAAGAGTTAAAAATAAACAATAATTAATAAAAAATTTAGAGTGTAAAAAATAAACACTTCTACTATACACTTTTATTCTTCACAGTATAAAATTACGCTCACAACTAAGTGTTTAAAAACATCTTATTACTTTTAGTAATAGAAAATAATGCTTGAATGCACTTTAAATAGAAAAATGAATTTGAGTTGTACTCTAGCTAAATTACAAAGCAAATGAAACTAACCAAAAGTACCTTTGTCAAGGGTGATATTGTATGTCTAGCCATAGAAAACATAATGTCTGCGCTCTGACTGTTATATATATACGTATTGAGCATCGATCACGTTATACCGCCAGAATATACCATAGTCCTAATAATAATAATAATAGTAATAACAATAATAATAACATAATTAAATTTAAAAGTGTAAATACTTTGCTCCTATTATTTAACGGTATTCAACTATTCGGTACTTTTCGTTAAAAATTCTCCTAGTTCCACATCCACCGCACTAGAATGTGGCGCTTCTCTATCTAAGTATGCAAAATTGGACATAGTTTCAGATCAAACATTACTGGTGGCAATTTCTGCTCTTTAATTTTAAGAACTAATATGATCAGGGATTAAAAGTAGACTATACGCTTATTCATGGAACTCGTCTATTGGATAATCCCAAAATTATATGTGTGAAACAAATACTGAACCGTTACCATGATTTTATGTTGCATTTTGTAACATGACTATTCTACTTATTAACTTTAAATATCTATGATAAATTATGTGCTCTAATGATAGGATCATTACTGCAGTCGTTGCGCCAGTTAAAGATCTTAAACAAGAATTCTAATACTCATTATAAAAGTTATTCCGTAATGGGTATTCTTTGGAAAGTTTCGAGGTCTGGTTTTATAATTTTCCTTGAATATTTAGAAGACTCTTATTTTCATCATCGTAGTACTTCTCATTATTTTCATATAATTTTATGGGTATAATAATTAATATCTTATTACCAGATTTACTGTTCGTGTCAGCTTATTTGCTGGTGCAGTTAAATTATCTATTGACAATGATATCTGGTCACTTAAAACTGATAAGGTAAATGGAATATTTTATATTCTGAATTTTTGCTATACAATGGATGGTTATTATATTCTAGGGTTCGGACCTTTACGCTAAGTTTAAAAAATATATATTACCAGGAACAATAGTATTTGCTGAGAAGGTATAGTTATATGTATTATTAGACTTAGGGTTTTTATGAGATTTAGAAAAAGATTTGATTTTTCTTGGGTCATACTAACAATTTATCACGAAATACTAAAATCCTTAAATTTTGTGTTAATTCGCAAACTCTTACTAGTTATTATTTGTTTTCACAGCTGCCAAGTGCTCAAGAAGTGCAATTCAAAATAGGAAGATATTGGAATTGTGGAGTGAACAAGGTATGAACGTTGACTCGTTTTTTAATTCTTACATGAGTTGGTGGTTGTAGTCTTGTCAATTTCACGTATTATTTTTATGATGCAAGATAATTTGTACTTGTGATTTTTTTGATTTTACCAGGCTTTCAACGCCATTGAGAATGCTCCTTCAAGCTTCAACACACTGGCTAATAGATTGATCAACAGTAAATGAGCGCAGTTGTTATAGGAATGATATTAAGTAATTTCCCATTTAATTTCTACCGTGTATTGTTAGATGTAATTTTCTCTCAAAGTTTGGTATTAATAAATACTTTTGATTATATACTTGAATTTTTTTATACATTCAAATATCCTGAATAAGTCAACTTCTGTTATGCTAAAATCTGGTTAAAGGGATGAAATATGCTTTTTAGTGGAATTAGTTAACTATATTAACTTTCCGAAATGTAATTTGTTATCTGGTTGATTTCATTCTCGTAGCAATTATATTTTCTCGAGTTTAACTATTACGCCTTATGATTTCTTTGCAGTCTTGCGTTTACTACTCTTCCTTACCTATTTATTTCTTATACATGGGGTTTAATTTGACACAGTGCATCGGAATGTAAGGGGTTAATTACTTGTACAGGTGTTAGTCACCAAAAGCAACGGATCACTAAATAACTGCAGCTGGATTTTCTTTATAATTCCATTCTATATGGTGCTTTGCTTTATTCATGGGGCCTAATATGGTATTCTCTTGTTTGTAAATTAATACCAATTTCTAATTACTCAGTTACTTACAGTTTTCATAATACAGATTTAAGTTTAAAACAAAATAATATAGTACTGCTAGTCAAGATAATACTAACTCGAAGTCCACTAAGATCGCTCAGATACTATAGAGATACCAGTATTATGGTAGTGGACCGTCCAGGGCAAATATCACCGTATTGGCATTATAATGTACTCATTGTTAGTTGGATGCTGTACCTAACGTGTCTTCTCTCTAATGTATATTATTTGTTTATGGTTATTCATATATGTCTAGTAATCCATGGTCTTCCAATAGCATCCGTCCTCATTTTTATATTATGAATAAGAATGGGAAAATTATCCTGGGTTAAATAGTAGACTGTTATTCGAATTAAAGAATTAGTAGGTCAAAAATTAGCATTAGTACAGAAATTTGTGGTTTGGTAAGATGGGCAGTAGGACATATTAGTTGTGAAAGTGAAAAATGTGGCTAAAAATTTCGGTAATCTGACATGCAGAGGAAGTAGGACTTCAAAAACTTTATAAATGTCAAAATGCACAAATCGTAATATTTTTAATGATGGTGTAGGAAACTATTATAGTAATGGTCCCATATTTTATAAGTACATAGAAGTTTTCAACAATGCTGACATTAAATGCAAGTATGTAGGACATTTAAGACTTTTTTTTTTAGTGTAACCTTATTCTCACTTCTAAGTGTATACCTTGTCGTTTTATTTTATTCTACAACAGTTTGCTACTTCCATTGCTCTGTTTTTCTATGATTAGTATCCCATCTTCATTTTATACTTCCCGTCTGTTAGTCCATTTTATTTCATGTTTTTCAACCACCCTTCATTGCTTGACCGTCATATTTTGTTGGCACCATCTTATCTAGACAGCTGTACTTGTGAGGTGGTGTATGTAAGTTTTAATTGGCTGTAGATATTAACGGGTGATTAGGAATGAAGTTCTTAAAACTACTGTAAAATTTGAAAATAAATTGCTCCTATGATCAAACATGTAGCTTATGTGGACCAGATATATTTAGTCTATCACAAATAATTGCCTTAGCATAAACTAGTAAGGATGCTACGTAGCAATCGGTAGGTGGGTTTTAGGTCTTTTTTGTATTCTCAGTCGTCACTAATGTGCTTAGGATAAAAAATACCTATAAAATTAGTATATTTCCTGTAATTTCATAAGATGTTTTAGTTAGTTATACTGTTCTATAGTTAAAAGTCAAATTTTAAGTATTAGTGTCAATCCCTACAATCCCGACACTTGATATGTAATCCCAATGATACTGCCCTCTGTATTTCGATAGTTAATCATTCGTGCATTTGATTCCATGGAAGTAGTAGGCTCACTAGCTACAGACTTTAATATGATAATAGTTTATATTTCAATAAGATTCAAAGAGACTTAGATCCTCACAAAATCTCTGAATCTTTCATTATTTTAATAAAATTCTTTGTACCATAGTTTTAAAATAATTGTTTTATATCAAACTATTTCTATTAACTATTGATTTTGTTATAATAGAAATTGTCTATATATTATATAGATCACCATTATGTTTTCCGTGCAAATTCACATCAAAATCAAGAGTAAAATGTAAATTTTTAACCCAACACTTTAGGAATGGCTCTTCTGCCTTCATGTTGGGTTTTCATGATGACTAGTGTAAGTTCTCATATTTTTAACACTTGGCAATAGTTCGAATAAAATATAATGATTTTTATTTAAATGTATTAAAGTATTTTAAGATATATTAATAAACAATTAAGGATTGGAAAGTATTGTACAAAATTCACAGATACTTTTGGTGGTAGACTCTTACGATATGAGCAACGAAGTAATAGGACCTCCATCTGTGCAATGCACTCAAGATATCATAAAATTTACAATCAGAACAAGAAATCCGTTCAGGTAAAGATTTAACTAATGTGAGTCAGAGAAAGAGAAAGCAAAAATACATATGTACTTGTTTCGTATGTGGGTAAATATACTAAGAAAACAGTGATAATTAATAGTTCTTAGTCAAAGGAAGTGAGGGAAAAGTGAAGTGAAATGTAGATGTTTATTAGAATATATTTCAGAGGGAATATATATATAAAGGGCAACTACGATAATGATCACTGTCGGCAAGAATTTTCTGCAAATGATTTTCCAGAAGCCACATTATCAGTTCGAATAGGAGAATGTGGAATGATGAGGCTTAGGAAAGTAGGTATTCTAGATTTGTTCTGTTATAAGACAGGCAATTTGTTTCTATAATTTAGCTCCAACCACGTGGAATGGCTTACCATACCGTTTTCGTTGCCAATTTTTACTCGATGTTCACTACTAAACTGGATAAGGAATATGCTGTGGAATGTTTCTATGAACTTGGTCACCTATCCGTCCAAACTGATATGGAAGTAAGGTAAGAAGTTATTGTTATTATTAAGTTTATATAACCTATGTTCAAAAGTAAATCATACACACAGGCACAGATAACATATCGTGTCAAATTATATCCCATCTTTTCTGAATTAGTATAATCATTTCCATGTTTAAGTTCATATTTAGATGATTTGTTGTAAGTGAAGTATTTCCATAATATTTAAATGGATTCTAGAGAAACGAAATATTGATTTGTTGGTTTTATCCAAAACATGCATAATTACTTTCCTTCAGCCCAATTCCGATGGAAATTATAAAAAAAGCAACTATAGTTATGCCTGATTGTGTATATTCTGTAAGGGAGGGAAATGTGAATGGACCACGTGCCAGGAATTCGATAATAGGAAGTCAAGTGGTTCATCGATGGGACTGTAACAATGATTGTGAGTCAAGTATATGTGTTCATTTTGCAGCCCAGTAAGTAGTGATAGTTACATCTGTTTAGTAATACATCTGGATAAGTGAAACAGATTTGTTCACAACTACAACTTATATTTAAGGAGGGTTATACAACAGTTTTCGACACAAGTAATTCTCTAATTTTCTAGCCAAATATGGAATACTTGTAAAAAACTGCCACGTACATGAGCGTAGTGGACTATCTATTCAAATTATCGACGAGAGAGGGTGAGTTCTTTGCAAACTATCATTTTGAACTATGATAGTTTTATACAATTGTGGTATATTCCAAGGCATTCTGCAAAATATTCAGTTGTCCATTGCGTCTACCGTATCTCGTAAACCCCATTGTTTACGACGTTTCCTCTAACATGGCGTACATGATGTCAGAAGCTGTTAGCATTCCTGATAGAAACCATGTATTTTTTCAATGCCAAATTCAAATTTGCAACCGTATGGAGAATGAGTGTTTGGGATTAACGGTATGGGTGGTTTCTGTGTAGACTTATATTTGCTAATTTTTAAAAATTGATATCACATTTGTATTTTGAGTAGTAAATGATATTTGTAGATTTCAGCCTCCTAACTGTCCACAAATTTCACGAAATGAATTCTTACCAAATTCTATTATCGACTCACTTACACAACCCACCAAGGTATAGTTATGCTGTAGTTCTTTGTAAATTATGCATGTAAACAATTTTTACTGATATGATTAAAAACAGAATAGATAACATTTTATTTTGACTGTATTGTTTTTAAAAATGCACACAAAAAATGTGAATATAACAAAAATGAATGCATCAGGTAGTCGCGACATTTGAGGGTAGGATTCGTTCAACCATTGGCAATGCTATCGTCGAAGGAACAGTAGGACCTCATGGAACCATTGATAATAAAATTCCATTTAGTGCGTTATTCTAGTCTGAAGTTGCAAAAAAAGCTAATTTGTAGTAAACTTAAATTATATAGAACAATATTTTATACATTTATTTGATATAAATTTATAAACTTAAAAACAATTCATGAACTACATCATTAATCTTTTGGAATTTTGACATATATTTTATAGCTCACTCTAATTATCCTCGTGAATATGCAAAGTTTCCGTGGAGAAAAGAACAAAATCATGTAGACGAGGAAGAAAGCCTAGATGAGGGTCATGCAGAAAATACTGACAATTCAGAAGATCAAAATGAGACAGAGACAAAGGCAACTATGCAGTATAACAATAGTATGGTAAGCTGTGAAAGGGAGATTAGAGTAGAAATACAGTAAAGTTGCTTAGCATGTTGCTATCCTCTACAATATGTGCCCTCGCTTAACAATCTCACTAAATATAGATTATTAAGCTAGGTTTAGTGTATTTGATACAAGAGATCTCTGTTCTAAAGAAGTTATTATAAAAATAGAAGAAATGAAAATATGATCGCGTTAGAATCAATAAGCAAAGAAATAGGAATAAGACGAGTGAGTGACGAAAGAGCGAAAATTCTATAAATTTTTGGCACCGGAAACTATCTGCAGATTAGGGCAACAAAACTAAACGAAATTTAAGGAAGAATTCAAACAATAGGTTATTTTGGAATATTTTACAGGGTCTAGATATTAGGGGCTTTAGACATTCGGCTCTTCGCACTCCTCGAACAGGTTCTAGTTTACGTAATATTAGCACAAAAGTTACTTGTAATACTTTGTAGTTGGACAATCACTCATATTCGAGAATCAACCATAATGAATTGGAATATAAGCCCTGTCTTATTTTAGAATGTATTCTTAGGAACCTCAAAGGCCTTCTATTTCCATAGAACAGTGGATGACAACTACAAGCACTAAGCAAGAACAACCAGTACAAATATTCATTAAAAGCACTTCTCCACCACCTTTCATTCGAATGGGTAGGATATCTTAGTGCTATAAAAATAAAAGCGTTTTCTGATTTTTAAATGTATGAATGGCAAAGTATGAGTAATACACATTTCAGCTTCTGATCTTCGAGAAAAGCGCTTAGCAGACCAAGTGATAGATGTATATACTGATGAACTCACTGTAAGATCGGCTAGTGATGATCTTGAATTGGGAGGTAATTAATAAGAGAATAGGAAAGTTAGAATAAGTTGTCCTTACAATGAATTAATTTTAAATTTAAAATGTTTTTGTTGATATTTAATATCAATTTAATTTAATTTATTGATTTTTCTTGCCAAATTTCGGTCAATTAAAGTGTATGATTTCTTATGAGCTCAGTTTTATTTATCAGTTAATTCTCCAACTATCTCCACTCGAGTTGCTGACCTAACATGTTTTAATCGAACAATTATTCTCGCAATAGGAGGAGCATTTGCCTTCACCACTCTATTAAGTATGCTACTTATTATGTTCCTATGGAAAAATCTATATAAAGGGTAAGTGAGTGGACTAAACTACTATTCTTAGATTAAATTAAGTAATGAAAGATTTTTTTTAGATTTAAAGAGAAGAAGGCAGATAGTATAAAACAATTCTCAGAACAGTCAGTGGGTTCAGACTACAGTACCGATGGAAGTATTGATCGGCCGATTTATACGCGACGACTCGGCGATTCTAATTACGTACTTCCCATCACACACGGCTGAATCTTATGTAAACTTTTTTAGTGTGACTTTTATTGCTAATTGTAATACACTTAGATAAAAGAATTAAAGGTGCCAAATTAGTAATATACTCGTGTTAACTTAGAGAAAAAGTTATAAACAGATAATAAATTATTGCTCTATCATTTACTTCAACTCTGATTTTCGTTTGTATGCCAATATATGGATGCAATTCCTCCAATTTCCTTCTCAACTTAGTTTACCGGTAACTAGTTGTTTGTATTTTTACATAAATTTAAGAAATAAATCATATGTAACTAGTTATTTAACCGAATTATACACGCTACAGTAACAGTCTTGGATAGTTCGTTCTTTTAATCTTACAGAAACTATTATTTTTCGTCCTTATTTGGGATTCATAATTTCAGTGTCTCTTCAATTTTTTCATTTGACTATTGACTAGTCATCTTAGATTTTGAAGGAGATTAAACTGTACCGCACGTAAAAAATAAATTATTATTTATTCTAGTCTGAATAAACCTCTGAAAAAACACGCACAACATTATATACAACAATTGAATTAATGAGCACTTCCTATTCAGGAAAAACTTCCAGGAGCAAATAGGTCGAAGAACCATATAAAGATTGAGGGAATTAGTGGATAGGATATGATCCAGCGTCGGCAGTTGCCTGTTGATAATTACTCTGAGCAGTTTGCACATGAACTTGAACGGGAGCAACTTCTTGAGGAGCCGGGTATGAAATAGGAACTTCAGTATGGACCTAAAAAGGTAAGTAAACAGAAAATGCATTAATAGATATGATTTAGAAAAATAACCTGTTGCTTAGGTGCTATAGCTTCAACAGGAGCATATTGGTGAGGTTGTACCTGTAAACAAAAATATATATAAAGGTAAATATAATTTATAAGATCTTGCATTAATCTGAAGCATTATATTTGGTTATAATTGTCTCTATAAATAGAAGAAAGGTTACGTGTAAACCAAATATTTAAGAGCTATTTATATATATAAGCCGATGAGTATTTTATATTTTTTTAAATTGCTTCACGTGTATCTAGGTTTCCACTTCTTTAATCTTGTTTAATAATACACAATATACATAATGAACCTGTTGTTGAACGTGAACAGTGTCGACGGGAGCAGAATACTGTTGACCAATGTGAACCTAAATACATAAAAATCTTATAGTAAAATTTGAGTACGTATATCTCGTAGATATATAAAATGTGCGACCAAACGCAATATTTGTATTGAAACCTGTTCATGAGCATTTTCTATGATAGGAGCATTGTTGAAAGTAGGAGCAGGAACCGAAGTTGGAGCAACTACGGTTTCAACCGGTCCAGTATTATATGATCCTTGTTGCTGAGCAGGAGCAACAACCTATGAAATAGTATGCTATTTTATTATTATTTTTTGTTATAAAGCATATACCTATATAATAAATTTGAATATTTTGAATTAAACTTGTTTACTTCAATAGGAGCATCATGCGACGGGCTGTAGGAATCTATGGAACCTCCGTAAACACCATTAATAGGTCCATTATTTGAAGGACTTCCAGCAAGTGGAGAAGCATAAGATCCTCCTGCTACAGTATAGGTACTTGGCGGGGCAACAAATGGATACCTATATTAATGTTCATCTATAGAAAATTTTAAGAAAAATAAAATAGGAGTTGGGAAGAGTGAGCAAAATACAAATAAACGGGATACGTTTAAGTAAAAAACACTAACCGGGAGCCACTACAAGAAGGTACAGAAGAAGGACATGGAGATGTGGTGGGATTACAACAGCCAACGGAGTTCGTACCACCAATACATGCCATTAAGGGTGATACTGAGAGAGTAGTGAGAAGAATAGTACGAATCTAAATAGAGTAGATATGAAAATGGAGTGATATTAATGGGACATAATGCGCCATAGTAATTTTTTTTTACATTAAAAAACGACTTATTCTTTTTGAATTAATAGAAATACTTACCATTGCTACTAACTGTTGGAGAATGTGTCTGTGAAGTATCGGCTTTCTTTTATAGTGCTATCATAGCCCTCCCGGATAACGCCGGATCTTTCTTGGCCCGCCTCCTTCTGCTCTTGGACGAAAACCGCCGATACCTGCTAAAAGTGCTAGTGCATAGCGCATTCCGGTCCAATAGTTGTTTGGGATAATTGGAAAGTGCGAATGCTTTAGATGCTATCAATGTTGCGGAAAGCTATGTGACTGCTCCGCTCACCACTAACAAACTGGACTATAGTGTTTTATTGAATTTATAAGTAGCTCTTGGTTTTACATTCTTTCGACTCATTTTCAAAATAACATAAACATCAAAAAATAATTATAATAAATTGAAATTGAGAACGGTCTTCCAGCAAAACATTCGACAAACTACATATATATATATTTAAATAGTTTCTTTAATAGTCTAAAGTTTCTTTTTAAACAATAACTATCAATTTCAGCTAAGTTTTTAGATGTCATGTTTGTGTTTTAGCTCTTAGCAACGAACTTTCATACAAACCAGAAAAACAGCGTTAAATTTTTTTAAAAGCATTATTTGTGTGTAAGACGTACTGCAATAACAATATATCGCCAAAAAAACTTATATTCCTCGTGTTCAAACCACTTTAGACTCGTTCTACAAATATTTTATGTTACGCTGCGCATCTTTGGCGGGATTTCACAGCTCATTTAACCGTAAGCCGGCTGTTCGGCGGCTAGCCATTGCACTATGGCATTGCATTCTTAGACGCAAACCAAACTAGTTTTAAACTGATAGTTGAAATTGTAAGAAATAAAGACTAAACGTATCTAAGGAATGTGCAGAGGCCATATACTAAAAATGTTTAGGTCTCGAATTTTCTCATGTCTTCTATGAAAACAAAGAAAATTACATAATGATAAAGCGATGGTGCAAACATGCTATATGGGAGGAATATTTAATTGTTTTAATTAATTGTGAGGGATTTTCCAGTATATTAGACATTATCTACGTCCATCTCAATTAGCTGCCGTAGTACAGTTTTTGCGCTGAATAGCGTAGGTCATCAAGCGGAATAGTAGACACTATATAGTGACTAAAGGCTTAAAGATTGCACATACTTTGAAAACTATTGAAATAGGAACTTAGTATTGTTCATTCCATAATCATACACCACCTAAAATAATTAAGCAATTTCCCAATTGATGCAACCTCTGTTAGGAAGCTTTCGGTAAAATTTATCTCACATAAGTCATGATTCGATAACAGAGAAGTGCATAAATGGAAATATTAACCGGTTTAACCCATGGAATTTGACCGCCACGACTCACAGAAGAGAAATGCAGATATCAGGCTGATGAATCAAAGAGAGAAAGCCTCGACAGGATTTATCCTAAGCGAAAGAAATTACATTTTTTAAAGATATCCATGATAAAAGTATCCTCAGTTAATTTTACAAATTATTCTGTTTTAGAAAATAGGTAATTTAGGATTGAGCTGCATCGATAGTCACTTAATCCACTATATGTACTCGGTGCATTTTGTTACCAGTAATCCTGAGCGTCATTGTGTCTTAGTGAACAAATGTTAAATAAAACTATTCTAATAGTAGAAGTTTGATTTACCTCTAGAATTACTAAACCTGTAGTTTCTAAAATTTTTCACTCGTTGCTGTTAAAATTTTTCATAGTTTTTCGACTTTTCTTTATATCACCGGCTTTTTCCGAACAATCACATAATCCCCATTGTTTGGATTACGTGATACTCGTGAATTGGTCGAAGAGTAGCAACAAAAGCCCTGTCAGGGGAGTTTAAAATGAATAATTAACAGTGCCAAAGACGATTAAAACACGATCCCCTATCCATTGGTTATTAATTTTAATTTTATTAGTAATATTTTTTAAAGTGGCAGATACCTTAATCAAGCATAGGTTTTGTTATTTATAAAATTATGTAGAAGTTGTAAAGAACTAAAATTTTAAGTTTTCGACTTTAAATCAATTAGTCTTCTGTTTTACAGATGTCTTACTTCTATTTCCTTTTTTCTAAGTTGAAGTTGTGTTACTCTCATAACATTTTAAAGTTCTATATGAATATATTCAGTGCGTTGTTCTCAAAGTTCCAGAGTAAAAAAGTGTCATTAAAACACTTGCAATTATTTTTGTTGAGTGGATGTGATTTGCCAAATATCCTAAGCACTTAATTAATTATACTGTTATCACGAAACTTTTGATATGTTCAAAAGACGAGTGGCTGCCACGAATGATTGCTTCTATTCTCGTGTTGCCATGCAATCTCAAGTGCATATTTTCACATTGTAGAACTGAGAAGCCAAATGGGAATTAATTTATATTTCTTATACTTCTTTAAATAAACCTAATTTCTCTGTATTTCTATGACCCAGAATTCTCCTAACGTTCAAGAATTATATCTGTCATTATTCCAGTAGTATATAGGTATTAACTCTGTTAATTACACTATAATTTAAATAACCACGTGTGATTAATGCCATACTCTGTCCGAATCTTTGTAAAACTGCTGGTGAAGTCATGAAACTTAATGGATTGGGAAGTGGTAACGTAAATACTCGTGACTACCCAGCTATTATGGGTGGCATGTTACTTGACCGGCTTCGTTTCTTAGCAATCATCCAAAACTTGTTATTATTTGCTTTGTAGAAAATTTAGGCTTTAAAGAAGAGGATCATTATTTATAAAGAATTTCAACGGTAGGATATCCGATTAAGTTGGTAGTTTTTTTATAGCATCTTTGGTTACATTCATTGGATTCTTTCAGTAGTCCTCAACTTTGATTTGATTTGATAACTGCGCCACCAATTCACCAGTCCTGTAAGATAATTCTTTTATTTAAACCTAACTTAGGTTGAAAACCACTAAATTGGAAAATTGCAGTGATTGAGGGAAATTGATTGCACTTCTTTAGGCGTCATTAAATTCTCCAAGACTTAAATATGCTAGTCAAAACCCATTATGAAAAACAAATATGGAGCAATGCATAGATTATCACACGAATAAACTAAACACGGAATTCTGCCCATGAATAACATCTAAATTTCTCTACTCAAACTTTTCACTTTGATCATTATCTCTCAAGTCCTCAGACTGCACTTACAGAATTCAAATCACCTGTGGATACATCGATGACTTTATCCCATTACCTTAATTCCCATAAAGGTTAGCTTAGGAAATGCATCCTACGTACCCAAATTTCTAAAGTTAGAACCTCTGCAAACCATTTAACATCCAGTGAGTCAATCAGTTCCTTAACACCTACATCATACTTATTCTCAAACATTCATTTATATTATTGAATAATACATCAGGTAAGCTTCAGAGTTCATTAAAAATGAATTTTAATCATTTATACATGTATTATCATAAAAGAACATCGATGAACGACGGCGCATCGGATTTGAGGCGATTTAACAAATAATAGGCAATCGTTCAAAATCATGTATTAAATATTATTCATTTTCTTCTTCGTCCTCACCAAATGAAAGCAATCGGCTTTCCTTCTTTCTATTTTCATTTCTGCCTTCTTTAGCCTTCTTTCTGTCGAATTCATCACTTAAAGAATCTCTGCTTCTTTTTGAAGGTTTTCGAAATACAATATTTCCTTCCGCTATTTTTTTATCTGAAACATAAAAATCTAAATAAATTAGTCCCTATAAGGTTACTATTTCATCCAGAATTACATAATCAATATTCACCATCTTCTTCTTTCATTTTAGCCTCCAATTCTCTGTTCATTTCATCTCTAGACAAATCTGTTTCAGAATTTAATACCACCACCTAAAATCATCCTTAGTAATGAGAAAATTAAAATCACTACAACTAATTTCTTTTGAACCACAAACCAATTATACATCATTTAAAAATGAATATGAGCCGGAATCTTAATCTACTTGGTTTAAAGAAAGAACCTGTGGTCGATCCTCCTCTTTTAATCGTAAAAGCTCGCTTTGGGGATCATCAGCTTCTACGGGTCCATCTTCATTAGTGAACTAAATAAGTTAAGGGAAATAAATAATTGTAAATATAGTACCGAAACTAAAATATTATAATAATGATAATGATAATAATAATAATAATAATAATAGTACTTTCATATAAGCCAAATGAGTCGAGAAGTATGGTCGCCACAAACGACTGTTTCAAACTCACTTTATCCTCCAGTTTTGCCGGTTCCTTATACATCAACTTCTGTTTCATTTGTTTGATAAATGGTGGATCCTCTTGAGCTATGAACGATATGCCTGATTTCTCCTTATATGTCAGTTTCCGATTACTTGACATCTAAAATATTTGAAATATAATTATAGGCGGAAACTTCCGACTTAAAGTAGGCATTTCAATAGGATAATTAGAACAACCTACAGGACGAGTTATAAATGGGGTTAAAGAGGAACAATAAATAAAAAATCTACAAATTTTATGACCTATATCCTATATAACAATGTCATCGTTAGTTTCCACATAAATAAGTACAATCATTCTTTCCTTTTTCTCATTTCTAGGAAAATAATATATATTGCCTCTGATTCAAGGTCTTCGAACTCTATGTGACCTTTCAGCAGGCAATCATTGCACCAGATAATTATCAAATCGCCCTGAAAACATCTCCTATACTTATCCAAAGGTACCTAAATTTACTAAATATTGATTATCATAATATAATGATAAAGTATAATTGATGAATTGTAATAGTTTTTCCTCCTATTAATAAAGTACCTTGTTTTATAAGGATATGTAACTGAACTCAAGGGCATTTGGTAGCGCGAAGCAACTATTTTTGCTGCCTCGATACATTTATAATCACGGTCCCTGGTCCTGCCGACAAAGACGCGTAATCGTGCAATTTCTTGGGCCGGGCGCCTAGATGGGCTGTTATATCCGGGTGGCCTCGTGGCCCCTCCGACTCAAAACAAGACAAGTTATCCGGGCGTATCGTCGAATCGATATAACTGGCAGATTAACATAGCGGCTGGTGGGCGCACAATCAATGAGTGCTAACCTGAACACCATTGAATCCTAAGAAAAGTGCCTACAGTTTACCCCTAATCTCAAAAAACAATGCAATTAGTAATCACTGCTAGTCAGAAAAGACTAATTAGTATTTACCATACACTGTTAGTACCAGTCATGTTCTGAATTAGTTAGAGCAATATCTATAATCCCATATATCTATCACACTAGGAAATTATTTACATGTAATATCCACACGGTTTTAGTAATTTCCTAATACATGATAATAAACCACTTCCTATAACGTAAATACTTATCCTAAAACTTCTTTTGTATATCAACAGTCCATAAGTTCATATAATATTGCTTACTATTAGATGCCCTACTCCTAGATGGTTTGATTCATAGTGCTATAACATAGGATCAGTATCTAGTCCTCTCAACACTCCAATTAACTTTGGTGTAATCCACACTGGCACCACTTCAAGAGTAAAGCGTTAGACCTACCTTGTACTCCTAATCTAGTAGAATTTTACTCCCATGCACCACAAATTCTCATGTCTGACCTGGACATGCAATGAAAGGTAGTTCATGTCGGGATGTCCGATTCCGGTTCATGGCTGAGATGGGGGGTTGTCAAGCCAGTAGCGGCCCCTCGTTGTGCCACCTATTATATCTTGCATATTATCGAGCGAGTTGAGAACAAACAATCCCTGGAGCGTCCCTGCCGTCGATATATGCCTTATGCTCTCTGACTGCCTGGGCTGGGCGCGCTCCCCATACACACATTGAAACGTAATCACTTGAGTCAGCCTGGCCACTCCACAAACAGAACATTGGCAAGTAACAAATAACCCACTGATTTAATTCGGTCTGGTCTAACTGGAAAAATCACTAGACACTCTTTATAATCATAATTTATAAATTGTGTGAGCCGACGGTTGTAACAATCCTGGATCAAAGTAAGACTATATATTCAATTCCATTATGACCGGGCATGAACGCAATGATAACGAAATGAGACTAGATGTCACTTCTGTAAGGTACATACCCATCTTAATCCCAAATGATGACAATGAGCAATAGTACTCATCAAAATACCAATCGATCGATCGCTTCAGGAATTATTACGGGCTATGTCAAGGCAGTATTAATGGAGTGGAGGGTTCAAAGACAGAGTGTGTGTAAAGAGGCATCATGTGGCGCGAGGAGGCGCAGACAGAAACACCCGAGTTCTCGCCATAATATATACACACGCGTCATCACCGCCACTAGAACATTGCCTTCCGGACGAGTTGGTTTGGAGCTAGTAAGAAGATACCCATATATGGGTGTCATACTGCTCCCAACAATTAGTACTTTAACGATGTACTGTTAAAATTAGTCACCGACACAATATTTAGAAGATCAGACATGTACATCATTTTAAAAGTTAAGTGATAGGAAAGGATCCATCAGACTTAGGCATATTAACAGTAGCGAAAATATAAAAGCTAGCTAGACAGTAAATATCACAAATATATACTCAGAAGTATACAGTAAAGTATACACAAAAAGATAAAAGTTTAGTGTCGCAAACAAAGTACAGTTATAGAAGATTAATTGTATTCTTCATAATGAAACTTTTGGTAGGAGCCTCTATCTCAAGAAAGGTCGAAAAGCGGTCGCGCTAACCGTCCCTGTAATTCACCACCACAAAGCAGCGCACAATCGATCGAAAACACCTCCGGCCACTAGTCAATTTCAAGGCATTCTCCTAAAACAACACGCGAACTACGTCGGGCGTTGACGACAATCACGCAGCCATCAGAAGTGAGTTTGGCGAGTTATATAAAACGAATGCTTAATCTAACCTATGAGAATTATTCATTTGTGAAATATCACGACCATTTTAAACTTGGAAGAAACGTATGATAAACTAATAATTTAATCAAATCACTTTAGCCACGCGTATTGTTTTAATATTTATCAATTTTTAAGCTTAAGAATAGTTTACATTAGTTATGATAATTTATTTACAATGACGTGTAGTTATTGAAATAGGTATACTGAGTCCCCCATACCGAGACTAACATTGTTGACCAAGACCACAAACAACTATCTCATCCAACAATTCAAAACATCCCGCTAGTTCCCATCCAATGTTATGTTCGTGCTAATACGTCAATACTCGAATTTCACAGACATCTAAATTATTAACGTGTCTATCTCTACTGATCATTCATGGATGATGTATAATATAAAGTTTTCCGAAATTATTTCAAGTGCCTTTATAATAGTGCAACTGAGGTCAAAGCGCATTTAAAATCATGCTTATAGATTTTAAAACAATGCTGTTATATAATCCCAACACTACTAAGATAACATTTAATAGTAATCTAGCTGATCTTCGTTGAAATTAATATTGAAATTAATTTTAAGAGCGACAAACGCAGACAAAAATATATAGAAAGTAAATCTTATACTAAGTGAAAGGATTACGTGTTACAAAAACTAACATCCGAAGATTTTGCTATAAAAGTACATGACTGTTATATATGTAACTTAATAAAATATCCTATTGCAAAATAAGATAAACGTAACCAATATTTAGAATAAGTTCATGGGTAATTTAGTTCTTACAGAAATGTTTAATGGTACTAGACAGTTCCTTTTGCTATTTCATATATCACCTAGGAAATCAATATTAGAGAAAAACATCAGCACCTAAGAAAAAAATTAGTTCATAGAATATTGGAAGTAACAACGGAATGGCTTTGATAGTAATAATTTGAGTGAACTGAATTTAACATTATCGTTAAATCACTCTAAAACACTTACTGGTTATTTTAAAGCTTACTCGATTTAATGTTTGAGTATTAAAGATCGCAGCCGTTGATCTTTTATTAATTGTAGTGAAACAATACGATATTTGGCATTTAGATTCGTTTTTAGACAAATAAATTTGTAAAAACGGTGCGCGTTATAAAAGCATACCTAAGAAATCAAATAGAAAAAATAGACAAATTGATCAATGGCTGCAATATAACAGTCACGCAGGTTTCCGTGGTTGCAGTTCTTTGTCTTCACAAGAAAAGCACATTTGAATTGTAGCATTCTCAAATTGCTGCATTGGCAAATACGTTAAGCGGTCTGGCGAAATACTGCTCTGGTCGATTTATCTACTCTTTGTTTCAAGCTAAAATATATGATCTATTAAATAAATTCTTAGTTTCCTTCGTTTTTGTATGTCATATGAGTAAGAAACGCTTAGCTGATTTATGAATTACAATCAAAACGTTATTCGGCATTATAAAATGATGTTTTCGCCATTTAGTTTATCCTATAATCGATAATTTGTATAAGTAACTCGTTACGGGGTTCACTATTTGTTAAAATTAGGACTTTGTTGCTTTGCTTTTATTAAGCTCCTCTTATGCCATACAAATATAATTATTTTGAGTGGGTTATGAAGGAATAAGCATATTGAATGTATAATTTTCGAAAAGATTTTAGGAGAACTATTGCGAGATCAAATCAAGGAATCTAGAATGACAGTTTAATGTGAGTTTTAATATTCACGCGCCAGAGTACAAGTTAATTTTACTTTTTAAGAAAATTGCAATTATTATATGTTTTCATATATAACAGATATGGGCGGCATGTGACTAGATTGACCCCTCACTCAACGTGTCCTTCTGCGCTCATAACCTATCGCCTACAATTTTACCAGCTGCGTTGCGGTTGCCACATTGCCATACCATTAGCATTGTCGGTTTTTCCTCATGAATTTAGTAGTTCTTTATTTGATCCAACATTTATATGCAAAATCTTAGTGTTGAACAGTATCGATTATTGCTAAGGTTTCAATCATGCATAGCGCAACCTGAAATGATTAGTCCCATCAGTGTTTACTGTGGATCTTCTCCATATTTCTAAACACATCCACTTCACTTCTATACGGGTAGTAACAATAGGGAGTAGTGCTTCAATACAGCTTTGTTTTGAATTGCTGTGGTTCGATCGGCTTGTTATGTTTATCCATCGGCACAAGCCATGGAGGGAGTTAGCCACAGAGGATGGAGCTACTTGATATTCCTGCGAATAATGGTTGAAAACCAATATTAGAGGGATCCAGTAGACCGCTTGTATTATTGGGCAGTTTTTGCATGTAGTATTTGTATACATTGGTTCATACTACCTCAGATCTGTCATCAGCTGTTAGCTCGCAAGTTTACAAATCATGATATAGTCTATTTTTGTTTGACAGACAGGAAAGACAAACAGTTGACATTTTTAATACTATATTGATTGTATGATACACCTAAAACTGGGTCTTGTCATCATTGTTACGTTGTAGATCTCATTGAAAGGAGTTGAATGAGTCCCCTTTTGCATATATTCCGCGATCTACTTCGCGGTACCGGACTAAGTTCGCTGGCGGCCATGCTGCGGGGCGCCGATAATCATACAAATTCTTCCCCAACCAACAAGAGAGCACCCGTCCGAAAATCGATAATTCGGTGTGTTGCCCCTTCATAGTGTGCCGACTCACGCATTCCCTGGCCCGCCGCTCATTAACATTCAACCTGCCGCTAACCACGGCAAGCTGTCTTCTTGACCTATTGACCATCTTAACTGTACAAAAATAGAATTTTTTATTAAGTACTCATTTTCGAGAGAGATAAGTATTACTAATATTTTCTTCTGTTGTTTCACTTATTGATAATTTTACCTATTCAATAGTCTAGAACACTTTCATATCTATTTTTTACGGAAAAATATTCAAATTAACTTAAATATTTCCACCATTTGTCTATAAAATGGCAATAATGGGAAGATGGTTAAGCCTCTTAAATTGTCCACATATTTTGGAGATTACCGGATGTAATATAGAGCAGAGACTTGTTCTTGGCGGCAGCAGTCGATTTGTGACTAGCGCGATGAATAGTTTATCCCGTTACTTTGCGGACTGATGGGTTCATAGAATTAAGTCTTTCCATATTAGTAAAGAAAAGATAGAGATTTAATGTTTTTATTACTACTTATATAATTGTCAGTAAATTATAGTTGAATTTATTAAGTATCATTATCTGCGTTAATTTCGGTGCAGTGTACTAGTAACTTAGTCTCCACTTATGTGTTTATATACATCAAGTTTAAAATATAAGGAAGTTTTTCTTATGCATGTCTTTTTCCTTATAGATGGCGGAACGAGATAAACTCCATACTCTCTATTTTATAATCAGTTCCTATAGCTTTAGGCTGGTGGGCAGTGAGGAGGCGCGCTAACTGCTAACCTGACTGACCCATTTTAGACGTATTGATTGAGTTAGTCTCACGGACGCATAACAACACAATGCGACTCAGAACAGCCGAGATTGGCGCCGCTCTAATCATGATGTATGAAGTCAACGCTGCACGTATTTTTATTAGTTGATTATCCTACCATCAAATATTTGGTGAAAAAAATGTATAATGCCGAAAATTTTAGTTTTTATGTTCATTATGTGAAGCAAAACATTTCGATCGAGAATGGGCTAATATTACGTTAGTATAATTTTGAATATAGTTTTTCTATGTTAGGTAGTTTAAATTCTAATTCTTAATTTATCATCTTTAAGTGGTAGATTTTACTTTAACAGTGAAGTTGGTTCTAATTGTTGCACAGATATAATTTTTATATTTTAATATATATCTGGAAAGTAACAGGTTCCGCAAATTGATCTTGTCCTACGTTCTTTGCGATGTGATGAATTGTTGATAGAATACTTGATGTTGAAGTGGTTCATATCTCAGAGCGGCAGGTATTAGTACAATAGATGTGCATATTGTACATTTTCATGTCATATGAGTCTATCCACCGTAGATTTACTTTGCTGTAAAGTAGTCACGCAGAGGATCATTCCTTTCCGTTGCTTCTACCATTATCAATTACCAGTATCGCCTCGCCATTCGGCCATGTTTTGTTTTTGTCACAATCTCCCACTGCTCGGCCTGGCCTGCATAGTTTGTCAAATGACCGCATTTCACTCTGGAATTTTTTCATCTTGATTATTTATTTTTGGACTTTACACATCTTTTTCATCCTGTGGCAGTTTTGAGCTGAAACTAAACTGCTGGTCTATCCTGGTTATAAATATTCCATGTTCATTTGTTGGAAATTAATAATTTTATACCGCAGTATAACAGCAATTCTATTAGCTTATTAAGATTGACAAATCGTGGTTTATATGTCATGACAGTCTTATGGTTATGGTCTCTATGATGTAATTTCCATTTCAGATTGTGTCTTCACCGTTTTGCAATACACCGAAGAATCATTACTTCGAAATATCTCGTGCCTAATGTGCCTGTGATACTATATTCACTGCTGATTTACCATAGTTTCGACCTGTCGCCCAGTTCCTATGACTATGGCACAAGTAGAAAACGATCATCCTATGACGAACGGCTGTGAGAACTCCAATGGCGACCTCCATATCGAACCCATTGATCTCAGCTCACCAGTAAGACAACATTTTTTTAACGAAATTATATCTGAAATACTCTAGAAAGGTCAATATTTTAAATTCGAATTACTATTTGGATCTATTGTTCCATATCCATGCTAAGTGTTTCATCTACGACTATTCACCTTTAAAAGAGACTTGTCGTGAGATAGGCTTCTAAAAATTCTGTATTTTTTGCTTTCAGATATCAAACGGTATCGTTGGGACCCCTTCCAAATGTGTCGAAGGCAACGGGGAACTAGCAGACGGTCAATTATCTCCAGCTTCCTTGAGAAGGAGAAGCACACGTGTTAGTGCTCTCAAAGCCCAAGAGAAGATCAAACTAAAAGATGATATTATCGCCACTGGACAACTGAACAGAGGGGTGCTCCGAATTCTTTTGACTTTATTTTAGCCACTTATCCAGTTAGAGAATAGCGAATATATAGATAGATTTTATTACCTGCTTGTTCGTTAAATCCCTATTGAAATTGGCTGTATCGTATATGATATAGCTCTCTTATTGGAACATTTAGGCGAAATTTTTGGGTTGTAGAGTATGAATATATCTTAGTGCTTTTTGTTTTTATTATGGGGTTAATGGTTCCATTAGTATTGTGATTTATGTTATATATTGTAAACGTTTGGCTTAAATTCAGAAATACCGGAATTAGTTGCTAATTAGGTTGTTACAAGACATAATTACTTAATTATCAACAGTCGAATTTCACTAAGTTCTTTTTTAGAGTCATGATGAGGATGATGACAATGAGTCTGCTCCAAAGAAGCGGCGATTAGATGACGGGTCCGCTTTTGATCAGTTTAGTCATAAATTTGGAATCAGGGTAAGTTGTTGACAACGAGGATTGATTATTAATACATTTTGTTATCTGGTAAAATATTACTTAATAGTAATGGAAGTTTTACTGTTTAATTTACGAACGAGACTAAAAAGAGTCCTATTAGCTACTTTTTAGCAGCAAGAAGATAACGTGTATCCGTTGACAGATGAGAGTGAAATCTCATCATTACATGAAAGTGAAATAGTCGGGTTGAAAGTCAGTTATGATAAGGTAAAATTGTAAAATTACATTTTATTCTTATTCTTATATTTTTACATATTAAAAATTTCAGCTCATGAGCAAAGAATTGAGTGAGGAACAAAAACGAGAAAGGAATATGATGATAAAGAAGTGTGAAGCCGAATTGCGGCTAGAAGAAGCTAAACTAACCATGTTGAAGAAGATCAAAGCTAGTCAAATGCTGGCAACGCAAAAGGTATATCCAACACAGTTCTTTTTGATATTATCATTGTATATCTATAATGGGACTAGTTTTAGATTACATATCCGATAAATGAAACGTTATCATTGTTAGTAAAATTAAACTGTCTAAAAGTCTAGTAGACGGTCTTACAAGATGTTGGGTTTTTTTAAAGCTTAACGAGTCGAAGAAGCTTTTGCCAAATATAGCATTAAACAACGTTGGAGGTGCCTACAAGCCTCTTGTTGCCACTCCTATTGGTAACAAGCCATCTGCAACCACTGCTACTACCAATGGAAAGAGTCAGTTATGGAACTCTAGCTATCGTAATTTTAAAAGAACTTAGATACTTTTATTATCCTAGACGACATTCATACTATCAGAATTTTTAAAATAGTTATTACTAGTTTTTAAGACGAGCTTCTTATTAGCTGTTACATTCTTTAGCTTCTTCTTCTTCAACGTCTCGTGCGAATCCACTACTGGGATTGGCTGGTTTCAGCCCACAACAACAGCAGGAGGTGCCAATTGTTTCTGTTGGGCAGTTTTCTATCTTTATTGTACTAATGACGTTTTTTCACTCTTGTTTTCCAGCTACTTAGCCGTGCTGCTGCTATCAACCCTGCGGCGGTACAAGCTTTGTTGGTAGCATCGTCGAAAAGCGGACAAACACCAACGGCTGCCCTTGCTGCGCTTTTTGCTGCTCACCAACAACAAACACAACTCAAGGAACAACAGTTAAAGGAACAACAACAATTAAAAGAACAGCAACAGAATAGTCAAGCTAGTACAGCAGCACAGCAGGTAGCCAATTTCATTAAATGAGTTGGTTAAGATTATGTTATCATTAATGGCTATTGTTTGTGTATAAATTTGATATTTCTCTATGTAAATGACTTTGTAAGGCGTATTTTTCAAGGCGAAGGTTTTGGCAGCACAAACTCCACAACAACGAGCGGCCGCTGCCCGACAGGCATTCCGTATGCAAGCAGACAAACAGCTAATGCAGGTAACTACTGTCGGATAGGTTTTATTTCATTCCAGTTGCTTTTTGAAAATAATGTTCATTAGGAGTACTCTTCAAAATCGCTGTCAGTTATTGACAATGTGATTTTTTTTTAATTATAGCAAATAGGTCCTCCAAAAGCTCCTCCGACTGACCTGTTTTTTATACCAAATGGAAATCAGCCAGATTTTTGTTATTTGGTTGGATTGGATCTGGTCGTTCAACGGGTATTAAAAGATAAGAATGTTCATAGGTAAGATTTTCCACATTAAAAAATAAATAGAGTATTATTTCCATATTTTTTAGGCCGGTAACAAGTGGACCGTATGAATGTGAAGAGTGTGGTACCGATTTCACTCCTTCATGGAAAGCCATAGGAACGAGTGAAGCAGATCTCCACCTTTATTGTGAGCAGTGTGTTAGAACTGCGCAGAAGAAGAAGATCCGTACAGATCATACTAACCTTCTCAAAAAAGCTTACAATAAAATCAATAGCCAAGAAAAGGTTTGTGCCCAATAAAACAATGCATAATTTGGGACAGTTTCCTTATTTTTATTTATAAATAAAGGAATACATAGAAATATATTAAAAGCCTTTGTATTTAGGAATTTGAAAAGCAGATCGCAGATGGTAAATTAGATGCTGCTTTAGCTGCTGCAGCAGCTCAACAAGCGCAGGCTGCTCAGGTTCAAGGTGATAGTTTAATCTTATTTATTCTAATACTTTTATATTTCCATTATGTTGTTCTAATGTCTCCTTTAGCCTCATCATCAGCATCAACAAGCCAGTCACATGCACAAAATCTGAGCACAAAGGTTCAAAGTGGGACGAGCACCCCAACGGTGCAAAAGAGCTCAACACCGGTTAGTTAAATATTGGTGTAGTTTCATTTACAAACATTGTTATTATTAATTCTATTATTTCTTTCATATTTTGCTTTTCTATTATTATGACAATTATTTTAAGTACTTTAACTACATTTTTCATTTAGTTTAATTTTAATAAGTAACACGGGATTATTTTCAGGTTCCACCTTCTTCTACACCTCATTCGACTAGTAAAACATCATCATCTTGTACACCTCAAAGTAGCTCGAAAAAAAGTAATAGTGGAAGTAGCATGAATTTGGTACGCTAGTATGTATTTTAGGGAATTTTCAAGATTTTTTTTTACATAGCTGTTTTCTGTGTTAAAATTGAAGCGAGAAAGGATTGGAAAAAGTTTCTGAATGTTCTGCAGAGTTCAATGCAACAACAGATGGCAATGATGGCTCAACTAGCGCGGTCAAATCCCATGATGGCTGCTATGATGAATCAAATGAACCAAGTGAATAGTATGAATAATAATCAGATGGCGAATATGATGCAGGTATTATATAGCTTATTATATCACGTATATACCGAAATAATAGTATTTATGATTGGTTTTACAAACTTATATGGGAAATATTTGTTTTCATAGATTTTCATTTTATCAAGGGATTTTTTTTCATTTAGATGTGGAATCCATTAGTCCAAGCTCAAGCTGCTGCTGCTGCAAATCAGTTGCGGATGCAACAAGCTCAACAGGTATTTAGATGTGTTATTGGTGAGAACGTTAACGTATTAGTAATGTTGGATTTTACATCAGTAATTTTTCATAGAAAGTTCCGATATGTAAGTGTATTGCGATTTTGTAAATTATTCTTTCTTTTTCAGGCAAGTCAGCCTAACTTAGCAATGTCCCTTCTTGCACAGGCGGTTCAAAGCGCTAATGCCCAGTCACATAGTGCTAGTGGAGGACAAGCAAATAATGCCTTTACGGCTCAGTTAGGTGAGTATATGCATCATATCGACAGATTTCGGAATGATAGGTTTTGTTACTTAGTTGATTTAGCTAATACATGATATGCGTAGTAAAATTCCTACCTATCTTTTCCTATTTTTATTTAGCTTTATTAATCATACTTGTTTATAGTGGATAAATTCAATTTGCATTTCACTTCTTCAGCTCATATTCAAAGGTATTTTTTAGCAGCTGCAGCCATGAATCCTGCAGCTCTTATGAGTAATCCTGCTCTCCTGCGGCAATTTCAACAGATGAATCAACAAAACCGCAATCTGATAGAGTCTATGCGTGGAAAGAAGTGAGCAAATTCGACGACCAAGTGAATAACACTAATGCAGGTGACAATATGGGAATCTTGGTTCGGAAACACTCCGTTCCTGCTACTGCTGGTAGTCGTTTTTGGGTACTACTACTGTCTTGCAGTTATCAATGATTATATTGTTGTACCGTTTTGACGGACGTTTTTGGGAATAAAACACGTATTTAATTCTGATAATCTTACGAAACATAATTGCTACTTCTCTCTGCTTACCTCTACCTTCTCTCTTAGTATCAATACGCGTCTGAGACTGATGGGAGCCATTTCGTTTATGTGCTCTTTTTATGTCTCTTGTTCTAAATTTCAACCGTTCGGCAAATCCGACGAGATGTTTCATCATTAGCCGGTGATTTGAATATTTTTTAAGCATATAAACTTGCTGTCAATATCGTCGATACCGAATTGTGTTGACCCACCATGATACGTGTCTATAATTGTCGGTTCTCTTTTTCACACTATGCTGTTGTTAGGATGCCTCAAAGGCGTCACTTGATTCACTTGCGAGTTTGTGTCAATCTGCGTAATGATTAGACAACGCTTCTTATTACTGAGTTTTAGTCGTGGGCGAGACTACTCTAGTACGCGTAGTGAGCTATCTTGCATTCCACACATCGATTTGAAATAGCCTTTCGTGATACTATCAAAGATTATTCTCTCCTTCTCATTCAGTGATTTGGGTTTGGAATAAGAATGATATCATTCTTTTCGGTAATGTTCTATGTTATCGATTATACTGTATTATATGCTAAGTTGTTCTTATCTCATTCCTGGGCTGGGGATTTTGTGTAATAGTAGCAACACCACTAGCAGAGCTTTTGTAAGATATTTAATGTGGGATTTAAAACAGTAAAAAATTGTGAATGAGTACCTGGTCGGTTGACTTCGTATTTATTCTATAAATCCGAACTTTCACAACATCCCCATTTTTGTGATCTTTTATTGAGTGGTTTTTCATACGCGTTTGTACCTGTAAATTTAATTTCTCATAATAAAGTGTTAAAACATACTACTGGTACCACATGTGAATTGTATTTTTCATGCACGCGATATTTGTTTTGCTTCTGAATGAATATGAGCGTGTTAGTTATTATGATATTTGACCATTTGTATGAATTATCTATGTTCTTACATCCCCAAGTCGGGATGTGGAGTTTTTATAAAAATTTGTATTTAAACACACGAAGTCTACAGTGGTGATACATTAGTCATATATTATAGTTTTTTTCTTAAATCATTAATTTACTACTAAAATGAATACGTCGGTAGTGCCAGTTTAGGGCAATGCTAGTGAAATTTCCTAATGGTGATTAATTACTATAAAATGTATTTGTAATAACACTGGTCTTGTTAGGATTTTAATCTGTTCTTTAGTGCTTAACCATAACAAAAATTCTTTGATTTTATTGGTATCCTTATTGCTTATTAAAGTAACATTTTCAGTCAGAAATGAAAAACCAAGTGGACTTTATCACACATGTTGACACTAGAAATGAAGTTGATATCTTAGTGTTAAGTCAACTGAAAACCGGCCAATACCCATAAATGGTGAGTATTTTCACAATGTTTAGTGAAAAGTTATTCAATTCAATTATTTAATGATATCACATTGGAATTTAAATCTTTCACAATTTATGGGAAACTCCTGAGGCATTGGAGTTCAAATGGTTCTTTTACTGTCTAATTATGAAATTATTAGTGGGGCTATTTAAATTTAAGACCTTTTGTGCAGTTTATAATTTTTAATGTGAATTAATCAATTAGTTCGACTATGGAAAATGCTTAATTGTTCTTGAGAATTTTTTCAACGAATATATATTATAACATTTAGCTTAATGAAACTAATTCTGAACAGAGGATGCCGTGTTAGTTAAATTTTAAAAAATTATTCATGGGACTACTTATTAGAGAATTATACTAAGATAGTTGTTTTAGAAAGAGAATTGTTCTCACTTTTGGATTATATGGTTTATCTTCTTAATTTTATCAGTGTATTCAAGAATGCTGACTATAACTAGTGCTTCAATTTCAGCATGAATTAATTGCCACCTATGCTTACATTTACTTTTTTATTTTGTGAAAATGCCTCATACGTATCACTTATATTCTATACTCAAATGCATATTTTATTATTCAGCAGACTTCATAAATAATCGTAGTAAAAATGAATTTAATTTAATTATTAAAAAGTTAGTCAATTGAATTAATCTGAGCTCGTGTTTCGAAAATGTGTTCACTCTTAGTAAACGAATATTAGAAATAATTTGTCTTTAGACCATAATTTGAACGGTTTTGTATTATACTAATGTTTCGTGAACCCTTAGAAAGTACTTGTTGTGGTAAGGATCAAATCCTATAAACTCATTTAACTGGAGTAAAAATTTCTTAAATGGGTTGGTTGTATCATCTGGTGGTGTTTGTTGGACTTCCAGTAGTGCTTTTGAAACTGCTTGCCTGAAATAAGTTTAAGTAAATAGTTGGAATATTATCATTAGTTGATATTCTATAAGTTATGAGTAAATGGTTAATCTTTTGACCTTCGCTATTGTAATTTATAGTTAACATAGTCTGTAATCTACCGTTATATGTTATTAATATTTGGGACAAAAACTTTTCGACAATAAGAAGCTGATAATAAATACTAAGCAGTGACTTGTTAAAATCAATATTCCATTCTACTATAGATGACTGACGAAATGCAAGATACCTAACCTCTCGTAAAATTCACTTTTAAAAGTTTAAAAAATATAAACCTCCTGAATTAAAATTTAAAACTGAACAGGTGAGGTAGAATTTTTTAGTGTTGAAATACATAATTGAATCTTACTTTATGTTAGCTACAGCCGTCGCATTACACGTACCGTTCTGCATATAGAAAAGAAAATTTTCTTTTTTGAACAATTCTATCTTAGACAAACTCGATTCATGATCGATCTGAAAATATTCTTTTTTTGGAATGAAACGACTAGGAATTTTATTAATAAAAAACCTGTATCATTATTGGGGTAATATTCCTATTTCCCATGAAGAAATTCGATGATGAAACTATCCTAAAATTGAGAAATGACGTTTAAGGAATTTTTGGTGTAGTAATATTTTTAAGACAATCTGCTACTATGGTGTAAATGCAGATGGGATAAATATAAGGGTAATTAACTGTAGTCTTCTTTTTCGTGTCTATGCTGTGCATTGTTATAATGAAACAGCAACAGAAATTGGGTTATAGCGTTAATTAATGAAAATGTAGTTTGATTTACTTATCTCAAACAAGCTAATCTAAGCTTCAATCTCTTGTTTTAGTCAAAAGTTTTAAATTATTGGAGTATTTTTTTTAGATCTTACCATTTGGGGAGTTTAGCACACTTATAGTGCCTTGCTCCGCATAAATATGTCATAATGGAAGAATCAGGCGACTGCCGGCGTGTCATCAGAAGAGCAACCTTCAGAATTAATCTCACCAAATGTTTTGCCATTTTGCTAAAGTTGTACACTATATTATACTATTTTGTGGGAAAAGACCTTTTTGAAAAATTCCGCTGTCAACTGATTTCCCCGGACAAAGAATGTTGAGCCACAAATCCATCCCTTCATGTTGTTGTATATAGGAAACTAGAAGAGACATTCCCAGTACTTGTTATTTTCACTGCATTCCAATATTGGAACAGAAAATTTATACCTAAATTCAGTGTTATCTATAATACTATATGAGATTTTTACATACCTGGTCGTTTCCAACAGTGTCAAATAACATGTTAACATCTGGATATCGTTTCTCAACCTTCATCGATGAGAAGTTTTCAGTCCAGATTGAATCCTCAAATTAAATACACTCAGCAGTGACAATTAGTGTTTCTTCGTATTACTTGTTTTTATTTCCAAGTTTTATTTTTTCTATATTTAATCATTTACCTGCTGCATGGCCCAAAAGTCAACTCCTTTCTCTGCAAGTGCTGCTGCTACTCGTGCTCTTAACAAAAGTACCAATTGGTACGTAATGTATTTCTTGTTTTCCAAGTCCGCTGGTAGTTTTTCCCAAAATGGTAAATTTTGTGTAAACCGAACGCTATTCAGAGATTATAGAAATTGTAATAAATAGAATACATGATTGGATGGTAATATATTTATTTTCATCATTCTTTCAATGCTATTACAAGTGATGGCTTACCCTTACTACGGAAAAGTCTATAGTGATTGTCGGTATAGATGGGTGCAGCTTATTCAATTCTCTTTCAGAATCTGGATCAAAAGCCACGGCAGCGAGACGTTGCAGAGCTCCAGGCATAAACTTTAAGTTACAGATATGATTCAGCGTGACATCGAAATTTGTCCGGTCAAACTGCAAACTGAATTTTATTTATTATGCGGGAAATATGGTGGATTAAAAGTAGTCCTGGAAGTAACTCACGAAAATAATATAGGGTGGCTGGGATAATATTTTCATCCGATTTGAGAATTCAATAAATTTCTCATTATTCGCAATGGCTTCAAGTGGTATCTGGCATTGTAAGATTAATTAAAGAATGACATTAACTTGGTAAGGAAGTGCATAAAAGCAGGAAAAGATCGGTATGCATTAACATTTACCCACCAGCTTAGAATATTTGTCAACGTTCCATATTAATCTACCAATTCGAGCCCAATGCTCAAAACTTGGTAATACCTGAATAGAGGGATTTTATCCAACTTTTTATAGGAGTTAGCCTGCACTTGCTTTCCCCGAAATTCTAAAGCAAGTGAAAAGATATTTACGAAGTTATATTCCTTTGAGATCACGATCCATAAAGCTATGAATACAATACATATTGGTTTATTTTTCCGGAAGTAAGAGGCTGGATGCATTATCAAATGAAATAATCGACGAAATGACATACTATCTGAAAAATATGTATGACCAGAATGATAATTTGGTCTGTGGGAATTGAATATATTAATATTAATCTTGAAAATCTAAGAGTTGGAAGCGTTCACAACGAACAGTTTGCAGGAAAAGATGAAAGCGGCGATTGAAGTATCTTAGTGAGTGAGATAGGAATCTAGAATATTTAACGTAAACTGGATATATATGTCGAAAATAACTTACAGGAGTAGAAAATCGAACCTTTTCTAATTATGAGGAACCAGGAATTAGAAAAGTGAGTGGTATATTTAAATATTTTGAATTAACGTGCACATGAAATACTCGTCACTTATGATTCACCTTCGAAAGATTACATTAAAGTTTACAAATGACATCTTAGTGTGGAAAATAAATAATGTAAACACTCAGTACAAAAGTCTGTAGGTTTTAGAACACTAACCTGCACACTATCATTGTACCTTTGAAAGATGACTTCAGAAATAGGGAAAACTAACCTCACAAATTTAATGATAGGTTATAATCATCATGGAACTGTAATAAGATAAAGCATTCTAGTTAAGTATACGGTTCTACTAAGGGATTCTGTAACATTATTTATGGATTTTAGAATTCCAAAGAAAATATTCCGAAAATTCCTATACGAAATTATCATTTTTTGGCTATTTTTTTTGCTTCGCTATAGCTGTAAAGTATATTGGTATAACCTTCGCTAATTCGTATTTCTAGTACTAGTACTAAACTCCTATTTGGCTGTTTCTCATAACTGATTCTTGTAATACAATCAAATTTTTTAAATAAATAAAAAATTGATGTCTTTAGGCTTCTTTGCATCAATAACCAATAGATTGAACTTACCATTATAGTGGTAGATATTTTAAACTGTTAATTTTAGCACATGAAATAAGCGGGTGTTGGTGAGTTATCGGTCAAATATAAATATTTATGAGAAAAATACGTTCTAACGCTCTTTTTGCATTTTCAATGTTTTTAGAATCCGCGTTTACCCCTCCAAATATTTCATATCTAAATACCTGCTTCTCGACTTCTAAATTACGTTTTCTTCTTGCATTACCGCTGTTTTATTTCGATTCTTTCCATTGACGACACTCGGAACACTGCAAAAGGGTGTGGCAACTTTTTACTTTTACTCTCTAGGGTTTACTTAATGTAACTTAAAATTAGGAACTTAGAACGAGAAATATAGAACCACAACTAAATTAAAAGGAGGAAAACCACTTTTCTTGTTAATTATTCATCAGGGAATATTTTCTAGTTATACAAGAGACAGTAGAACGAAAAACATTCTTAACACAGAATAGCTATTACACGGATGATCACTGCTTTTCCAACTAAACTCAAACATTTCGAATTATATAAGTATTAAATTATTTAGCTAGTATTCAATACTGACAATCCTGTTGTTAAAAACATAAATTTCGTCTTAAGTCACAACATGCTTTCTACAAATGAATAATTTTTTTTGTAGACTTATTCACTTATTTCGTAGCTATTTTTCAACTGCATTTTCCTTAGTTAGTGCTAAAGATGCGCTAGCTTTTTAAAATTTTTATAAAAAGTGCACACAATACAAGAACTATAAAATTTTAAATTAGGAATAATCGAAAACATTCAGAATTTATAGGCGATTTGATGTTACTTTTACCCTTGTCGATAATATCAGCAAGTGAGTTTCTACTAAGATGAATCCTTAACTACTCTCATAAGAATTTTTTCTTCCCTTCTTTAATCTTGGCTGGGACATGGCGTTGGTTTGTTTCGTTTTGGTCCTTTGTGCATTACTACATATCACGGGATACATTCCGACAGATGGTTGGAACTGGTTCCAGGGGCCTTCGATGGCACAACCGAGCAGATTATGGTATATTACCGAATCCTTTCCTTTTACTGAAAATTATTTTTTTTTGTTCTTCTGTAGCCTAGACTTGTTATAGCTCACTTATTTTATGTTCTTTCTTTTTTTAAATCCCCACAAACTTTTCTGTCTGCATTCTTCGTTTTCCACATTTCCACCTGTAGATATAATCGAAAACAGTCCCTACACCTTTAGTTTTCGTCCGCTTGGTCATCTCAACATCGTTTATAATAGGGCTGTCCGTCCAGTTCCCCACTAGAGAAACGAGTTGTAGCTGCTTCGGCTGTTAGCCTACCAAGTTATGCTATTGCTACTATCGTATTGTTCACTCCATATATATATATATATATATATATTGCCTTAAATTATATACATCTTCATTTACTATCAGGATAAAAGCAAATTGAAATTAGGAAGATCATAAAAGGAATATAGAAATGTTGTGTTGGCCAGAAGGAAGTAAAGTACATTGTGAGATAAGAAAGCACAAAACAAAAAATTTAAAAGATACAAGTGTACCATTTTATGAAGATCTCCCAACTAAAATGATTGAATAAGGTAGAGCATATGCATAATTCTCTTAGATCATTAGTAGAATTGCAGGAATTCGAAGTGTTTAGGAAGTATCAGGAAATTTTATAGTACTCTTATTGAGCACTGCGTCAAATACGATTAAAAATAAGCACCACTTCCACTAGACAGTGATAACTAAATATTCTGGTCCCCATAAAATGTTTCCTCTCTAAAAATGACTTATAACAATATATGCCTAATTAGCGCTAGTCTTTTTGTACTTTTCGATTTTCTTTTAACATTCTGATTTGTCAACATTCTCTTGCCTAAACCGCGCTTTAATGTGGATTTTCAATGGCCAGGAGCTCGCAAATTCGACTTAACCAGTTCTAGATTGGCGGCTAACAAAGCGACAGATAACCGATGAACGGGATCTCAAGGGCAGCCCAGGTTCGGTAGTTTCCACGACTGCAAAAACGTTATGGGACTCAGGACCGAACCAACGCCCCATTTTCTTTCACAATAAACAAAAGCGCAAACTATTAAGTGATACGGTAATGCCCTCAAAATGTTGCCTGATTCTCAAATGAAATATTGATTAATTTCGGAGACGACTTTTGTGGCATAGATATTGTGTGCAAAATGGTTTTGTCTTATCGGTTACTTATTTGAACGTTAACACAACCCAACTGCTTTAATATGATGTTGTTTACTTCTTAATCACTCTTACGTTTTAATATTTAAATAAACTATACTCCAAAATTGGACTACTTATTATATAAATGTACATTAAACATGTGCCCAGATATTTATTTCTACTAATATCAATTAACTTAGTAGAATAATATATTTTAAGCATGTGTTATTTAAGCAAACCTATCGATATTGCTGTTTAAAGCTATGGCGAAAGATATCCCCCAGAATCAGCTTACTGTAACAGTTCTCCGCTCAAAGACCTTGTTCCTCACTCTGCCTGTCACCACGAAACAAGTTCTGCCAACCAGATCAATCTGCGATATGTATGTTCTGGCTAGCTGTGTCTTCTTCTTACTTTTCTTTTCCACTAGCTCCTTCTGTGGCTAAGGGGCGGACGGTTTGGCCGGGAGCGAGATCCCCCCCCCCGGGTACTTAGGCGCCCCTCGTCTCCGCTGTATTCACATCCAGCCTTATTCTTTCTAATCTGATAAGCATTATCCAGTTCACTAAAGTCCATCCAGAAGCGTAGCGATTCCGATGGCCCTCTCAAAATAATAAGCAATTTCTATTATTTTGTCGGAAAATGCTAGGATGATCTTGACTAGTAGAATCATCATAGGACATTTTAATGATTAACTATAACACGAAGCACGTTAGGTCGAAACCCATCATTTGAATTTGTGCGACAGATCTAGTTTCTATGAAGGATAAATTCAATAATAGTGACTTATTAATGGTAACTGGCCAACACAACAAACTTATTATGCATTTGTTAATATTAGTTATAATCTAATGAATAATTCCGGTTCCTGTTCAATTCTTAACGTTATGGCTTTTAGAATCACGAATACGCTAATTTAAGTGTTTATGGTTCGTTATGCTAAAAACAGCAGCAATATTATCAATTTGCGAGTGCACTGCATACCTACCGTACTTGGTTGATTTCGTCGTATTTTTATATTAATTTGTTTCCGAATAGCACCTTTAAAACAGAGAAAAGTAGTGGTGAAATCTGCTGGTGATTTTTCTCTCAGGTGTTTATTCGAATGCTTGTTCAGTCCTCTTTCTTTCCGTAAAGAGGATTTAGACATTTGGTTGGGATATATTCTTCGCATTCTAGCGGCAAAGGATCCGGGTGAAATGACGAAAGTGCATGCGCCCTCGGACCGGATTCCACCGCGGATGGCCTCAGTTTATGAGCCCCATTTTGGTACTATGTCGCTCTATGCTATTGCCACTGTCAACTAAAGGGATCACGACTATTTCGTCCATACCGTATTAGTTAAGAAAATATTGTTATAAATACATTTTTATATAACTTAGGAAGGCGAATCATTTTAGATGCCTTCAATAGTATACAAATATTTTATGAAATATATCGTCTTTTCTTCGTATGATTCATATAGTGAAAGAATTATGAATCATTATAGAAGATGCTCGCTTTTTGTTTTTTAATGCAATTACGAATAATTCTTTCTGTGGATATTGATATCGAGTTCTTAGTAATTTCAGTTTTCATCTGTCACTATATGGAAGCGAAATAAACCATGGTGTAAAATTTTGCTCTACTAGACAAAGATCTTTGCATCAGAATGAGGTTGAATTTTCATTTTATACGAAGTAGTTGCTGATGGAATCTCACCTTATCCTACTTACCAGAAATTTCACAACTCTCCTGAACTTATCTGTGCGATGCACTTCGCAACTGTCGATTTAAAAACAATATGAACTTGGTCATTTCTCACCTATCTTTGTCAATATCCAAATATTGACAAAGATAGGAGAGAAATGGGCATGTTGAATGTATTATTGACTACCATCTAATAAAGTTTAGAAAGTTTTCATTCTTACTTTAGAAAAACTGCAGATTTCGAAAATCATAAATTCATATAATTTATTATTCCTTTACATACCGTACTCAGCTAGGCCCGGCCGACTGCCATATTTGGAAATGCGAATATTGCACTCGCCCCGGCCTGACTGTTGCGGTACTTACAACCCTCTATAATAACTAGCAAATTATCTCTTCTCCAATTCACTTATTATATGTTTCTTAAACTATTTGAAATTCAAGTTCCTGAAATTTCATTCGTTTTTATAAATAAATGAATAATGTAGATTTTACTTCGTGTTTTTAATTTGGAAGTATTTTTCCACCAGGAATTATACCGAAAGAATCGAGCAATATTAGATTTAAAAAGAAAACTTAGAACACAATATTAATGTGATCCAGAAAAGACCATAATAAAAGGGGATTTCTTATTTATTCATATCAAACCTATATACATATTCTTAAAATTCACATTCTTTTATTGGAAAGATAGAATGGTTGCAACAAGAGAAGGAAAACCAGCTATTTTCATGGTATCTTTTAAACTTTTTTTGCTTGTCCTATCAATTGATCGTTTATGAACAAACGCCCAGCGTGCTCACGGGGTCAGTTGCTTTTATGAACCCTTGGTTCTTGTCCTTTCTTCAAATTGTTATTTTACTAGTCACTCTACTATTCTCAGTTTCGTCATGAATTATACTTTTGATTAGTATTACTCCATTCTCCTATTATTGATCGAAAAATTGTAAGCTATGTTGCTCTTACCCTCCCTATGATTTGTAGTTTAGTGGTCATGTTTTAGTCGTATATCGCTGGTGTTTCAGTGATATTATTGACCTGCTTGTTGTTTTTACTGGTTGCATATTTCTTTGCAGTTTATTGTTCTATTTCATTAGCTAGCCGTCGAATATTATGTTTAGGTCTGTATACAATTACTAAATCGCTGTCATGTAATTGTTCTTATTATTGCCTTAATAGTAGATAAATTTTTAGCATATTAGATATCTACTTTTTAACTGTTGTATTTTTAAAGCACACAATATAGCCCGCGGAAATTCTGCCTTTGAAATTATGAATATATTCAAGAACCCAACAGTATGATTTCATTTCTTAATCTATAGGTTCTTTCACTTTCTTGCACGATATGAAGCGAATCGAAAAACTTAAATCATTTATTCCCAAATCAACAGTAGTCTTCTATAAAAAGCCATTACTTATAACAAGAGGAAATAAACAATTTCTCTATGACTCGGATGGAAAAAAATATCTCGATATGTTTGCAGGCATTGTGACAGTTTCTGTCGGGCATTGTCATCCGTGAGTTTAAACAATTATTACTTAGCTCTATTTTTCTATCAATAATCGAAGAATTCGTAATATTTTGCACTCAAACAAAGGAATGATATTTGTGGTTTAATATTTATTTAATTATTTGGGTGTAAACAAGCTCGGCAGGTCAACTGCTTGAAAGTAGCTAATATTAAACAAATAAATTTTGTTAATGTTATAAAGATACTGATTAATTACTTACGAAATAGGAAAATATTTATAGACTAGATTTGTAACCTTAATTTGTTATCTGTAGGAAAGTGAATGCGGCATTGAAGGAACAACTAGACAAGCTTTGGCATACAACGTCAATATACTACACTGAACCTGTGTTGGAGTACGCCCAAAAATTAACCGCTACTCTGCCTGAACACCTTAAGGTTGGCAATTAAACTGGACTCAGATATCAAACGTGACCAGTGTTGCTTAAGTTTGAATTTTATGTTAGTATATTATAGATATGCTTCTTCGTCAATTCTGGATCAGAGGCTAATGATTTAGCTCTAACTCTTGCACGAGTTTATACAGGACGGTTTGACATCCTTTCCTTGAGAAACGGCTATCATGGGATGACTCAAGCAGTGATTGGGGCTACAAATCTAGGTTAAAAGGTTCTCTCTCTTTTCTTGAAAAGCTTGCATATAAATTTTATTAGGTACCTGGAAACAGCCTCTGCCTTGTGGATTTGGTGTATTAAAAACTATGTTACCGAATCCATATAATGGACCCTGGGGAGGTAGAAATTGTCGAGATTCTCCTGTACAGGTTAACCGAAGCTGTAACTGTAGTGAAGGGCAATGTACAGCGACCGACAAGTAGGTTAATTTAAGCTTTTATATGACAGAAAGTGTTCGTGAGATGAAATGCAAGCAGAATTTTGTGTGCATAAGTAAAATAAAAAGAAACAACAGAAGACTATTTTGTGATTTAAGTTATATGAGCCAATTGGAGGAGATCCTTCGCTACGACTTTCCAGTTGCCACTGGACCCGCCGGATTTCTTGCAGAATCTATTCAAGGAGTAGGAGGGACGATCCAATACACAAAAGGGTGATATTTTTTTAAAGCAACTCATGTATAAGCCGAACGAATACATGTTTTAAACCTATATATATAGGAAGATTATCTGATTATAAATGTAGTTTTATGCTAATTTATACTATGAGTTCATGTTAAAGTGCATCGAAATGATGGTATCTTTTAGTAAAAATTCAGGTTTCTGAAACGTTCTTTTGAAGCTATAAAGAAGCGTGGTGGATTGGCCATCAGCGACGAAGTGCAAACTGGTTTTGGTCGACTTGGGTCACACTTTTGGGGGTTCCAGGGTAAATTCATAGCTATCTTCTAATACAACCATTATACTCAATTAGTGTTGTTATGCTCAATTAAAATAAATTTAAGGGCTTTATTCAGTGAGAGATAGATATACCTAACTAATTAATCTTTATATAGCCGAAGATGCCAGACCAGATATCGTAACTATGGCTAAGGGAATTGGAAACGGCTTCCCGATGGGTGCTGTTATTACAACGGAAGAGGTTAGTGAAGTAATATTTGGTGTGACTAGGCTTACTTTCGTTTACTGCAGATTAATAGTGCTGGTTTGTACTGAAATGACTGTATGTAGGTAGCTGCTGCATTTGGAAAAGCTTTATATTTCAACACTTTTGGGGGAAATCCGATGGCATCTGTTGTAGGGAAAGCAGTTCTAGAGGTCAGTAACAGTGGCTACTTCATTTTTTCTTGTTGCACTTATTGCTTCCTTATATTTTTTCGGCTTAATGCAAAGTTGTGGAAAAGATAGACTTGGATAGTTATTCAAACTTAATTATTGAAAATTTTTCACTTATAGTAAAACTAATTAAATAACAAATTATGTAAATTAAAGAAAATAAATTAAAATATAATGTCAGGGTTGAAGTGTAATTATTATTAATTGAACCACAAATTTATTGAATTAACCTAATTGGTGGACAGATTCATTCGATTTTTTTTGTATATAGAATTAATTCTGGGAAACGGTGGACAATGGTGAGTTGGTTAGATTAGCATAGGTTTTTTGTATCACGTGCGAGTCGTTTAAATTGTAGTAAACGATCCTAGTGCTCAGCTTGATGGTAATGAGTAGTTGGAATGCACTACAGAAATCTTGGTACCTTAAAGCTCCACCTATAATACTAAATTTCATTTGTGATGTCAAAGCATTTTTGAGGTTCACAATTCCGCAATTTTTTCTTTAGCAATACATCTCAATTACTATTTTTTTGCAAAAGAATAGATATTCATTTTTTAAACTATATAATACGTACTATTTAAGGTTATTGAAGAGGAGAAGCTACAGGAGAATTGTGCGACGTTAGGAGAATACTTTCTTCGTCAGCTCTCATCTATTGATAGTAAGCTTATCGGAGACGTACGGGGAAAGGTGTGCATAGTTCCCACTTAATTTATACATAGAAAAATAATTAAAGTATTTTAGGGATTAATGATAGGAATGGAATTGATAGATGAAGACGGTAAGCCGCTGGCTGGAGATCGTACTGCCAATATTTTCGAGGCCCTAAAGGTATTCAAAATGCTAAGATTAATGCTGAACCCTATTTTTGGCATATTCTTTGATGATAGGAAACTCTGGATATACCGGATGTCGAACCTAAGAAAACTTTCTAGTAGACTAAATGGGAATTTTTGCAATCTACAATCTAAAGAAAAATTCTTCGTATAACTCTTCTGTTTAATCACATTGTTCATCTGTGCTCAGGATCGCGGTGTTCTAGTCGGGAAAGGGGGAATCAACGGGAATGTCCTGAGGATCAAGCCTCCTATGTGCGTTAACAGGAGCGATGTCGACTTTTGTGTTAGTGCCATCAATGAGACTCTCAAAGATCCAAATTGACTGGTCACTTGGCATAGATCCAGTACTAGTAAATCCCACATTGTTTTGCAACTATTTCCGACGTCAAGTGAAACATTCCTCCCATCCTTTTAATGACTCTCTTTTCATTTGTTTCTAAAAAAGTGATAGATGTCTATTATCAATTTTCCTTATTATTTAAACTCAGACAAAGATATGTAGAGTAACAATACATTTCATTGAACACAAAATATGGAAAAAGCTAGATATTAGGGCCTAAGCATTAGATCAATAATTAGACGTTTATGAAAAAGTACAAACTGTAAAGACCAGATGAGTTTATCTAGCTAAGCCCATCAGGTCCACTTATGGCTTACAACCTTCAAAATAGAAATTCTTAATACAACAAATCGGGTACGACCCGAGAAAATAATTAGATCGAATGTTAAATGCATTTCAGATGGGATACTAGTATTAGAGGAGGAGTTGAAGTTGCCTAAGGTTGAAAGAATAAGCATAGATGAACTATGCTTTCACAGGGGCATATAATCTAACAACTCAAACTACAACCTCTGACTTATACCGCCTGATCCAATCACTTAAAGTTACACAGTTAGCAAGTGAACATGAAATTAGGTTTCAATGCATTGTAGTTTCGTAACAACGATTATGTCTGTCATTACTAGAACAACTCCATTCCGACATTAGCATGCAACATATAATTACACACAATGTATATACAGAACAAGAACACATTGGCGGCAGCATTCATGGTATCCTGGCCTACTATTATCGAGTTTAAAGGTTAGTATTTGAAAAAATTCTAGGCTTCACTTGCGCAGAAAGCTTTTCTGCCACCATACTTGAACTCTACTCGGGACTGTCTCAATGTAAGCCCGTGTTTTGGCTGGGCCGATGTATAGAATGGTATACACTATAGCTCCAATTAATAAGAAAAGCAGAATAGTTACGAAGATTTCCTTCTTATTACTCTTGATCCATAGGCAAAGACCCCGACTATACTTGTAGATATTACCACTGGAAAGCAGTGAAGTAGAGGCTTTCCTTGGGATAACCTGCAATATACTATAAGTAAATAATCTTACTCACAACCTAAAATTCTTACTATCATTACCTCCGATGATGATCGCAAAGTACTCTCATGTAGTACTCTTTGGCGTATCTCTGGATCACCATGAACAGCCATTATTTTGGCTTCTATAGTTTCTGATGTTCTCGATGTGCTTGGTAGTTTGGGAGCATTAAGAGGCGACTTCGAAGTTGTCTTCACGGGTGTGATCTGGAACGTTAATTTGTATGCAGGCTCAGGCGTATCGCGATAGATCTCAATTTAATATGAAAATAATGGGAAAATGACCTTATTTTCAACCGAAAATCTTCCAGATGTCGCCCGGGAACGAGATCTGCTACGGTCAGATTTATCCAATATGGGTTTAGCCTTTGGTGCTACTTTGGTTCTTGCGTTCTGGCGTCCACGACTTACTGACCGAGATCTATCAGGCACCTTTTTGGTTGGTGAGAAACCATTTCTTTGTTCTGATCTTGCTGAGGATACTGCTTTCTTCAGTTTGGGTGATAGTTCTACCTTCGTAGACCTTGCGTAAGTTTTAGAATCTGATGGAGATATCTCTGCTTTAGAAGGTGTCTTTTTCTGTACACGAGTTGGCGTCTTCGATATACTTTTGCGACTACGAGACCTTGAACGTGTCTGAAATATTATTAATAAAAATGACCTGTTTATGGAGAAATATGTCCATTATTTAGGTAGCCAAAACATGAAAATACATAAAATCCACAAACAACTTGCCGTTTTCCGCATATATACAAATATATAACTAAGCATATCTCACCATTACGTATATCTATATGACGGTAGATGATAATTAATAACTGTAAGAAGCCTGGTGCCGTTTGTCTAGGTCAGGGCACAGTATACACGCGGGAGCCTAGAGATGGCGTCAGTAGGGGAGGGTATATACACCCGTAGTAATAGTGTAAATGACGCAGAGACTCCAGAGAGGTCAACAAATTACTGCTATCATTGCTTTGTTCTCACTGGTAGAGTGTAAAGAAATCAGACTGGCTAGGTGGTCAAGCAAGTAATTATTGACGTAAGGTGAGACTTAAAATGTTCATTACTTCTAGAATACTGGTTGGAATAAGATGCCTATAATATAGCTGAACTTATAGATTTGATACTCTAATTATCTATCAAGTCAATAAAATAAACGTAAAACATCATGGAACCTCAAGCATTGATTAGAATGTTTATTGGAATATTTACTGGAAACCACTCACCATGGTAATGAGGTGTTTGCTCTCAAGACCAACTGACTGTTGCACTTAGTTTGAGAAAGCCTACAATACGATAATCTAAAAATCCCACAGGTTATAAATAATAAGGTAAAATTGATAATAACAACACTATCGAAAACAAATAAAAAGGCGAAAGTACTATTCCATTCATACTTGAACAAAAATAAAACAAATAGTCAACCATATCAAGGATCAGACATAAATCACTAAATCAAATCCTAAATACAACTACAAATACACAGAAAATACCATAACAAATATCTCTTAAGTACAGTGACGGTAAGATTGCCAAGAAATGTACATAAGAGTAAGAAAAAACGCCGTTATGCGAATGACCTCTTATACGCCTAGATCGGAGTACACACCCAAAAGAGAGTACAGACAATGAAGGACACGCTTGGCACTCGGCCAACCCAATGACGAGATAGGCGGGGCAAATATACCAAACCCGATGGTGTTCAGAGTAGTTTAAAAGTGACTTTAGTTTAAACGAAGATTGAGCTAATAGAAAAAATATAAATCACCTCACAATATTTAGACCCATGCACCCATAGATATAATGAAAGTGCTAAAACAATATTCTTTTGCAAAACAAATAACTACATAAACACGAGATATAAAGCAACTAACCATGATGAGATTTTATAGAGTTAAAAACGCCAATCCAATAAATAACCCACCTTTTCATAATATCCTGAAAAGTAGTCACATGGGTTAATATAATTTTTAATACTAAACATGTTGCAGCATAAATACAAATCTGTGTAAAATACATACACATTAAACGCACTGTATTCAAAATAAATATAGTACAAGAATAGCAATGCACAGGACGACAGTACGTTAAAATGGAAAAAAATCAGTGAAATACGTTCGCGTGGTAATATTTACTTACACCACCTTTTATGAACATCAGAATAATGAATACACTATTTATGATCTTCTGTTAACTTATCATAGAAATACTCAAGTATTACAATTAAGCCATCAGTTATGAAAAGAATGAAATCATAATTTCAAGGAGCTCAGGAAATTGGAGCCAACAATTTTGAGAAATTTCATGTTGAAAGTTAAATTACAATAAGTAATAAATAAATGATAATAACATCAACTAAGCATAAGCTAATTATGGGTAAGATACCTCGGTGTAGCGCTGAATTTAGCGTATCCTTTAACAACCTAAAACCAATATTTTATAGTATAGATGGATACTTCATTACTTACAATAGAGAAACTTACTTTATTAATTGCTTCCAGGAAATCCTTCTCGGTGGCTACTTTGCGACGAGCACGAATAGCGAACATACCTGCCTCCGTACACACAGACCTAATTTCGGCACCTAGAAATGTTGCTTTTATAACTGTCCTACTTAGATTCATCAAATTTTAAGAAACACTAATCTTCCTTTAATTATTATTATTCCGGTATTCAAGCATTTAAAGTAATTCTAAGTACAAATATTCATAAAAGTAACTCGTTAAAATGACTAAAACAGGGCAGGACTCAAATAAACGAATATAGTCACACCTACATTTATAAATATCGAGGGTCACGAATGTTTTACTGCAATCGATTCATTTTTTAAAGTAAATCAAACATATAACTCGATTATTGAAATTACAACTGTAGTAATACAAAAGCCCTAGTATTAATGCACACAAATTACTTTCTCTAATATATTAAACTTACCAGTACTATTGGGGCATAATCTGGCTAATAATTCGTAACGGATGTCCCTCTCCACGCTCATCTGTTTAGCATGGATCTTTAATATATGTGCTCTACCGCTTAGGTCCGGCAGTGCAAACTCAATTTTCCTGTCGAGACGACCTGGGCGCATAAGAGCTGGGTCAAGCGTGTCTGGACGATTTGTAGCCATTAATACCTGTCAATGACGAAAACCTTGAAATAAAATATGAAAGAGGAACTAGAACGTAGGAAAATTGGTACCTTAATATTCCCTCGAGGATCAAAACCATCAAGTTGATTAATAAGCTCCAGCATTGTACGCTGTACTTCATTGTCACCTCCTTGACCATCATCAAATCTAAAATGTTATTAGAGAAAACTTCTTTACCATAATGTATAAAATGAAGATGTTTTCTGTGAATTAAGTTAGGCTTAGGTTTACCGTGCACCTCCGACTGCATCAATCTCGTCAAAAAATATAAGGCACGCTTTTTTGGTCCGGGCCATTTCAAAGAGTTCGCGTACCATTCTTGCTCCTTCTCCAACGTACTTCTGCACCAATTCTGACCCAATGACACGAATAAAGCAGGCATCGGTTCTAAATTTTACTATAAAGAAGATATATCCACTCCAAAAAATGAGACGGACCTATTGGCAACAGCTCTAGCGCAAAGTGTCTTCCCGGTTCCTGGGGGTCCATACAAAAGAACTCCTTTAGGTGGTTCAATACCCAAGTTTACAAAACGTTCTGGCTTAAAATTATAAATTGTCGAATATATGTTATCAAAAATTACTACATTGATCGAAACACTTACGTGTAACAATGGTGTTTCTACGACTTCCCTGAGCTTTTCTATTTGGTCTTTGCAGCCTCCAACATCAGCATATGTAACATCAGGTTTTTCTTCTACCTACAATCAAGCTTCTCATACATATAAACTAAAATTATGATTTATGTATATGTGGCTATTCTACACTTATTTAAACACATTAATAACCCCGTTTTTTTTTGTTTAAAAAAATCATAAAAATATACCTGCATCATAGTAACAGTAGGATCAATTTTAGCAGGTAAAGGGAGATGAATTTGATACTTGTTTCTGTCAACCCCAACCCTCATTCCTTCCTAAAATAATGACTTTGTCAGGATTTTCAGAATTAAAATTCTATAAAAATTAAAACAAACTTCTATATCAGTAGGTGCTACTGTATCTGCAAGATCGACGACAAATTTAGCAAACTGTTTGACATTTATCATATATCTAGGATCATGTCCTTCACCAGTTATTATCTTCGTACATCTAGCTACCTAGAAATATGACATGTGGCTACTTCTTGTCTACTTTAAGCTATAAATTTTTATTGCGAAATAACTTAACTTCAAAGATAAGCGACATAAATAGCACACATAAAACTTGCACCTGTAAAGGTTGCTCATGTTGCATTGCCTGTTTATCAGCAGCAATATCCCATAGTGCCGGAGGTGCAAGACCAGTGTCAGACTCCTTTACGCCAGATAGTTCATTAACCTAACGAGAGGATTCACTTGCAAACTAAATGATTAAATAATCCCAAACCGAAAAGATTTAAAATTAATCGAAATAAATAACCTTCTTAACACATTCTTCAATATCTGTCTCAAGTTGCTTTAACTGCTCAGCATATGGACCTTGACCATATCTTTTTAGTACTACAATATCACCGTCATCAAGTGCTAAAAAATATATTCTTCTATAACAAAGAAAAATAATCCAAGTTAAATGCATGCACAACAGAACCGTACTCTCTTAAATAATGGGTACCTTGGAAATTTTTTTCTTCTTCCTTTCCCGCATCTGTTTTTTGTTTTCTCATGTCAGTTCCAAGATGATCTGGCATCTTAATGCTTGAAGTATCTGCCTTATAAGTATTTTTCACTCCTATAAATGAATAAAACTAACAATTAACCATACCAATAGAAGCATACTGTCTAAAGAGCCTAAATATTAATTACAAATAAATAAATAAACCAATAACTAGTTCATACAGTTTCAGGACAAATAGACATGTAAATAAAACATATTCCCACAGTCTGGCTTTTTAAGAATAGTTTATCCTAATGAAATTAAAAGCTAAATAGGACATTGCGTTAATGAAATAGAATTCTTCTTGGATGAGAATTTATGCGACTACAAATATTTAGACTTATACCAAACAGGCATTGGCTCAATGATAAAATGGAAGTGATGGCATTAGTGAGAATCTAGCAAAAGATACTGGTTGACAGAGGAATTGAGTACGAAAGTAATAGTGATGATAATTGTCCTGACATGGAACGATTACAAACGCATGGCTGCTTTATTACTGTAGAGTTAGGGCACATTTTTCAATACCTAATTAATTATATTTAATGACTTTATTTTAAATTGTCCTATTTTTTTAATGAAAATAATTTTCATGCCAGTAGTTTTTATAGATATTGATATGTAATCAGTTTAGTAAGTACATTAGTGTAATGTCCGTTTAGTAAATTCGCATACTAAGATTAATTACATAGGTATCAACTGTTTTTATCTAGTTTCTAAAATTACATTAGAAACTATACATTTATACAGTTTACCTTTTCCGTAAGCAGTATAAGTGCGCAGAGCGGCTTAAAACGGAACATTTAAGAGGTTAGTTGAGCTTGGTGTCGATAAAGTGTAACTTTAATAACTAAGCCATGAGCAACTAATATATACTTAGGTATCATGCTGTATAAAGATAGTTTAACTTTGAATACAAATAATCGTTCAAAATGAGCTATTATAGTTATTGGATGGTCTACTGAGAAATTGGGTATCATAAAACTCGCGTAAAGTATTGGCAAACACTAGCCTAGTCCATATTTGTAAAACGGACTGGATTGCAATTTTGAGTCACTGGTTAGAACACCACTGCTATATATTAAACCATATTTTGTTCTTGTATTCCTACGTTATCTCTATGCAGCAGTAATTCACTACTTTTCTTCTGAATTGGTTTTGATAGTGAAGATTATGAATAATTCTTATAAGTTTGATTCCAATTTTATTTAAGGATTATGACCATAAGAATTTAACTTGGATTTAAATTTGTAGTCATTATTTTTAGAATTCTGTAGAAACACCACATCAGTAATTTTTTTCCTATTTTTCGTACAATGCTGCCCTTCTCAAGTGGCATTAGTAATATTTATGGCCGTTAATTGATGGATTAGGATAGAACAGCTAGGTCCGACGACCTTCACGTTCCAGTGAATACAGTAACGCTCCACTATATGGTAACTTGTGTTCATTTCGGATATGCTGAAATTTTAAAGCCAATTTTCCATTACAGTAATCTCCTAATATATGGCGGAATAGGGTCATACTACTATTGAAGAATATAGTAATATACCGATTGTTTGGAAAAGGTGGAGATAGAAGGGCAAAAGAAGATAGGGAACTACTTTCGTATTTTTTCTTAGTTTAGGCCGAACCTATCCACATGTGGTCATTCTTTTTTTAAGCAATTTATTATCCTTTTCTAACAGATTGTGTACATTATTTTGCGGTCACAGGCAATGTTGTTTAACTGCGTTTTTACCTATCTAGTTCTTCCCCACTCTTGCTCTTTATACAATTCTAACTTTCTTTTGGAAGTTAAATTCCTTTTATCACTTCATAACTGTATCCGTCACGTTATTTATAGGTGTAGCAGCAGTCCTAACCTATAATATTATGCTTTTTGATGTTTTTAATCTTGCCCCGATGCGTTGTTGATGATTCATACAATGTCCGCACTTATGTATTGACTAGACAAAAGAACGTTAGGATTAAAAAAACAACATATTTATCCTTGAATTTCACTTTAATGTACTTGATTAAGAACCTCATTTATGTATATTGTTCTGTGGACAAAATTACTCTTATAAATTCATAATATTACCGATTTTCATTTCTATGTTGTCTTCTCTGTAGCAACTACTATTACGATTTTTGTCCATCTTACTACTTCTAAAGGGAGTTCCGATTTGTAACTAACCCACTTTTGAGAGCCGACTTATTTCATGGGGTTTCTTTGTCCTCATCCAGTGTACTTGAGAACTTCTACTTTTTCCTTATCGTTGAAAATAAGTGTTGAGAGCAATGAAATATTCTTAAAATCTGCTAGTGACGACGATGTCCTAGGCTCAGTAATTTACTATAATTCTCATTTTGAAAAAGTATAAAACGCTAATGAATTATTTTTTATTTTATTCGTTCTATTGAAAGTATTTAGAGAGTCATATAGTGCTAAAATAAGCTGAGTAAAAATTTGATACAAGAACTTAGTTTCAACATTTATAATGTTTCATACGTTAAAAGGAAGCAAGTAATTGGAGAAAATGGAGTTAGTGGTATTACTTAAGTACTGTTGAAATTATTCTAATAAAGCGAATTTCGCATGCAAACTAAATTCTAGTGTATTACATAAACTCTCTTTTTTCTAGAATTGACTTATAGCGTAATTTAGAGGAAATCATAACAGATGCAACGACACTCTCCGCTCGATCTCTTTTGATAAACAGTAGACTGATAAGAAGTTTGAACCACTAGAATTGATCGAAAAAAGTTCAGTATACTCATAAGGGCAAGACTTTCGGTATAGCTGACTTTTTAATGTTTTGCTTACTTTCGAATATACCTCATTTTCGGGTAGTCTATTAAACAAGAGTATAAAACTATTACCCACACTTTCCACATAATATTTTCCAATCGTTCAATTATTTTTCCACAGCTATAATTTGCTAAGAAATTTCTTCTTCAATTATAGTCTAAATGTATACATAAACTTCTATTCTAGTACTAGTATTCCTCGTCATTGTTTCACAGCATTTCGTAGAAAATAATATTATTTATTATAACATTTATAAATTAATTAATGGCGTCTAATACATTTAAAAGAAATTAATGAAGAATATCTAAGGACCGAAGATACTGAAAATGGAAGACGGCATGTATTACTCTTTTTATAATTCTTTATAAGAGCAAAAAGCCGTGGTCATTCTGCAATATTAAATACCATCGTCCCGTTCTCACGCCGCTTTTTCCGTCTCCGCTTTGAATGGTGCGAGAGTGAATAAGATCGAGACGATGATGCGCAATGACCGCATCACAAATTCCACAGAAAGATCAAAATATACCATCCTTGTTTCCACACTGGTTTACTGCTACTATCCATGTTAAACTCTTTAAATTATTCGAATATTGTTTGGAAATTGTCATGTGACTATCATAATGTTCTATGATTACTGTTTATAATTGTTTACTCTTATATTAGCATGTCCCGTATAAAACTATTACAACGTCAAAACAGCAGGAATATAAACGATTTTCATCATATCATAGCGGAATTCATCTATATGTTCAATATTCCAGGAAATTATAGCCAGGGTACCTCTATTATTTTAATACCGCACAATATTTTTTTGGTTTTCTACGTTTTCCTTATTATGGCCACTGGATCTTATCCCATTTAAACCCTCATGAGATTTCCGGTGATTGTTCGGAGTTCGCGGATGACCTTGGTCCTCCACATAACGGGCTTCTTTATTCTCAAGGCATGCGTCATGCTGCGCCTATAATGTTTCGCCTCTATGTCTCCATGTTTCCATACTTGGATTTTCTGTTTTTCTTATTCTATATTATTGTATCATCAAGTGTTAATACTATTCAATTTGTGATCATCGTTTGCTAAACTTAAATATAACTTGGTTCTACTATAGATAACATTAACATATGATACTTTTGATAATTCGGTAGCTACTTAATTATCGAACGCATTGCTATTTACATATATAATAATAGGGAATAATTCTCTTATCGTCTCGTCATCATATGAGGCTTGAAAGTAATGCTCACTACACTATTGATTAACTATAATGATGATGTTTAGTTCGCAGTTTGGTTTTCATTCTTTTGAAGCTACAATTTGCCTCATCACTTTGACATGAATATGATTATTTGTGTACTTTATGTCAGATATTAAAATTATTTCAGAGTTACTTGATGCCACTAATTATGAGCCACCTTATGCCTTTTCTGATAATACTACTGCTCTGTGAATGCCAGAATCAAAGCGAATCAGTCTTCGTTAAGCAGAAATTGAACTTAAGGGAATGTTGGTTGCTTTAAATACAGTTTCTTCTGCAACTAATTATTTAGAACTAATATATTTATATTTAAAAGATTTAGAAAAAAGAAGGGTTAGATATTTGAATCATTAACATAACATTATTAATTTTTGATTTAGGGCGAATAGGTCACTCCGGTGGTGAGTTTTAACAAAACATGTTTTATGCTTTTTCGTCTAGCCCCAACTCACCTATGTTTTGTCTAATATTTGTTGCAAACCCTTTTGACGTATTCCATGACAACAGCTTTAGTAGGCTATTGTTTAATTGGGCAGATAGTTGCTTGTGAGTCAGCTAAGCGCGTAAGTATTAAGGTTACTGAGAAATACCACACTTTCCAAAGCATTTTGGAACTCAGGATTTCAATATTCAAACATAATTTCAGAATGTCAATTCTAGTTGATGGTAATATTAATTTAAAAAGTTACTTGAAAAACACTAGAGAAGTGTAAAAAATAATGTATTTTCTCTTGCTCTCTATAAAATGAATGTTGCAGTAATTCACAGTATTTTGCATGCTTTTGCTTACGCCGTCTATGTTTTTGAAGAAAAATATGCCGATTTGAAAACAAATCAAATAATGCACAATAAAGACAAGAAGAGAAATTGCTATCGAATTGATTGGATAAGAGAATGCACTTCTTAGCTTACTACAGTCATCCCTGATTCAAATAGCGAACCAATGGGCCACAACTTGCTTTTAATGAACGATTCTGATTCATTACTTATGCTGCTGTAATTAATTCTATACATAGACAAAATTAATTTCTAAGCACTCAGTAAAATTGGCCCTAACGTTGTAATTAGCGCATTGATAACGTTTCCAGTTGGCCACCCGTTACACCGCTATGCGGCTTACTGTAACATTTTCACTCTATATTCTATACTCTAACCTTAAAATTACCGTAGCACACTTTTATTGGCGTTCTTCAGGATGTAAGCAGAACTCAACTACCTCCGAATGTTGTGAGCTTTTTAATCAATCGATTTATTAGATAGGCATATATAGGGTATTCGATTTCTTATCAAGGAAAGTTGGTGTGAAAATCAGTGTGAAATCTCGCGTGACACTTTTCAGTAAACTCGTAATTCTATTATAAAAAGTTATTAAATTGTTGGCGCACTATGTAGAAGTTATAATTAGTAGATAAGGAAACTTTTGTGATATGCGATACTAAGCTGAGAAATTGATGAAAAGCTATAAAACTAATTTTCTAGGAATTGCTTCCATTGGTTTATAGTTTATTCGAAAGCGGTTAGTTTACTAACTGCAAAATACGTGCATCTGTTTTAGCACCAAATTTAATGTCCTATATTCATTATTCATTAAAGTTTATGGAGACTAAGTATGAATGTAGATATGGAATCTTAAATGACAATTACATGAATTATATTTTAGTTTGCTCTGGGACAAATAACGGTCGATCACTGGCTGGATCGGAAGACCGTATTAACGATTTGAAGGTTATGTACGAAAATTGCACGAGAGTGTACGGTAATCTGGAAATAACTCATCTTACCATGGAAACTCTTGGTCTGAATAAAACCAACTTCAAACTGAGAATATTTGACCATATTGAAGAGGTCAGTATTTTCTATTTCCACAGGGCTAACATTAAAAGGTATATCACTTGTTGAGAAAAATCTAATACGATTTAGTCCACATTTAAAACCTCGTGAAATTTGTTTCTATCTCTACCAACCGAAATTTCTTATAACAATTTTTTTTCAGATCAAAGGATATATTTTAATCTACAATGTTGATCTAAAAGCGCTTGAATTCCCAAAATTAAAAATGATTTGGGGAGATGATTTGTTAGATGACAACTATGCATTAACGTTTAGCAGTAACAAAGACCTCACTGAAGTAAGAATGCCGAAGCTAAGAGGTAATCATTAGATGGTTGTGGGTGGAACAGATTGAATTCGATATTTTATTCACAACAGTAGTGTTGGTAATATCAATTTTATCTGTTTTGTAAGTTTATCTTTCAGAAGTTCCATAGAAGTTTAAGAATAAAAGACTGTAACTGTTTCACTACAACAACTTTATTTGCACTTTACATTCATAAATAACTAATGGTCATTCATCATATGCTGCAACTAAAGAGAAATTTATTCCTCGTGTCTGTTTCAGCAATACATCGAGGAAATGTTCGAGTTGAAAATAACACCTTTTTATGTCATCTGAGAGACCGAGTGAATTGGAATGAGGTATATCAATAGTTGAGGAGGAAAAGAAGATTTATAATGTATTTTACAAAAGGATATGCTCTTGAGGGATTCAGAACATTTTTTAGCTCTTAGATTTCGAGGCGAATAAGCGTCTCGAAGTCAGTCCCACGGCTTACCGACAGTGTTCACGTGCTAATGGAAATCCAGTGGCTACGTGTCATCAGAATTGTAAGGAACACTGTTGGGGGCATGGTCAAGAAGAATTCTGTCAAGAAAGTAAGTACTTTTAATTTTATTTAACATGTTTTAGTACTTTGCCTTCTTTTATTACAGTCGGACAATCAGATTCTCTTTGTATTCTCATATTGTTTAGCCAAAATTAGCATTTTAAACAATGAATGCCTACTTATTCGGCTTTAGATAATCTTTATTTACATGGTTTTGGTCTTTTACTTTGGGAAATTTCATGCTAAAAATTGTACATAATAGTTAATTGCCCGTGGATTCTATTCTTTCGTAGTTATAAGTGTCCTTCCCATATCACAATAACCCTTTAAAGATATCCTTCAGAGCATTATTTTTCTATATTTCCTGTTCGTCCTATACATTATGAGTTTTTCATTATAGATCAAAAATAGGTATTAACTAGCCTTATAAATCAATATACGATTTCAATAGATTGAATTTACAAGCTAGTCACTTTAAAGAATCTTTCATGATATATTTAATGGTTGCTATTGTTGTGTAAGAAAAACAGGGTCTTACATGAAAGTGAATGCCATCAAAGAATCTGTGACCAAGAAAAAGATAGGCCTTGAAGGGAATGCTTACATAGTAAATCAAATCGATCTTTACGAGTGAAAAAATATACAGATGTCTTTTAATTGAAACTGATCCTTGCACTTTTAATCACGTTTCTCTCCTCAATTTTCATATGGCCTGTCTTTTGGCTCATCTTTCATTAGCACTTTTTCAAGTAATCACTGCTGTGAGTGCGGAATTAGTTTGTTTCATGTTTTAAGTAATTGATGATGAACATTGGAACCTACACAGCGGTGCACTTTGGTATAGTTGTGATTTTCAGACAACTGTTGAGGTATATATACACGAGTAATTCGAAGTATAAATAAATCATACTACTTTAAATTCGGTCTTTTGGATTATTTTGCATATTATTTAGCATACTAGTATCAGCTTCTACACTACGTAGGTGAATGTAAAGGAAGATAAAGAAACTATCTAGCACTGTGATGCACTATATTTATTTTTAATTATTGTCGATATGATAATAGTACTAGAAAGTAAAATCATTCACTTAAATCAGAATTCTTAAGTCTTATCAAATCACTGCAATGTTTGAGTGTATCGATCGGTGTGCAGTGATCAGTGTTCTTCTAAACAGTGCTTCCTAAACCAGACCCTTGGATCGTATGAATGCTGTCACGAAGCGTGTGCTGGTGGATGTACTGGAAGAGGAGCAAATGAATGCGTGGTACTAATTGTTGATTTTTTTTCATTTATATTTGGACTATAATATATATCTCAGAAATAAATTTTCAGTCTTGTAAGGCATTCAGTCTAGACGGAGAGTGTGTAGCAAGTTGTCCTCATAGAATGATCAATGACAAAAAAATGGGCAAACTTGTTCCTAATCCAAACGGGAGATTCGTTCACGACAGATACTGTGTAAAGGAATGCCCGAGTGGGTTTGGAAAAATAGTTCGAGGGAATAAGTAAAGTAGTAATAGTTTGTGGGGACTTAATTCACATGTTTTATATAAACTTTTATTTTATCATTGAAACTAGATAAAAAAATGTTTTAATGATGTGTCTAAGAAGAATATCTTCTATGGAAATTTACAATACAATACACAACTGAAGTATTTTGTACCAAGAAATACGAAGATTAGTTTTAGAAGAACTACTTATTGAAAGGGAAATATGTGTCCGTCACTGTTCAGATGGCTCCCATCATGATATGACTAAAAATACCAGACAGTGCGAAGAGTGCAAGGGAGCGTGCCCAAAAGGTATTTATTTAATTGAGCTTTTGGTTTTTCTCCTTTTTTCTTTTAATTGTATTTAACCCTTACTCCGTTAATTTGATTGAAATAAGATTTCCATATGAAAGGATATAGCATAAAATAAAGAATTTCAAATTATACTACATTTTAATTTATAGGTAGAAAATTGATTTATCATCTGGGGGACGTATCCTGAAGTTTTTAAAAAAGAATATTTCAGTGTGTCAGCTAACAAAGCCATTGACTGGTAGTCTCCTACGAAATCTTACAAACTGTGAGGAGATAGATGGATTCATCGAGATTCAAGATTCAAGAATGCAGTCAGTAGTAGAACGCTACGCCAAGCAAACATGTAGTTTGTTTGTGCTTTTTGCATATACGCATATGTAAATATACCAATACTTACTGTTGCTATTAGGTTTCTAACTTTTGGTTGTTTAGACCTGTCTTATTTGTATATTTTACATAATCGATGCAAAACTCGCTTGAAATAGAAAACTTATAGTTGATCAGAAGTAGCTCTGTACATAGATTGTAAACACGTGCTTTCCAATAACAAAAAATTAGATGCATTTCATTAGTCAGCATCTCCGCAACTCAGTAAGAGCTGCATAAAATACTGGAAATCAATATAAACGTTTGATCTACGACAAGGTATTAATAGTAGTCTACATTTATAGTTCATGCATCGATTATTTCGAGACGTTTGATATCCGAACGAAAAGAAGAGAATCTATATATATAAATGAAACATTTCAATATAATGAACAATAATTAGGTATGTAAGTATGGTAAATAAATTACTTCCAGAGGGAAGGATGGCTTCAGTAGTTCAGATCTGAATGTCCTCAAATCAGTAAGAATGGTCTCTGAATATGTACAAATGGCTGCACAGACAATATCTCCAGTATCGCTATCATTTCTAGAAAATCTCGAGTTCATCGAAGGAAGAAGTCTTGTGGGGTTAGTGATGCTATGGGCACGCTATCTTTTCCATTATTGCATTTTCAATTTTTTTCTAACTGTAATAAATGGTTTTTCAAATAATTTCTTTAGCAGTAATACTATTGATAACTTTTCTCCAAGATAAAGTCATATTTTTGTCTAAAGATTGCCAATTATATATTTTATTTTCATTTTAGTCAGAAATATTCACTAGTTATAACGAAAAATGATAATCTACGAACTCTTGGACTACGAAAACTGAAGGTAAATAACAAATTCCAATATTCCATAGTTCTTTTTAACAGAATGGAGAGTTCATTAAAAGATAACAAGAAAGTGAAAATAGGTAATGTGCAAAAAGCCAAAAATGCTATATTTAAACTTTCAAAAATTAAAAAGAAGGTAAAGATTTAAAAATTACAATTTGCAGACGATTAAAGCCGGCAATGTGATTATCCACGAAAACCACATGCTCTGCCTTGCAAATACCATAAATTGGACATCGATTGTGCAAAATAAAGGGGAACCGATGATTCTCACTAACATGAATAAGTCGAAATGTGGTAAGTGGAAATTAATCCAACTACTATCTTATGTTGTTATAAAACCACTTTTTAAAGCTCTTCGCAAACTTGTTTGTGACCCAAATTGCGATCCCACTTCCGGCTGTTGGGGTCTGGGTCCAAAAATGTGCGCAAAATGCCGAAGCTGGAATTTGAATGGAACTTGTGTTGAGAAATGCCCAGATACAGGGTTAGTTTAACAATACGTCAATTTCAACTACAAAAGAATAGTAATTTAATATTTAATATTTTGTACTATTATGAGAATTCAGTAAGTAACCAGAGAAAAACTATTAAGTTAAACTGATATTAATAACCATATACATCAAAGAGTTTTTAATATAGCTAATAAATAAGTTGTTATTAAAAACGTGACTTTTAAATTAGCTATTAAGTTTAGTCGAATTTATCAATTTAATTTTTCTCCTTAAGCACATGTTTCCTCGTAGTTCTTCAGATTCTACGAAGATAATTCTACAATGAAATGCGAACTGTGTTTCAGTCAGTGTCTTACATGTAAAGGTTTGTAATACAAAGGCCATTTTCTACTGTTTCCTTAGCAAATTTGATTTAAGTTACGTCGTTATAGTGGTTAATAGACGTTTCCTTTCATATTTAAAATGATGTATGGTATTTAGGACCTGGAGAAAATGACTGTCTTTCGTGTCAAAATGTTGCTCTTATGAGTAACTTCAGCATGGATTGTATTGATAGTTGTCTACCGACACACTATGAGGAGAACAGAGAATGCAAACCTTGTCATAGGAGCTGTTATGATCTAGGGTGAGGAAAAAACCCTTTCATAACTTATGAGTGCTCTTTTTGCCCATAAGTCACTAGGTTGTTAAAGTATACTTAAGCATATACGAATTATATCGATATAAATAAATTTGTTTTTCTTCTTTTCTCGAGCCACTAATTTTCAGCTGTACAGGTCCAAAAGATAATATCGGGCGTGGCGGTTGCAACCAATGCAAGTACGCTGTTGTTACAAGAAATCAAACGGTATATTATTTTTCTATAAAATGACAAAGGAAGAAAACATTCAGAGCTACATCGAATTTGTACTCAGATTGACTACTGCCTTTTTGCTCCTTCATCGCAAATCGAAGTTTGTCTCGCCAACAATCTTCAGGGCCACTTCACATCAGCACTTGCTATGGAAGGCGTAGAAGAACTGGTTGGTCTTAAATAAAATCTCACACTTTTAGGGACAAAATCCTATTTACAATCATTTCCTTAGTCTTCTGTGTTTCAAAAGATTTCTAGAAATAATAATATGCTTTTATTAAGCAGAAGAAAATTTTTCGAGAGTATAATTACAATGAATAGAAAAAAGTGGTGGCAGCTAGCCAAAACCCAATCTACTTTTTAGCACTGTGATCCTTGTGACGAAGAATGCACCACTTGTATCTCTTCAGGACGCAGTATACGATATAATGGATGCAAATGTAAAGGTCAGTAACTGTTTGTACGGTATGCCATAAAAAACTCAAAGTTTTAGGTTATGCTAGTGAGGTTCCTAAAGACTATATCTGTTTGGATAAATGTTTGGTTGGACATTACGTTGTACATGAAAAAAACGGTTCAGAACCTGGAGAATGTAAATTGTTAGTTGCAAGATTATTATAAATTAAAAAATCTGAGTATATATTTATTTAGTGGTGGTTAAACAAGATTACTTTAGATGTCACGATCTATGCGATAGAAGCGTTGGATGCACTGGACCTTCTGAATTTGAATGCAAAATGTGCTCCATTGCTGTAGTGAAAGGAATTGACAATGAACCAGACGTATGACAGAAAATTAATAATAACAGAGAACTACAGCACCATAACTTAAACGATATATAAAGCTACATGAACCAAAATAAAGCATATTTTTAAGGCCACGAGAAAATAATTCAAATTTGTCTATAGATGTGCGTGAAGGAATGCCCTGAGCATCTTCCATTTCTTGATGACCGGAAAATTTGCCAAGAATATGATGTCAAGAAAAAAATGAAATTGCTTCTAGGAGCAGTCATGACGAGCGTGTTCCTATCACTGATAGCTGTTATTGCGGTATATGTTATTTTCGATTATCAATTTTAAGTACATAAAATCATTTATTCTTTTTAATAGTTTGTCTACTGCCGTTTCATCACAGTCGAGAAGAAGTTGAAGAAGGTCGAAATCGACAACTATATCGATATTCCGGAAATGACACCAATTGGTAGGTTTAATGTGATCAGAAACTAAGGGTTACAGAAATCTACGCAGTTATAATGAATTAAGAATATTTATAGTGAGAATAAAAGTTAAATGGTTGCAATTCTTTAGATCCAACAGTTCGTTCCAACATGAGTAAGGTGAACCTGATTACCAGCAGTGAGCTACACACTAAAGGAATTCAGCTGGGAGCAGGAGCTTTTGGAGTCGTCTATGCTGTGAGATAACTAATGGTTTCGACAAATTTACGGTCATGTATAAAAAAAGTAGATTGGAAGTATAAAATCAATACAGTTTTACCTCAATTACGCTATAAATCATTGGATAACATTTATAATAAGAAGTTTACAATCCGAACCTTAAAACTTAATTATTTTTATAGGGTTATTGGTTTCCAAAAGGAAAAGGAAAAATCAAAGTACCTGTTGCAATAAAACTGGTGAAAGGAGCTGGTAAATGCACAGGCAAAGAGGTAATCTAAATAAAATAAAATAATAAAAACTACTCTGCAGAAATGATATTTTCATTTGAAGGAATCCGAAATGCTTGATGAAGCTATGAAAATGTCAATTATGCGACATGAACATCTCTTAAGACTGGTTGGAGTTTGCCTTCATGAAGATGGAATACAATTGGTACGCAGAAAAATATTAATGGCTTCATTTGATTGTACGAAATTATTCTTGATTTAGATCACTTTGCTTCGCCCCCTGGGAAATTTGCTAAATTTTTTAAAGAAACATAAGACTCATTTATGTGGAAAGGATCTTTTGCTTTATTGTTATCAAATATCATCGGTTCGAATTTTTATACGTATTGTATTGTTTATGTTTTGTCTAAAAAAAATTTGTTTTATATTCTCATTTTATCTATTCTTTAAGAAATTTCAAATAGGCAATGAAATATCTCTACGATCATCGCCTTGTTCATCGAGACTTAGCTGCACGTAATGTGCTGGTGAAGCGACCGAATCACGTTGAGGTCACAGACTTCGGTTTGGCTAAAATGCTCGATTATGGACAAGATAAAGTCAAAGTTGAAGAGGGCAAGGTGAGCAATATTTTGGCAAATACAGTGAAGTACGAAGCGAAAAATCTGATTCACATTAACTTTATCTGTTTGCTGTTCAGAATTTGATGTAAGCTTAAACAGTCCAAGGTAGTAGATGGGAAAATGTAGTTTTTAAAAATTTCCTAAAATTTCAGTGCAATGAGGTTTTTAAGGTGGCTATAAAGTGGCTAGCGCTCGAATCTCTAAGGGAACAATGTTACAATCACAGGACAGATGTGTGGGCATTTGGGGTAACCTGCTGGGAAATTCTTACCTTCGGTCAGGTAGGTATAAACAGCAAAAAAGAAAATTTAAAATAGGTGAATACTACAATTAATAGTTGACTTAAATAATAAGAAAACAAATACATCATTGACTAAGCTTAATTAGAGATTTCTGACGATTTTAGAGTCCATACCAAGGTATGGATATCTGTGCTATCAAGAACTTCCTTAGAGAAGGCAATAGACTAGCACAGCCGAATAACTGCTCTTCTGAACTCTATCAAGTCCTACTTCAGTGTGAGCTACAAAATTTTACCAATATACATTTAAACACTTTCATTCATCACACACTTCATGCTATATTTACTCTCGGATTAAGGTTGGATGGCGAACCCAGAATCTCGGCCTACTTTCCTTATGCTCAACGAACGATTTTTCACATTCTGTCGAGTACCGCACCTTTACGTTAGCGTATGTGTATTATTCATTATTACAATTGAATATGAAGGGTATCAGATCTAAGGAAGTATAGGCTTTAAACTGTTCCAGGACCCATCTACTCCACAGGCTTACGTTGAAACAACGTCCCAAAAAGATTTATTAAGAGAACTTCTTGATGATAATGAAACTGACTTCACAGATCCACTGAATTACTTCGAAAGTGAGAATTGTGCTTCTGAAAGCCCTGATTTGATTCTGGAATCAGAAGTGGTTAGTCATCTTTAAAACAGTTCTAAATAAAAATGTAATCCATGAAGTTTTTAATATATACCACTTTTTCTTAGATGTTTGTAGTAGTAATTTTGTCTCCGATTCGATAGTTACCATTTTTTAAGTTCCCAATGCCACGAACTGCTCATCGACTGCAATCAACAGGCTCACACAGGTACCAGACCGATCCAATGATAAAAAGTGAGATCAACTTCATGCACCTTTCTTTTCATACAACAGAAAGGAGGCTTATGACGATACAATTCATGACACTTTAGGAAGTTACTTTCAATCTTCCTGTACGATATAATGAAAATGAATAAGCTAAGCATATAGGAGTGGGTTATTTGATGTTAAGTCTATCTTAACTCCATTTTCAGCTCCTTCTCGCCCATCTGAGTTGGGCATGGATTCTATGAATTATCTCGTTCCTAATGCAAAGATTTCGACTGAACAACATGCGACATTGTACACACCAGTTGTTGTCAATGAAAACGGAACCACTGGTAAATAACTTAAAAAAACAAAACCAAGAGGAGAAAACTATTCTGAGGCATTGCTAGGAGCATTAAGAGGCACATACGATTAAGCTAATTTAAAAATGCTGCATAAAAAGACAAAATTAAGTTTTCAGAACTTATCAGTATAAGTGACTATTACAACGAAGTAAATCACAAAGCTGACTATTATAATGAAGTGAAGAGTACCCGGCGTCCTGTAGGAGCTTCACAGGATATTAAAGAACTTGAAGAGATAGAGAAAGTTAGCTCCTTGTGAAAATCACGGTTAACTATTCCACGGCATATATTTCTAAAATAATAGATTTATTTCTTATCACTTGCTATATTATTACTTTTAAAAATGTTGAATTTTCTTGATTCTCATTTATTTTTGCAAGGAAAAGCTCACCAGGAAAGTTTTATGTTTACTGTTAACATTAGTTAAATGAACTTTCAAATGCATAAACGTTCATAGGGATATATACTTTTTCTTATTATCGTAATTGAGTTGATGCGACTATGTTGAATAGTACGTGTCCTTAGCGGACATTTTGTTTTTAACAGATCAATATTAATTATATTGATTTCTTGTTTGTATTGACAAACGGGTATTTATCAACAGTGTACATTTGTTTAGTCAAAGGTGATCACTTGATGTTATATTGCTTAAAAATAAACATTTCTATGTTGATATCAGCTGCTTGCTAACATTGTTTTCTTTAAGAAAAATCTATCTGAAATGTAGTAAAACTTTTGTTTTGTCATGGATCTACAGAGAATGAATAATATCTATCTTGATACTTAACTCATCTCAATTATTAAAATTAAAAGATGAACGTTTTTGGGTCTTAAAATTGTCTGCATTTTATGCTTGACATCAATAGATGATTGTCTGCATTATTCGCATCTGCTGACTTTTTCCATCTAAATGCATTGCTTATTGCTATTTGTGGTACTTGTAATTTACATTACCTTCAATTTTTTTAAATTAGTATCTATATTGAGAATAAATAATAACAAAGAACTACTACTAGCAAATTCATTTGAGATTGTGATATATAGGTTTGTTTCTGCATTTGTCATCGTTGGGATAAGTACCCATGCCACGTCCTTCTCTCTTACTTCACTTTTTTATACTTGGGAAAAATTTCAGAACTGTATGGAATCTTTCATGGTATAATTTAGAAAAAACAAGGAAGGCTTGTTAGCACTAAATTGTAATTCCTTTCTGAACAACTACATTTTTCTTATTTTATTGTTTGAAATAGTTATATTCAGATGTATATCCTACTTATTACACGGGCATTCATATTTCATGGAGAAAAAAAAAGAATAATATAAAGTAGGAATCAATACATACGTATCATAGTCCAATGTAGTCCCTGAGGAAATGTATTAGGCATATAATTAGGTTCAAACAGCGAGGAGGATGAAAAGTTCGCTCAGATAATGATTAGCACATTTTCGACCTTTGGCTATATTGTTGTGGACCAACTGCACCCACTCACCCTAAGTGTTACCATCCTTGCTGTCTTCTTTGAGGAAAAGTCTTATCCAATAAATTATTTTTTTCGGTCGGTCGCCACCGACTATAAATATATAATTTAATCCACCATCAATGCCTAAGTCCACTTTTTTGTTTATCACATGTTTATTTTATAGCATTTACTCTAACAATGAAGTGTTAAAATTCTATTGTATGATTGTTTGAAAAATAACCTTTTTTATATTTCCATGATTTATTTAGTTTAAACGTTTCTTATCGGGAATAATGTCATAGGGAAAACTGGAAATTTAATAAAATTTCCCACTTAGAACATTGACAGTCATGACTCGCCCCATTATGCAGATGGTATTCTGCTATATTTTAATAATTAATTCGCTGGAAGCTACAATGACCATGGATTATGACAAACAGCTCTCGGTAAAAGTTCTAGATTTTGCAGGTAGGTTGACGTTAGTAAAAGATACAATTGACAGTTGTATTTTATTGAAATGAAATACAAATGTGGATCTTTTAAGCTGCAGCTTATGCGGAAAATACAGAACCTTGTCTTTCTCAGAATAATGCAACACTAGTGTTGCGAATTACCTTGCCCTGCGATTACATGAAAGATGAGGTAAGTATTTGAACAGAAAGTAAAATATGGTACAATCCAAATTAGATAAACTTCTAGTGCTGGGGCATTATAGCTTTAACCAGTGACTGGATCATCATATCCTTCCGAGGAACACGTACTAAAATACAACTAATTACTGAACTAATTGAGACCATGAGTGAACCAAAAAAACTGGTGAGTTTTTACTTCTAAATAAAAAGTAGGGAAAGGATGGATATATCCATACTACATCTTTTCTAAGTTACAGCTTTCCTCGGGTGGTTCTGTCCAACATTACTTCTACGTTGCACTAAAATCCATATGGACTCCTATGCACGACACTATAAAAAAGCTCAGCAAGGTCGAAAACTGAAGGGTTAAAAGTATAACTAGTCAGTGTGATAATTTCCAGAAATATCCTACGCACAAAATAATGTTTACCGGACATTCTCTTGGAGGAGCACTTGCCAGTTTAGCATCAACTGTCTTCGCTTATAAACATCCTGGATTACGGGAAAGGTTATTTACCTATCATAAGGCAACTTTATATGGAGGTCTATTAATTGCATTATTATTATATCCAGAATACATCTAATGACATTTGGTCAGCCTCGGGTTGGAAACTACGATTACGCACAGGCACACAACAAACTCGTACCTCGCAGTTGGCGAGTTGTACACAAATATGACTTAGTAGGCAATACATATCTTTTAGTGAGAACACTTCGCTGGATGGATATCTACTTTCGCTACACTTTTAGGTTGTCCACCTTCCAACATGTGCAATACACCTCATTTCCCACTCATGTTCCCCTTTCTTCAACCATTCTCCATATCATCACGGAACAGAAGTATGGTTCCCCACAAATATGACTGAAAACACGTTGTTCATTGTATGCAATGGGCTCCCCATTTTTGAAGATGACAAATGCAGGTATCCCATTTGAAACAATTAACAACAACAAAAAATATCCATTGAAAAAAGTGAAAGGAATGCTTTTAAAGTTAAGCATCATAAAATAACTAGCTATTTAGCAACGGATACAACCTTCATTATCGAATAAAGGATCATGCCTATTATTTCGAGCACAATGTGAGCGAATATGGAAGGTCTGGTTGTCATGACACTTAAGGATCCAATCTTAATTAATCAGGAATTTACACCAGTATGTAGCAATTCTAATGCCTTAACTCCCAGTTAATATTCGTAATCAGTTGATTTTAATATGCTTTATCTTATATATGTACCGGGCACGCTAAAAGTTCTGATACAAAATTCAAGTATTGTTAAATTGCATATATGACGTAGCAATGCGCTATGCTAATGAATGNGAGCATGTTTAAAACTTCATTCAATTATCTCATCTCCGAACTGTTATGTGACGTCCAACGCTCTACACACTACCATCATCCACCTGCGTGAGCAAGGGGGAAAATGGCTGCTATTGCTAGGTGGAAGCTCGGTGTGACGAGAATGGCTGTGAAACGATACCACGAGCTGGGCGCAGTAGAAGACAGTCGCAGGAATGGAAGACCCAGGTCCGTGAACACTTCTCGTATTGAAG
>JAJAVP010000075.1:803691-854806 GCA_020740425.3 Heterorhabditis indica
AGTCAAAATAATAGACAACTTCTTCAACATGAACACCAAACATCTGAAAGAGCATTCGTTGATAGCAGAGGTCATTCTCCGTCATCTACTTTGATGAGCCGGAATAACCGCTCTTAGAACAGCCTTAGTTAAATCTTGCGGCGAAATTAACGATGATGAGCTGTGGGTAACTTCGAGAAGCGTCTCTAAGTCTGTGTGACCCTGTACTCTTGGTCTATCTCTCAAGAAGGATACTTTGAACACTTTCTAGATAAAATTATTGTTACGTATCGGTACCTACTGCTCTATTAAAGGGTACAGCTTATGACAAAAATAATGTTTTAATACGCTGAACTAGAGACATGGTCTTGAAAAGCACTACATGGTATATATATATAGCCTTCACGTCACAATTGGATGACAAAACTCACTCAGTTCTCTCTGATAACTAACTCTCTTACATTAAAATAAAATGAATAAATTGTTTTTTATTTCCATATTAACATGCAATGTTAGATAACGTCTGAGAGCTAAATATCAAAGAAGGTATAGTTTATAGGGGTAAGCGTTAACGACACTATTACCCATAAGATAACTGTAGGCTGAGTAATAATTCTAGAAGATATTTTTTATCTGTAGCAAATTCATCACTCACATATAACAGCATAAATTTCATTGCTCAACGTAAGTCTGCGAATAGATATACCAAGATCTATTAATTATAGTGAAGTATCCAATGTACATGACGAAAAAAATTGTAACAACAAAGAAACACGCTATAGGACTTTATTACCGCCATAGATATACAACTATTAATTTTTATTTAACTTATACTGGGGACATTGTAATGTTACCACCCCAATTATCGTCAACATTTTATGGCATTAAGGATGCTTTCCAGAAAAAAAAAACATTAAAACAATGAAAAATCAAGCAATAATTAAATCATGGAACGATTCTACAACTACGATAACTAAATGATGCCTAGAGGTAAGACCAGAGAAGTCGGTGTCTCCGCTGTTCAAATGAATAAGAAAGACGCGAATTTCCCACCTACTAAGGCAACAAGATGTCCACAATTTTGGCCTCATTTTATCGATTCCAGCAACTGCTTTCTTTAACCAATTGATAAAGCCGTACTCTGTAATATCTTATACAATGTAATTCGAGTAATATACACCTTATCTGTAAACAAAAAAAAACGAAGTTACTTAGGTGATCTTTTTTTCAATAATTCCCGCTGCAATAGTCTGCCCACCAGCTCTTAGGGTAATTCGCCCCAGAGCTTTACAATCAGTGTACGGTTCAATGGCTACCTCGTAGTCTGTTTCAATTTCTATAAGGCCACTCATATTTTTAACCAAGCACCTAAAAATAGGTTTAAGTAAATTTTTATTTCAATAGTATCTAGAAAAACATCACTAAATATAGCAATAAAATTAGCTACCTCGGCCTTTCTTTCAATACTTTTCCATTAGACTTACTAATGGAAGAAATTAATTTAACCACTGTACACGGCTCACACAATGAATGACAGTATAATTCAGCTTTAGTACCCTTCATAATAGGTACAGTTACATCGAATACAACTACCCGGGCAGTATATCGACGACCAGGAAGTAGTGTATCCTTTAATTAATGACTACTAGTAAATGTAGATATACACATATTAAATGCTATTATATTTCACACACATATTAAAAAAAATAAAAAAATAAAAAAAAATAAATATATATATATAGTTAATAAATAATTAATGTCTAAAATATTAATACTATATCATTTTATTTAAAAGAATTAATACTGTATCACCTGTCCACCTCTTACTACCACATGACCTGCATGTATAGTATCCGGCTCAAACGTTCCACTAAGTGTTAACAGCGTCTGATCACCCGCAATACAAATATCTACTGATCCACCGTCGTCATTTGAACACGCTACAAATAATGTCGAGTACGTCTTACATATACATATTAGTTGGTCGATATATTTCTAATTTTTCTAAACTATGACCGAAATCCTAGCTTCTTACTGCATAATTTAGTGTTATATACCAACTTTTGCTACTAATTGGTCTCCCAATTACAATATTTCGCGAATTAAAAAAACTGGTAGTATACCTTTAATAACAGCAGCATTGGCATTAGGCATAATATATACCTTGTCACCAATCTCTACTTCACCAGATTCTATTTTCCCACTTAAACTCAATTGATTTGTGGTAGCCTGCAAAAGAATAATAAGTACTATTAGTTGAATAGTATACAAAGATATACATTCCCTAATATTTAACAGACTAAACTAACATAAGTAAAAAAAATACTTTGAAATCAGATAAAAAGTTCACCTTTATTATGTCATTAACAACTATTCGAAGTGGTCCATCAGACATTCGTTGTGGAGCAGTGAAAGAATCTAAAATGAACGTCTTATGACCAAAACATTCTAACATGATGGCTTTAATATTTACTTATACGTAAATAGTGAAGTAAAAATGACCTCTAACAAGACAGAAACTAACCAATTATATCAATTAGCGAATCCCCGGCATACCACTGAAGTAACGGATGGTTTATAGGCACCCTGCATGATAAATTCTCACCACACAATCCAGAGACAGGTACAAAACGAACTTTAGAAAATCCAGCCTATAATGAAATACGAAAGTGTAACAAAAAAATAGCATATCTAAACTTAATATCCTACATCTTTATTATTCTCGTATCAAAGTTTAAAATAAATTAGATTACCTGCTTGGTGAGAAATGTGGTCATCAAAGCTTCAACCTCCCGAAAACGATCTACTGACCAGTTAACCGTATCCAATTTATTTACTGCCACAACTAGCTGCCCAACTCCTGCACATTTAAGAATATTAACGAACATCTGTATTTCCTACTAAGTGACTTACCTAGAGAACGCAATAGCATAGCATGTTCTCTTGTTTGACCGCCATTTTCAAATCCTGTTTCAAATTCCCCTCGAGTTGAATTCACTACTAGAATTGCAGCATCGGCTTGTGAAGCACCTATAATTACATTTAGCATACATATTTAGCGTAAAACAGCCAATTTAAGATAACATATTAACCTGTAATCATATTCGGAATAAAATCTTTATGGCCTGGAGCATCAAGCAGAACCACTCGCTTGTTTTTCGTTTCAAAAGTAGTTTTTGCAATATCCATTGTAACACCACGTGACCTGGATTAACAACCTGATAAAATTTGAGAACAGTAAAAAAAAAAACAATCACCTCTCCTCTTCTGTCTCATCCAACACCCATGCATATGCAAATGATGCTTTTCCAGATCGGGCTGATTCTTGTTTATACTTATGAATTGTCCGTTGGTCAACCGAACCAAGCTAAGAAAAAGCTAATTATTTGCAAATTTCAACTATCTCATTTTTATTAATTGGTACGAGACCAAAATATTTCCTACTTGAGTAGACATAACGTTTTAAAAATTTATATTACTTGGTATAAAAGATGCCCCATTAGAGTACTCTTCCCAGCATCAACATGACCAACTACGACCAAGTTGATTAATTGTTTTGCACTGCTGTCTCGTTTTCGTGATCGCCGAGGAGTTGAAGGAGTGGAAGTGATTGTAGCTAATTGGTTAAGCCTACGCGAAAAATTATCTAGTGTAATTTACGGAATTAAAAATATATCATAAATTAAAGAAGACGGACACAGCATACCATCAAATTTTAAAATATCCCAAGAAAAATATTTATTGTAGTAATAATTTTTAATGAATAACCAACCGATGGCTACTTGAATTTGCCGGCAAATTCCCAATTGGAACAGGCGTTGTTTGAGCTGTTTTTACGTTAGACGAAGTAGGTTTTCTAGATGGCGATTTAGAACTACTACGTGTTGGTTCTGATACGCGAAGACTTGTGATATTGGGCAAAACGGGCTATAAAGATTCTAACTTTTTAAAGAGTGGATAAAACTTGTAGAAAGAATCTACATGCTTAAGTTATTAATTAGAGCTAATAAACTAAAGTTACAAGAATTACACATATTTGGATAAATTCAAAATTGTTCACGTTTGTACAAAAAATAAAAAGTGGAGATTAGTGAGGTATACAACACTCAGTGATAATTTACCTTTTCCTCAGATACTTGATATGTAGATGATAAGCTTACTACAACAGATTTTGTAGATTTTAAGGGTGCATCAAAAGCAGGAAGGTCACTAGATATATTTTGGCAATTACACTCCAGTGTACTGGATGAATGGATGACAGGTTCTTTAACTAAAACTACAATTTTAAGAGACAAAGATGTATGTTAACGATCAATCTATAATTTTTAGAAATTAAATTTACCAAAATAAAAAAATGAATTAGGTCCGTACTAAATAAAAACATATCTGACCTACAAAACCAATTCTTCGAAAAAAATTAATATCATCATTTAACATGAGTTGAACTTTGTGGATTATCTCCCACAATAGTAAGATTAAGATAATTTAAGTAGTAATAACTCATCTTAGAATCTTATCCCTCAATTAACAGAGAATTTGTTTGCTGCCCTTATTTTTCAGGATAACTACTACACCTGTCTAAGTTATAAAGTACCGTACTATATAAATGCAGACACTGCCATTAACAACAATAATAACAAAACTATAAGTTACCATCATCCATTTCGAACATGTGATCGTCTTCGTTCATAACCTCATTTGATAAACCAATATAACTTTTTCCCTCTGGAATAAACTCGCTCAACTTCGTACCGTGTGTACAGTTATTTGATGATGTTAACCGAGGGCGTTGATACATAAACTGTGCTGAAAATGCACTTTTATATCTATAAAACCACGTCTATGTTAAAATAGATTTAAATTTTTGAAAATAACTGACAGGCGCTAGGTGACATGGAAATATCATCCTCGTATGATCTCCCATAATAATCATCATCATCGTCCATTTCTAAGAATCATAGTAAATTAGAAACATTATAGTAACATGGAATACGTGTTACTGCAGCAAATATATAAAAAAGTTTCAAATTGTTTAAAGTCATATTTCAGTTATAAATAAAAATACTAACCATCATAATAATTCAACTTTTGAAAGTTTCGATGCCGTGACATTATGAAGTATAGTCAATTAGTATAAAGAAGTTCCACAACAAAATAGTTCAAGTACTTTTTTCAAAAAAAAATCATCTATAATAAATATAAACCAGTTTATCTGATGAATACACAATATACACATCCAAACCATTCATCTCTTTCATAAGAGATATCGATAATGAATCGACCATATAATGACCATACATCAAAAACAGTACTTTTTTTAGTTTAAAAACTCCATATAAAAATTAACAATTAATTCTGAAAATAAATATGCATAACATTTCAGCAGCAAATATTGAATGAAACAAGTAAGGAATAACCATTACCACATATATGATATGTCCCAACATTAGCTATTTGCTAATTAGAAGTATATAATCCGCGTCTGCCCGATATTTTCCAGTGACCAGAAGTTCAGTTTCGCAATAGAGCGCAGTCATCAGGAGCAATATGAGATGGCGTAGGCTGATATACATTATTTTATGCCGGTTAGGTGGACATAACAAACAATTTTTTTATTAAAACGATATTTCGGGACTATACAACCGGGAATCTATCACATGTTTTTATTTTTCGAATTAACCCGCGTATTTTGTATCTTTATAAACAAAAATAGTTTTATTTGTTAGTAAATCGATAAAATTTCTTGGTTTTTGTAACTAAAATTTTTACATAAAAAATAAATAGCTCGTATTTGACCATTAACTTCCCCTTATCACGGTACTGCAAATATAATGCTGATGTAGTGTTAAGATATGCGCCAAACGATATAAAATTCCAGTATTTGCCACAATTTAAATCTAAGCCTTACCTGCCGTGCTCAGCGCAGTGTTAATTTAAAGCCTTACAATGCCTCTGAGTGGAGATCGTCTGAAATTTGAACGTCTTCCTGAGATCGCATTCCCTCTTCACTACGCTCTTCACCTCGCACCTAACATCAACAAGTCAGTATGAAGACTATAATAAGAGTTTCTTCCCAACACTAACGCTTATTCGATTAAGGGCATACACATTATATTTAGGTTTTCCTTTGAGGGACATGTAGACATTGATGTAGAGATCGTGAGAGCGACAGATGTTCTCAAACTACATGCAAAATGTCTCGACATCAGTCGTGTGGTTTTGATTACGGCTGATGAGACAAGTACCAGCAACGATTTTTTAAATTTTACTCCTTATTCGTTCCCATTCTCCCTCTTTCTTTTCTAAATAAATATAAATATAAACAAACAAATATATAAAATGAACGAGTTATAGTTCATTCACTGCTGGGATTCCAATGTGACGAAAAGTGGAATATGTTGACAATCCAGTTACCTTCTACAATTGCCCCTCAGAAGGTGAAATTTAGCTGTTAACTTAGGTGACCTACAGGTGTTATGGTGTGCTGACATTGGACAGAGATAAGCTGAGTGTCAAGAGAAAGAACAAATTATGCGTGTATATTCTATAAACTCATCAATTTTAGGTTAAACTGTCAATTGATTTTCTCGGTAAGTTAAATGACAAAATGAGTGGTTTCTATATAAGCAGCTACAAGAATGAACAAGGAAAGGAAAAATTCATGGCTGCCACCCATTTTGAGGTCAGAAACAAATCAAAAAACAATTTATTTGTCACTTTAGACTATTTTAACATTATTTTAAAAATTTTGGCTTACAATTTTAAGTATAAGTGAAAAATTTTAATTGTTGACATATCACTTTCAAGTCGACGTATGCACGTACAGCGTTTCCGTGTTGGGACGAGCCCATCTACAAGGCCACGTTTGCTGTTAGTCTTACAGTACCTTCTGTATGCACTGCGTTGTCCAACATGGTTTGTGTTATTATTTATAGCTAGCTTTCTGATTTCCTTGCTTTATTTTTTTAAACATCAGATTTCTGCAAAAGCGTTATCACACATGGTATCGTAAATGTGCAAAATTGTTTTTATTTATCAGTACTGCTAGATAGGGTTTACCAGAACAGGAAAACCTGAGAGCTAGATAAGATACCCGTAGAGAATAGAAGTAAAATAAAAAATAAAAAATGATTAACCATGAATAACTGAAAGTGCGAGATTAATCTGCAAAAATCTTTTTATTGATATTTGATTCCTACAGAATGCGGTATCCGAATTTCGGAAGTCAGAATGTCTAAAGCTTGTCAGTTTCGCCTGTACGCCTCGAATGTCAACATATCTTCTTGCTTTTGTCGTTGGGGAATTGGACTATCTTGAGGTACCAAAAAACAACAAGAATAAACTCGTTCTTTCATTTTTCATGCTTGTTCAGTAGATTCAAATTTAGTTTAGTGCACAGCAATAAGTGGTACAGTGATACGACTCTACACAATGGTGGGTAAAAAGGAACAAGGAGCTTTTGGACTGGATTTAGCAGCTAGGTTCCAAAATTTCCAAGTATTCTTTTCAATAAAATATCTTATTGTTATCTAAAATTATATTTTAGAGCACTTGATTGGTACAATGAATGGTTTGGCATACCATATCCTTTACCTAAATGCGACTTGGTTGCTATTCCTGATTTCTCATGGGGTCAGCAATACTTGTAAAACTACATATACAAATTAGATATTTTATTGAAGTAAATATTTGGATTACATTCTAAGTAATATACAAACATGCTATGCTGCTGTAATTCTCCCTTTTAGAAGAATAAACGTATAAAATATTTGCTGTTAAGGAGCGATGGAAAACTGGGGTTTAGTGACATATCGAGAAGTGACTCTCTTGGTTGATCCCTTGAAGTCGTCAGCCTATCGCAGATCACGCATCGCTCTTATCATAGCACACGAACTGGCACATTTCTGGTTCGGAAATCTTGTTACTATGGTCCGTCTTTATGTTCTTGTATATCTTTGATATACTTGACTGAATGCACTAAAGTGTCATTTCGTCAATCACATTCATGCTTACCAATTAAACATTTCAGTACTGGTGGAACGATTTATGGCTGAAAGAAGGTTTCGCCTCTTTTATGTCTTATTTATTTGTGGGAAGTAACTATCCAGAATTGAACATTTGGCAACAATTTCTCAATGATGAAGTAACCGTAGGATTAAATATGGATTCTCTCAGAAGTAGCCATGCAATAGAGGTAAACATAATTCTTAGTGTTATTGAGAACAGAAATAATACAACCTAATAAATAGTTTTGTTGTCTAGTTAATTTGTTTAGGTGGGTTTCAGCAATCCAAACACACTAACAGAAATTTTCGACTCGATAACTTATGCAAAGTCGAACTGCGTTATCCGAATGTTGTACTACTACTTAGGGGAGATGACTTTCCAAGAAGGATTGCGTCTGTACTTAAAGAAGTACCAGTTCGGAAATGCTACAACGCGAGATCTATGGAACGTGCTTAGCGAAGCTTCAGGAGAGGTATTTCCTCGAATGCATATTTTTTCTACAAAACTATCATTTTTGTCATAGGACATAAATGCTTTGATGTCGAGTTGGACGACACAGATGGGCTTCCCTCTAATTTCCGTTGAACAACGACAGGAAGGCCGCTATCGCATTCTAAATCTCAGACAACAACGCTTTATCGCAGATGGAGGTAACGATGAAAATGAATCCATTTGGCAGGTAAGAGTAGTAAATTTCCTGTTATATACTAGACGAGACATTTAGAAGAACTTAGATTCCAATAACCGTAAATGTCGGCTCGAACCCAACCAGTGTTAAGTGCAAATTCCTTCTAACTGAAAAGGCGCAGACTTTCACTATAGAGAATGTGGAAAAGGACGATTGGGTTAAGGTGAGTGCTCTCTCTTAATCTCATCAATCTCAATTAGTTCTTTCCTAGAATGCCATCAGAGGTCTTTAGTTAAATGCTGGAGCTTCTGGCTTCTTCCGAGTTGAATACAGCGGCGAGATTCTTGACGCTTTCTTTCGGGCTTTCACCTCCAAGAACATGCCGGTTTCGGATTGTTTTAACATTGCCAGCGACTTGTTTGCTCTAGTAAGCCTTCAGAAAATAAATTTCACAATAGTACTAGAAACTGTCATCTCAAATGCCTCTTAATAAGAGTTTATTAAATTTAATAAGGTGTGCTCGTCTTAAATAATTCAGGTAGCATGTGGTCGTACTCCGACGTCACAATTTTTTTCGTTACTGGAGGCATCAGTTGATGGCGACGAACTTGTTGTTTGGCGTGCCATCGATAAAGGTCTTGTAGCTCTAAGCACTGTTCTCGTTCATGCAGATACCGACGGATCTCTGAAAAATAGGTTGCTGAGATTTTTATGAGGAGTAACTAGTTTGAATATTTCTAATGATTGTAAGCAATTTAGATTCGATATGTTTGTTGCTAAAACCTTGACTCCAGTAGGTGAGCGCCTTGGTTGGCTCTGTAACTTTGACGAAGGTTCGTCAAATTATTCCGGAATAATATTTAGTTTCAATATTTTAAGATTGTCTTTAATAATTCCAGAATCTCAAAAAAATATGGTTAGATCGTTGATACAAGAACGGTTGGCTATGAGTGGGCATTCTTCCACAATTAAAATGGCGATGCAAATATTTTCTGATCACCTTCAGTCTAGAAGCGAACTTCATGCTGATTTACGGCAAACTTTAAGTGTATAATTTGATTTGTGACACACCAGAGAATATTATTTTAGACGTAACATATGGAATTTTATTGTTAACATCAATTTTATCTCCCATATACTTTAGATCTATACTGCTGCTGTACGTTATGGTGATGATCAAGCTTTTGATGAAATCCTTCACATATACGAGACTGATGGGTTTGGTGAAGTGGAATCTCACTGTCTTATTGCCCTCTCGCATTCGCAGAATTGCTCACAACTTAAAAGACTTTTTGAATATGGAGTTAAAGATGTCAGTATTGCTACCTTTGATTTATTACTATTGCTCGAAATTCTTTGAAAATGATATAACACTATTATTTCATGTAAACTATATTTTATAGATATACGATAAAGTACACCGAATTTAATATCCTTTATAGGGAAAGGTTCGTTCACAAGATCTAATGTATCTTTTCCACGGTATGGTTAGTGCTAAAGTAACACGGGAATTCGTTTGGCTTTACTTTAAAGAGAATATCAACTTCTTTCTCAACAGATTAGGAGGAGTTAATGCAGCTATGTTTCAGGTAATATTGAAAAATTTTAACTAACTTTTAAGTGGAAAACTCGATTTTTGGTTTACCTACTTTATTATTTAAGCGTTGTCTTCAATTTGCTACACACGGTTACTGTACAGAAATCATGGCTACTGAAGTGAAGGTGAAAATAATCAAGAGAGAGAGAGAGAGAGAGAGAGAGAGATAAATAGAGAAAGAGAGTATATTCTGAGAAAGGTAAAGCGTGTGTTGCATTATTTAATACTAACTATAGGCATCAGATTTTCTTATGGATTATTTAGAGTTTTTTCTGTAGTTACTTGGATCCTGTCTCCTACCAAACACTAGATCGTCTTATTCGTCAGGTTATTTATTGTTTTGGCATAAATTATATATATATATATACTTATTTATTTATTTAATACATGAAAAATTGTTTAGAAAATATAACTGTTAAAATTGTATTAACGAGCTTTATGATATATTCATTTAGGTCACAGAGTCAATCCAAATTAATAAAGTCCTTCTTGAAAAAAATGCTCCATTTATTGAAAAATATCTATGTAGCAAGGGATATTAAGAGAGAAGCAATTAACTGTCTTATGATTTATGGATATTTTTCATTATTTCCTCTCTTTAAAGTGATTATTATTTGAAATAATAAACGTTTATACTTAAACTATGAATGTAACTACAGGACATTTTCTGACAGTAATGAATAATTTCTATCGCTTTCCACAGCTTAATATTAGAGTGAGTAGTTTTTCTAGAATAAAGTATGCTTCCTCTAAATAGTTCTTGTTTTTGGTTAATTTTTAATTTATTAAGCATACTAGCAAAAATCTATGGGTATTCACTGATTTGTTCAGAATAAAAATCATAAAAGCATAATCTGGTATGCAAAGATCTACCAAAATTTTTCAACTTTCCTTGCTCTTTAATGAAACAAATTTATATTGATGAGTACAGACCCGAAAGAGAAAAAAGTATTTCTTTCCACTTGTGTTTATATGAAAAGTAGATTAATATTTATTATAATGGTACACAGTTCTTAAAGTGGCGGCACAAAACTTTCCTATGTGTCTTATTGAAAAGAAACATAGCTATCATTTCGACAGATCCCTGATGAGCAAATACGAACACACATGCACTGGTAAAATCTAGTAAACAAATAAGAATTATTAGAACTATAAGATTCTTATGTCTTCAGTAAAATGTATGAAACGGAGTGATTCGGGCTCACCTTGATTTACGATTTCCGTAGCTACTCCGATATACAGAACTGTGAGTGGTAAAGCAAACACTGCATAATGCACGCTAATCTGTGAAGTTTTTGTTTGAAAAGGCTTCTCCCGAGAGACTAAGTTCCACCAAAGAAGTGTAATTGTGATAAATATGAATGACGTATTATCGAAAAATTCGAGTTTTGTAAGTCTTGGTCTGTTATTTATAAAATCTTTTTTTTAACAGTTTTTAGATATCCTTCACTGCATGTATGCAAATTTAACATTATTGTCAACAAAGTGACATTCTCAAAGAAATTCATTCGTTTATTACCTGACAAACCAGTAAGAAAAGATACTCTCTCTGCAATGCGATAGTTCGTTCGGAAAAATTGAAACACTGAGTTCTGAGGTAATACAGAGAGTAGATTGCCATTGATGAAACTAACAGCATTCCTGTACATAAGAATACGCTACCTAATACGAAGCACCCTTTCACATAAATGCTTTCTCCAAACACAATACTCTCCTTCCGCCATAAAGACTTTGGTGTGAAGGAGTATGTCTGCAAAAGGCTACATTTTTTTCCTACAATTCCTTTTTCACCGAATAATTAAACAGATACCAATGTGCGACATTTAATCTAATTTAACTAAAAAGGTGATTTTTCTTGGACTTGAGTGACCAAACTAACCGAGTTGATTAGCTGTTTTGTGATAAGTTGATCAGGTTCAAATGAAATGGTAATTATTATGGGTAATAATACAGATAGTATGTGCATGAGAATAAACAAAGCGTTTCTCTGAGAAGGAATAAGTCGTAATCTATGATAAATAGGCAGAATTGTTTCGTATCTATAATAGAAGAGGTGGAAACAGGACATCGCAGTTTCTGGAACAAAATAAGCACTACTACTTTGAACAAATAGTGTGTATTTTTACCTTTTACCATCGATTTTGTGCATCACCCTACCTTTATACATTTTATATAGAGGAGATATGCATCAATATAATTGTGCTTTAAAATAAAGGCATACAAGCTTATTTTAAGCAAAACTAGAAGTTAAGGAAAAGATAATGTCTATCTTTCTACTGGTTGCTGATGACGTTGAATTTATATAAAATTTTTAGTATAAAGCTTAAAGGTTACCTATTACAAGTATCAGTAGGATAATTATTTGCCAAATCATAGGAATACCAATACTATTAAAAAAGCCCGTTGAATATCCACCAATAATTGGGAAGTAAAATACCGGTCTCGTCCCGTTCTTCCAGCACAATTCTGCCACTGAAGTGCTGAAAATATTAGACATTTTGAGTGGGCTACCACAAAATGTTCTTGTTCGAAAATAAGGGGTTCTAACTTAATTTTAAGGAGCTTAATAGAATACGCAAACACTAGAAAAGATAAAACTCTCATGACCTCTGGGCTAAATTTTTCCACGAATATCACAATTTACTTTGCAAGACTATAATCAAAAAAAAGGAGAAAAGTAGATTACACTCAAAACACGCAATTTTTAAAATCTTTAATACAGGTTAAGTATAACATTTTAAACTACAGAGCAGCATTTGCTAACTTCAACGATGTAGAATATGATTTATAATTAAACATTTAGAATGAAAGGCCGATTTTAGACATGCCTTAAAAGTACATAAAACACTTCGTCGCTAAGGAAAATAATCAAGTTGATGCCTGCGATGCCATATGGGGAAATCACTGACTCATTTATAGCATGGAAATCCCCTTCTAAAAAATGGAAAGTCTGAGAGAGATAAATAGTCGTTGATTTTCACTATAAATACGAGAATCTAGTTTCGCTTTAATAAACGTTTTTTTGGGCAACGATTAGTTCTTAATGGATTTAGAGGTATCACATAGAAGGTCTCCGTAATAAAACATGTATTTGTTCAACATCTCTGAATTCGGCTAGCTTATAGCTTAAAACAAGTACTATCTGCGTGAACAGAAAACTGTGAGCATACTTACCATAGGATGTGGTACAAAACGATCCACCGATAATTCTTTAGCTGATAAGGAGTTACAAATATAATGCAATATAATGAAAAAAAGAACAGAGGAACGAGGTAAATCACAGACCAGCTCATTAATGTGATATAGTATGGAGGGTCGTCTAAAAATCCGGCAAATGGATCCATTGGTGGATCTGCAATGCTTCATAAAATATCATATTACATCTTTGTTTCAAACTATGGGAAATTCTGTGCGAAATTATGTTTGTTTATACAATGACTATCCTAACAGTCTGATGATAAAAATTAGTAACTTAAGAGTGACGAAATTTTCACCTGGCTTTAGCAGCTGATCAATGAAAGCAATTACTCATTCTAATGTAGGTTGAGTAGCTTTTAAAAATGTAACTTATGTCATTATTCCCACAATTCCTTTTCGCAGAGAACAATTTTATGATATTATTACAAAACATTAGCGCACGTGTTCCCTGATTGTAAATGAATGGTTGTTAATACTTCATATTAACGGTGAGACAGAATATATTTTATTCTAATATGCCTATTGCATTGAAGTGACAAGTAATTAGGCATCAAAATGGACAGAGTTGTTATGGGCTATGAATAATTTACGGAGGTCGATTGGGTTTTTGTACTGTTTGCTGAAGAGCGTCACACCACAAACTTTTGGAGGCAACTTAAGGGCGGTTAACAACGGAAGTAACAGTTCTGCTCCAATAGTTCTGTCTAGAATATGAATGACGAATATAGATAAGGGATCTTTTCCTATAATATATTTTATAAGAGGCTTCATTACTCTTAGTGCATCTTCGAGATTGCTTGCATAAACTTGAGACAACTTAAAGAGATGACTGTCATCTCTCGATGTCGGAGATACTGAAGCACATGCTATTATATTATCGTTGGTATCGAATAACACACTTCCTTGAGTAAAATCTAGGTTATGGAATCGTTTGAGAAATAATGTTCTGTCTCTTCCGGTCACTGATTTATCAAATTCCTCGAGACTTCTATATCTTTCTTTGTTCAGGTCACAAACTAACTTTGCAACGGAAATCTGAAATATGAGTTTTCTTGTTAGTAAGTAACAACTTAATCATCTAAATATTGTTATAAGTGCGATTTTACCTCTCGAACATTTTCTTCAACGACACTCATGAGAGTCTTACAGTCGATACTATAGGAATGCATCCATACCCCTTGTATAGGGGTATCTCTGGACATGTACCGAAGCGCCATATCCGGAACTGAAGAAGATTATGATAAGAATACATTTCGAATTTTCTATCTATAAATACCTTAGAACATCTTAATAAACTTAGTTTCTTATGACATGAATGGTAGGGAACAATGAAGAAGGTAATGTTTTATATTGTCTAACAACAGTTAGGTAATACAGTGATAGTAAAAAAATTCCTTGTTAATTTTGAACTTAAAGGATATGTTTGGAATTACCACTTATTTAAATTAGTTGTCAAGTGTCTTATAAAACCATCTTTATCATAACTGAAGCTGTACCTGTTCAAATTGAATTGAATCACCTGCTCGTAAGATGATGGTATAAGATTTTGGCATTCTTTCGATGGCCTTTTTCCATAAAAGAGATCCAATGCCTTTTCCTCGGTATGCAGGAATAATAAGATAAAAACCGATGAGCGAAACATTGTCGTATTCGTTCCATACAACAGATCCAATGAAACTTCCGTCTGAAATTTATTTACGCCATTCATACCTAAGAATTCCATATGAAATTAACAGTTTAATGGAATATTTTTTTAAAGAGAGCTAAGTACAAAAAATATACCATCTTTCTTTCTGGCCAGAACAATACGTGTAGTTTCCACAATAGGCGTTAATGTTAACACACTTCGGTCATCAGAAATCCATCCCTCACTTTCTACGAGTTCTCTCCACTCTTTCCATGTTTGATCATTGGCAGGTACTTGATGCACGATCTCGTATTCCACATCCCTCATTCAAAAGTACAAAAAACAGTTAACATTTAAATAATAGTTTTATTTGATGGAAAATAAACTAATCAAAATGCAAGTGGAATTGTGATGGGAAGATGACAGTTGCGGTCGTTAACAGCTACCTTATCAGAGCATTGACTGATTACCAGAAAGAGCATAGGGAAACAGAATTTTATTTTAAAAAATGTTAGCAATGTTTTGAAAGTTGGTTGGTCTGTAGCAGCTGTAAACAGGATATATTTCTGAGCAGACTGTTTGCAAAAGCATGGATTTTGCTAGTCATTTTTACACCGTAGTACGCACTAGTTTCTACTTTCTCAGGAGCTAAATCGTGCTGAATTGCTTTTGAATGGACATCATTTGGGGTTTGAACATCTTCCTGAGGAGAGTACCGTCACCATTCAAGTCAATACACTTCTTGGTAAGAAGCAACAGAGTAACATTATGCTATTTTAAATTCGGTCTTTTTGATTGTTCTATGTATAAAATTTTAAACTACTGTTACAAGATGCTAAAGTCCTTATATTTCTGTTAGTAGGATCTACATTTACTAAAATCAGACATATCATCATTTTAAGAACTGGGACAATGCTGTTACCTATCAGATAACTTTATCGGAAGACTAATGAACCTGAATGATACTATAATATTTCAACATATTCAGTATCATCAAATTGTACTGCTTAAAGGTAGCCAAGAACGTTGAGGTTAAGAAATTTTGTAAAATTATTTTAATTTAAAACTACTATATAATCAGTCTTCCATCAATCGCCAGATCCTACGTTGATGTTATAAAGGGTGCGCTTTTTCAGGTTAAAAAATTTAGTTAATAAAAATAATTCATCTAATCAAAGAACGAACTCCATCATATAAATTTAGGTCATGAAAAATATTAGTCTTAAAAACTGAGAAAAATGCTTTTATAGTTGATATCTTCTTCACCACCAAAGGATTTTAACAACAAATAATCTTCTTTAAATTATATCTCTAACTTATTAGAAATTGTGTAAATTAAAAAATCAATTTGCTTTAGCATTCCCGTGATATTTCTCTTTTCCTTATGATTTTTTGTAATTTTTAGCTGTAATCTAGTAGCACTATGATCGTATATGGATTTTGGGTTACAAAGATATTTAAAATTAGTCAGTTGGGTAATTTTATTAGTATGATTATCGAGTAAAGGGAATAGCTGAAGAGACTACTCATCCTTTTTCGAATCTTCCTTCTCATCTTTTTTGTCTTCCTAGAATGGGGAATATCAAAGCTGTTATTCGTTATACTATTAACAAAACGCGCTATACCTTGGTCTCTTTCTTGTCATCACTTTCAGTTTTCTCCTTCTTCTCTTCGTCTTTCTTCAATTCCTCCTTTCTCGTTTCTTTTTTGCTTATCTGAAAATGAAAGTGTTTTTAAATACTAAATCGTTTCAATGGTTTCCATATGTAAAGTAACCTCCTTTTCATCGCCCTTCTTGTCTAATTTATTATCATCTTTTTTATCTTCCTTCTTCTCATCCTTTTTCTCATCATCTTTTTTTTCATCCAGTTTATCATTTTTCCCTTCTTCCTTTTTTTCCGTCGTTTTATCGTCTTTTTTCTCTTTTTTATCCATCTTAGAACCGTCCTTCTTGCTTCCGCTCTCCTTTTTAGATTTTTCTTTTTTTGAACTATCTTTTTTTGATCTCTCTTTTCTTGAACTCTTCTTTGATCCCTCTTTCTTTCCTTCCTAAAATATGATATTACTTCATGACATTTTGCCTCAAGTTTGAATCAAAGACTTGCCTTCTTTTCTTCATTTTTATCAGCTTTCTTTTCATCATCTTTCTTTTCATCAGCTTTATCAATGTCTTTCTTAGTGCCACCGTCATTTTTTAAAGCTTCCTTTTTGCTTGGAAGAAAGAAGCTTGGAAGAAAGAAGCTTGGAAGAAAGAAGCTTGGAAGAAAGAAGCTTGGAAGAAAGAAGCTTGGAAGATTTTTCGAACCTTCTTTTTTCGAACCTTCTTTTTTCGAACCTTCTTTTTTCGAACCCTGTTTCTTCTCCCTGTCCTTAAATATCAGAATCAATATATACAATATTCTAAAACTAAATTTTATAAAATCTCTTAAAACTATTATATTGTTTGAGTAATTAAAACATGTTATAGCATCCTACTCTAAACACAGTTACAACTCACTAACCGTTTTCTTCTCATCTTTTTTTTCTTCTTCTTTCTTCTCATCGACAGGTTTATCTGATGGAACTCCTTGAGGAGGCCCAGCCGGTTTATTCATTAGAGACGGAGCAGGTTTATTTCTGAAAAGGTTTCTATAATTTTACTTCAAAATAATCAAGCATTAAGTTTATATCAGAAAAATTAAAAATGCAAGTTTAATAGCTGCAGTACCTTTAAAAAAAATAAGTCCAGCCACGCTAAGTGCATGAACACTTCGCTAGCCTAAAGCGAATAAGTGGCTTATATAAAGACTACTAACAGCAGCACGTTGCACGAAAAAAACAAAATAATTGAGGACAAGACCGCCCACTCTTTCTTTTTGCCACACTGTGTTAAGCCGAAGATGATGACTGCTACGCCTCCAAAAAGTTGTGTAAATCCTACGACCTGGAGAATCATAGAGAACCGCACGATGAAGGTGGTCCCAGCAAAATGCAATACACTCCTCGCTCTCCAAGTCTCGATGCTTTTGACGTATCAGAAGAACATGTACTATCAGCACTCTTTTCCTCTCCCTTTTCATGCATTATTTCTCAAGGAATTTTCTTGTATCACTAACGTTAGCTTATCCAAAAAAAAAATCTATAGATTAAAGCTGCAACAATAGCATTTTTTTAGTGATTAAGTAGCTAACGTTATTATTTTGTGTATACCAAGTTTTTCGAATTCTCCAGGGTTTTCTAATAGAATAAATAAGACTTGTAGAAACAAGATCATTTTTCAAAATTATGCGCATCATGCAGCTGTCTGAGTGTCTCCTTGTTAACTCCAAAATCCCCGTAAAAATAAACATTAACTTGTCATGTGAAATATTTAAATTTAAACATACATTACAAAAACAGTTTATTTCAGCAAAATTTTTGTTTAAAGCCAAAAAATATAAAACAAATTCTCCAGCGAACTTCCCGCGAGCTTCGAAATTACGAAAAATGTATATCAAAATATGATTATTTGAATATTATCAATAAAAAGCAAAAGTATGCAAAGTTGTATTCAGTAGGCTAAAAGTCCTAAAGGTACCTACAGGTTCTAAATAATCTTAACGATACATAATTCAAGTAAACCATTTCTATGTACACCTTGCACATTCTTGACCTGAAAGAGTAGCTTTTAGAAGAGAAGAAAATTGGCTCCGCTCAGGATGACCATGACATCGAACGAATTGTTAGTTAAAATGATTTTGAATGAACTGCATAATTTAGACATGTACTTATTTTAAATTTTTTGGACTTATGTTTTGTTCTTAAATTTACGTAAAGTGCACACTTGTAACGATCTGCTTGTCTTGTTAGATATTGCTACGCCTGAAAGATTAGCTATTGATGTTTTCAGTGCATACATACGACAATACTAAAATAAGATTCCCTGAAAACCTTTTCGTTAAAATTTTTCTCATTTCTCTTTCCTTCTCTCTTCATTCCTCTCTTTTCCTCTCTCTCTCTATCCTATTCCTGTGTTCTCACACCCTCATCATACAGCTAAAAAATTCGACATTCTGAGGTTTAAAATGTTTTGTTAACTGTGTGCAAGTATTTCGAAACTGCGCTACTCTTGCAAGGAGACGAGGCCAACGGTGCAAATCTGGAGAGTCAGAAGACTCGTCTGATAGTAATCGAAACATATCCCACAGACGGGTGTGTGTTGTAATGAGAATACCCGCCTGAAAAAAAAGTGGTGACAGTAATTCAGATCATTGTTATTTTTAAAAATTCTTTGAAAAAACATACTGTATTAGGATCTAAATTGTCAGGGTTGAAGATGAATAGAGCACTAAGAACTGCCAACTGACGGTGGTCAAGTTGAAAAGCTGCAAATGAGCGAGCAAGGGTAAATAGAGACGATAAGAGCATCCGGATTTCATCTGAAATGAATATTTTATGAGGATAGAACGCTTTTTTAATTTTTCACTGCTTGACTATACCTTTTTCTTCAATGTCAACTACATCAACGCCCAATTTTTCGATCAAATCATGCTGTTTGATGGTAATTCCTCGGGTTGGTCGAAAACAATCTTCCGCATCATCAAAAAATGAAATAAAGCGGAGGAGTTGCACTTCCAGAATGGTCGAGTGCAGCATCTGCATCTGACTTGACAGAGGTAGCTTAAATAATGCCATTATCCTGCTTGCAACAATATTTTTGGTGTTTTAATTGTTTTCCTGATCAAAAAAATTTAAAAAGTATTTTTTTTTTTAGTAAACCAACCAATTCCCAAACACTAATTTCTTTAGAAAACTCCATGCTACGGCGTACTATGGGTCTTAGAATTTCTGCCAGACGATTCTCCGCTCCCTTGGAATGACATACGTCACCTATCATTTGATCGATATGTAGGCAGTAAACTTTGGTAATGCGATCAATCTAAAAATTCATTGTCTGTATCTCTAGACCGCCATCTTTTAAATTTTAATTAAACAGTTTATGGTGTAAAAAAAATAACTTAATTATTCAAATGAATGATGACGTATAGTGAGAAGTTTTTACTAGCCTCTGCTTTAAGTTCCTTAGCCAAATTTTCATCGACTGGTGGTCCTTTTATGATAGCTAAAGTGGTCTCCAAATGCCTTCGTTCCCTATTTCCTTTGATCAGCTCCCTTTTTTGCACACGTTCATTTTCATTCAAAACCACTGAATATTTAATAATGTTAGAATTAGAAGTAATTTGATTTCCACCACAAGCAACTCTTTAATAGGACGGTTTCACCGAAATTACCTGAGTAACCATTGAGTAGGTATTTTTCACGTGTCCTTCTTTTATCATAGATACTTACTTCCTCAATATAAATAAAATCTAGTATAAAAGACTACTACTTACGGTCGGAACTCATTCCGACAGATATACATTTCAGGTAACGACATCGTTGACAGACGTTTCGTGTTTGCTTATTTACTACGCATACTTCTCCCAACTTGCAAGAGTATGAAAGATTGCGCTGGAAGAGAAATTTCGTCTTTGGTCTATTCTATGTCTTCTTCTTCTTCTTTTTTTAACTCTTGTTTTAATAATACTAACCTGAGATGTTCTGCGGAAGAATCCCTTACAGCCCTCACATGTTATCGCTCTGAAGAGTTTCATTGGTAAATAAAGATGTAAAATTTTTTCTCATAATATTGTGAGACCTTTTTTTGCATAAAAATGAGTTGGCTAGAGAAATAACAAGATTTTTACACTACCTGTAGTGCAAACCAGTTGCAGCATCTCCACAAACAGCACAGGACTGTCCCTCTTCCATATACGATGGCATATATGGAGTAGCTGGAATTAGTTTTCTACTTTAATAGTGCATTATTTTGTCATTTTTGAGTATCTCTGACATCCTATATTACAGGTGAGCATGTAAGCCAACAATTGAGACAGTCTGACACAATCTCGGTTGCGTGAAAACTCCTGATAAATAACTTTTTTTAAATGTTCAGATCTAGACTTATTTGTGATAGTTTTTTTCTAATTTGAAAATTCTATGAGGATATGTATTACAGATAATATGCGTCAAGTTCATAGTAACTACTTGTTCTTGTTAGAATAAATGTTATGAAATAAAAGCCTTGAATTCAAAATAGATACTGTAGGGAGAATGAGAGAAACAGAATGAAGTAGCACAGTATTAGAGAAAAGTTCAATGATGACGACTGGGTACTGTAAGGAATTTTGTTCTGCAGAACGCGCCTGTTACAAACACTGTCCTACCTGTTCATTTACAAGCGATGACTATCTTCTAGCAACAGGCGTGTTCTCTTTTGATGATGAGTGATTTACAATTGACACAAGCCCTTCCGAAGCAATTCCGATATTATCATTGCGGAAGGATATATTTTATACTGTTTATACGTTAGCACAAATTCCAAATTTCAAAATAAATATTTTAGCTATCTAATCTATAGCTTAAATCTTGGTATATTAATATTATATAAAGTATTTGAAATCATATCATATTTCTACCATAAAATAAATATTCGTAAGTATGCTAAGCTCATTTGATTAAGGTTGTTGTCTACTGTTCGCCGATTGCGTCAGAGGCAGACGGCACAGAACCGTCCTGCAATAAGGTCACCAAATAGGAGTGTGCCAAAAGACACAATGAAGTGTATATAATATTTCAGTAATGGCACTACCCCATTTTATTGCTCGATGCTCTTCAGAAAACCGAATTTATTCAATAACAAATTTCCTCTTTAAACTTTTTGTGGTGCATACCTCTCTTCTATTGTATCTTATGAAAGGTAAGTTTCACATCTTTGAAACTCCTTATTAATAAATTATTGATATGTGGAAATTATTTTGAAATAATAAGTAACCTAGAATTTATGTATAGACATCTTAAGATTTAAGTGTATATACCATAAGCGGTCTTGTGGATGGAGGATAATGGAAATTAGCTTCTTGGTATTAGCTTAAAAATTGTCAGAAATAAAAGACTTATAACTTAAAAATCCATAGATTGAAGATAAAAATACTACGATTTTGTAATCTGGTAACAATAATGAAATTCAGGTATTGAGATTCTTAAGTTCTCACCACAGTCCCCTTGAAATGTAATCACAAAAGATTATAGAATTCAACTCACATTTGTTCCTCTGCCTGAGGGGAGTCATCATGGGTGGCATAGCCTTGTTGTTTTACGGTAGATCAGTATAGCACGTACCCACAGGGTATCAGTGATAGTGTTAGGGTGCGTCTTTCTCGGTTCTAGTCCCGCCCATTCTTTGAAAGAAGAGGCTCAGGTCAGTGTTGCGCAAGTTGGCAGCGGTAAACAACCGCGGACGGCCAACAAGGACACGGTGATGACGGGGTAGAGGAGAAGATTCAGTTAGAGAACAAAGCTGTATATAAGAAATCTATTTTCTTAACTCATTTCTTTTTGGTTGCTTAAAATGAAATAATGTTTTTATTATCATAGACTTATTCAATCAAGTTATCGATTATTATAATGGAAAAGTTTTGTTACAAAGTGAAATCACTTAAACGACAAGATGTATGCGCTCTTTATTTTTGTTTTTACCGCTAAATTTGTTGAGAAGCACGATGATGTATGAATAGAAAGTTCAAACAGATTGGAAATTCGAACAGTTTGTAAGCATCTACATACTAGATTTTCCCACTTCTGACTCACTACATGTGATACTCCTTTTGCTTAAAGCATTATTTTCCATAACTTGCAATTGTTTCTTACTACGTTTTTTGCAACTTGAATGACCTAAGAAGTGAAAATGGTAAATCGCTTACTTTGTTTATGAAATATGCTTTCAGTCCCAAATATGCTATTGCTCTTCCATGTAGATATTTCTAATAATTATGACTAGTGGATCCATCTGTTTCTTGGTCAAGTGTTATGTGTTGATTTCTCCTATTCTTATCTTTGGGCCAATTATGCATATTCGAATAGGCAATTTTGCTGTTGAGCTTCTTTATAAAAATTGAAACAATTTAGTGCGACCAACAATTTGGCTTCGTAGAATAATTATGTTTGATGCTAAAAAGTCAGCATTCAGAAGAAGTATAATTTCACTTGTGAAAGTGCTATCAATTTAATAAACAAATAACTATTTGTTTGGTAGGTTTTTTATATTATCTTCATCCGTGATTATATAAGATGTCAACAAAAGGCAGATTTTGTCAAAGTTAGAGTAAATTAAGAGTGAAAGCGGACTACTCATCTCAGGCCGGATTCTTTTCGTTCATTTATTCCCTGGTAACAGGTGGGAGGCTGGCAATTACACACCTATTATAGTATTAAATCCACATCATCACGACCTTCGCACCCAGAATATAAGCTTCTTCCTACAGCTTTCTTATTCATTAATGCATTCCATTCTTGGAACTTTGTCATACTTATGTTTGAAGCAATAGTTCTCAACTGTACGTCTTTATAGTTTTTCAACCATTTGTTGTCTCTACAGCTATCTTTGGTTACCTTCTGTTTCTCATTTACTTAACATTTCTATCGTCACCTCAACCAGTTTATTCCAGTTGAGACTAGCTGAAGACAGCTAACAATACCCCCTTATGAAGTGGATTCTGCTAATGGCAGTTACCACTTGACACATATTCTAGTATGCTGGAAACCTAAAATTTTTTCCTTTACTAAGCCCGTTTCCTTCAACTTGTCTATTTCATTAGCAGTTTCGTTATATTTATAATTTGCAATTCTTTTAAAAATGAGGAAGGATATCTTTTCGTTAGTTTAGGACATATTACTGGCTTAAATAGGCTTGTACTTCTGATTTAAATTGCTGGTCGGAAACCCCATTATCCTATAAAAAGTAGGTGAATCGCGCATGTCATTCGCTTTTGCGATGAGCATCGACAGAATTGAAGTGATATGTCCATCGCCCTACTCCCACTCTTTGACGTTATCTATTAGTTATTTTATTATGTATGGTTAATAAATTCATGTTTTCTAGAACAAAAACTGAATAATTAGTAAAAAAAACACTATAATAAGCAAGTGAAGCTGCGCTTTAAAGCTTTATCATCCCTTAAACACTATTTACTTTAGAAAAGTTCTAAGAGTAAAACTGAGAACTAAACACCTTGAATCAACTAAAAACACTAATGTCAGTAAAAGACGTTTTAATCGACTTTGTCGTAATTCCCTTCCACCTTTGACATGCTTTCAGGCTGATTTCATTTATTTCACGCTTAGGTTGAGTTGAAGAAGTGGTTCCTCGCGCAGTTCCGATGGTCTGGATCCAAATGCACTTAAGGTGGCAATTATTAGTTAGGCAATCGTTTGTAGAATTAAAAATGAATCGTAATAACTGGAAGAAAATCGCTGTAAATGCAATGCACAATAGAGAGAATAGTTCACATTACGTTTTTCAATTAAACTTTTTCTCACATGTATTCTTTAAAGGTTAACTGGCATTTACAAACACTTTCCACTCAATTTTCTTCAAAACCTTCTTCTTTTCTATAGATACTTTTCAAAGTATAAATAATAGCTATCAAGACTAAATTTGTTAATTCTTGTTGCTGATCTTCCTACACATCTTCTTACACAGATGTTGTTATGGACTACTCCATTTTTCAATACAAAGTGGTCCTGAGGTTTAAAAAACGGCTTGTCACTCGTCGAAGCCTACCCAAAAACTCTATTAGTAGAAGCGTTATTAGTTTCCATACACCGAGCGCAAAATGTGGTTATCTTGGTTATCCTATTGGAATCCACTCGAAACCAATTCGATATCTCATTTTGCAATATTCTGAATCTCGTTATACTTCTTGTCTTTTTTAATCTTTGCACATCCTTTTAAGTCATATTTTCCAACCACTCTTCCTTCAACACTTTATTCAATCCCTTCATTGTTATTTATATTTCCAAATCTAGCATAAAATACGTGTATGAACTTAGTCATTGTGAATAGGAATGGTAACGCCACTTAAAATTCAGTTTTGGTCACTTCCCAGTTTTAAGCCTGCATAAATACACTTTGTGACTTTGTGTGTCAGTATACTTGACGTAGACAGTGTTCACTTGGAAGAAGATGCGGCCAAGTAGATACTAAGGAGAGAACTGGATCAACTCATTTTGCGTTGCGTGTGCGGACATTTGCAAAACTGAGAACGGTGTAATTACAAGAACCCCATTGTGACATAATAGAGGCGAGTGTGGCAGTAATATGGCCCTATGGGGAGGGAACACTTCCGCTGTCATTCATACCTCATATCTCAAACACAAAGATTCTTATTTCTGTCTCCAATCCCCTTGTCCACCTCAGCTACCATTTCCTTTGGTTATTATTTTCATATCCAAGTAATATTTTCTTGACTAGTTTCAATTATATAAATCTGTGGCACCGAATAATCTAAAAATATTTACTATTTATAGAAAATTGTTAGAAGTTTTCTAACTTTCCATCCCCTCAACCACTGTTTCGATTTTTGTCATGATTACACGCAGTGGGAAATAAACATTCTAATTTGAGCCTCAATCTTTTTTACGGCTGATTGTAAAATTTCCTAGTTTCTTTCTAATTTCGGTCAAAGGTAGTAAGATACCCTGTGTTCAAAGTCAGTAAGAAAAGTTAGCCCCTCATCATTGTTCCAGTGTAATATATGATTTTACTGTCGGTCAGTGTTGGCTATGCAAATTAATCTATGCAAAGTGGACGAGAGGACACACGTATTTGGATGCGCTTACTGGTATTTCTACACCTGTCCTCTTGGATTAGGCATAAAGCTTAAAGAGCAGACAGCCGTTTTTTCTAAACATTGGTTTTATGGTTTCTTTTCTATGACACCTACGCTTGGTGAAATGCATTTATTTGTTTCACTTTCCCTTCGTTGTGATTCAATTGTTCCAGCCACGTACTATGACACATTTCAAATAGTAGCAAACCAATAAAAGTTTTTTTGCCATTAATAATTTTCTAGTTAGATGTTAAAAACGACTTTGATTCATCAAGTGAAAATGAGAAGAAAAGGGGCTCAGAGCTCATCCCTTCTTCATATATGCGATTCTCACCTGCGCGCACCAGTATTATCCAGGATTAGGTCGCGATGGGCTTCTGTTGCCTCGTCATAAAAGCCAATGAAAGACGAAATTCCTTCACTAATTGCTATAGAACGATTACATCTTATCAAATACTACATTTTTTCTTACTTATTATTTCATTCTACCACTACCTTACTTTCACAATGATCGCTGTTTAGCTCTCTATTTAATGAATAAACTTGATAATCGAAATGCTCACCACCCCTTTTAGCGTAGATTATTTTCCTGCGTAGCAGCTTTAACATTCGATACTCAGCCAAAGATTACAATATTACATGTCGCTTCGTTCTTTGATGAATAATATGGTGGTGGACATTCGATTGACATTATAGATTTGAAATATATTTTAACGTATTCTTTTTCTTATATCGATCTCGTTGCATTTTTTGTAGTTAACTATTTTGATGCCGAGTTTTGCATTTGCTTTCTATGTTCTACACTTTGCTTGTACAGCTCACACCCTCTTTCCTGTTCCACTAATTGCTAATCACTACCTATAACCTAGGGCTTTCACCGATATGTTCGGTAAACATTCGGATTATATCCTCAAAATCCTCGAAAGCGTATTGAATTGATCGTAATGTAATTCAAATACTTGCGGTGTAGTCCTATTTGTTTCAATGTTTTACTCCTTTCATTAGTCTTAGTTTTGGAAGAAAAATTACGAAAGATATTTTAGTAGAGAGTCTAAACCAAAATTAATTCATTAATAGAGTGTAGAAGTAGATGAAAATTGAAAAAATTCAAAGATGCGTGAGAGAATACACATAAGCAAAAAAGAAGGATTCAACGTAGCTTAAAAGGTATGAATAATGACTCATAAGCTCTCATCAGCTGAGAACCACATATAGCTTTGCGTTCACGCATCCATAATATGCTATGCGATTGTCTCTTTCGATAGAATATTCATGTTTTAATTAACTTATGTGACGTCCGTAGAGCTATGGGAGAGTGCGGTGGATTTGGGACTGGCCGTACGAAACTAATTCGTACGTGATTTTGAATTGTTGATGACGAATTAAAGGATGAATATCTCCACTCTCTTCCCTGTAATCAAAGAAATTTTATAACCACTTTTGTTTTGACAATCGCGTCTAGTTTGTCAGAAGCTTGTTTTAATTCACTAATTGTCTCTTTTCCACTTACACACATTTTAAAATTATCCATGCCTCCCAGCCTTGTTTTTTATGCATTAATATTTTATTAGTTCCGCTAAAGCATTTCTCCTAACCACTTATTATGAAGTGAGCGATAATTAGAAATATCACTAGAAATTCTATTCCACTTTGAGTTCTATGCTTATGGGCTATTCTTCAATTGCTCCCTCTTAAGTTTTAAGCCTCACTTTCTATAATTATCCCTCACCCAAACTTTTTAATCCCACAAATCTGCTCACTCTTTATATTTCTTTCAAAGGCGGGTCATTACAAAGTGGGTGGAGCGTATAAATTTGCCGCAACAATATTGAGCTGGTCACTTTATTCCTTTCAATAATGGCATATAACGGAGAATGGATCTTCTCCTTATCTCCGCCGAAAGCTTTCAATGATTTCTACATTCCTTCCTTATCTAGTGACTCAGTGCTTTAATTTAATCATAGGTAAATATCTCCGTTAACATGCAAATGTATTCCTTTATATCCGTGAAAAATTAACAAAATGAAATTTTTTTAAACCTTATTTTTACCTTATTTCCATGTAGCATCCGCATCAATATTACTCCGAGAAACAACATCTTTCTCCTTACACGGATAATAAACCATCTAAGTTTTGTCTAGCTTCATCGTACAGCAAAGTGACGGCAAATTCGTTATAAGGTGCCTGACTATTCATTATGAAGCACTGGATTACGGTATTCACACTGATCTTTTTTTGTGGCAAAGGTAAGTTAAAAACATGATTACTAGAAGTTTAATGTTTGAAATAAGTAGAATTTTTAGAATAGTTTCCGTTCCTTCATGTTTTCCTATAAGTTCGTTTTGATTTAGATTAATATCAATAATCCATATGCAAGAATATAATCCAATCATTCATTTATTTAATGTTTAATGTAAATACATTACTAATTGACATTAAAATTGCAACTAGAGAAAGCTATAATTATTGTTTGAATCAATTTAACCTATTTCATACATTTATTATTTATTTATTTAAGAGTTTTCCTCAATACTTATAAATATTTAAGCCCTATTATTTCCAATATAGAATGCAAAAGCAGTTCTAAAATTATCAAACTCGAACATCCCATTAACCCATTTTAAGAACAACAATAACATCAACTAGTGTTTGAAAACCACAAATAGATCGTCATATTTTTGACATGCCTGAATTGCGCCAAACTGCAGCTGCACGCCTTCAGACAGCGTCCGCTTTTTCTTAGTGCAGCTGCGTTGATATCGTTCGCTGACCATTTTGCACGCTTTTTGCCGTATTTAAATCATAAAGAAACTAGTAATTTTCTATTCAAGCTGTTTCCCAACATTCCTAATTTTAGTAAATTACACAAAGTATTTCTGTATTTACTTAAGCGACAATTTGAAATCGTTGTTCGTGTCAATTGGGCTTCCTATTCTAACCAAGCACGTCTGCGTTTAATTAAAGAAAACCACTCGCATGAAATAGTGTTTTAGAAGGCCGAAAAAACATTTTCATCGTGAGTAGCTCTCGAAGCCCAACGAATATAGATATTTTGAGAATGAAGCCATAGAGCACAGCCTGGCACGCAGGAATGAGTACAAAATCTTCAGATTATTATAAATTTTTTAGGTTAGATACTTATGTGCTAAAATCACCAGTATAATGATGCCTTAAAATTATCAAAGTATCGCAAAAATCGAAGTAATTTAGAAAATGAAGACTGTGGTAGAAATCTACCTTATGTTTTATGGTGAAATTAGTTTACATACGTGTTGTAGTAAGAAAAAACTAATAAGTCATCGTCATAATCTTTGCAAATCCAAACACATAGTAGCTAGAGAAAGTACCCAATAAAAGTGGATCGTTATTATTACTCTAGCTTTTAATTTTCTCTAAATTGTTCATCTAGAAAAATTTGATTTCAGATAGATTGGACAGTAGTGGTAAATAGTTTACAAAAGTTTATAAGATAACCCGCACTATAATGGAAAAACTTATGAATAAAAGACAAAATGAACAAGCATACATTTTAAAGTATTTCATTAACAAGAAACCACTATAACAAGTTACATTTTCAGTGTCGACCTTGGAATGTATCCAGTGCGACAAAAACGCGGCCTGGTACTCCGAAGAGGAACATGAGAGGCACATTGAGTTATGTCAAAACGGTCTCATCCGACCGACTTTGTGTCAGAATAAAAGTCATACGCACTGCATCGTCAGCTGGTACAGGAGCGGAGGCAGTAAAGGTTATTTTCAAATATCCTAGGACAAAGAGCGGAGGGGAGTCTTATAATTCCCTATTGGCAGTTTTCACAGGATTGAAGGCTGATTTTTTAAGCATTTTCACTATCAACTCATGGACTGCTCGAAAATGCCACTTGTCAGAGTGAAATTATCGCATTTCTACGTAAGGCCAACGTAGCCATAAGCGGTTAAATGCCATTTTTTAAGCAACGACCATTCAGAGAAAAAGCGGTTGATATGAATACCATTAGCGATAGTCATAGTTGTTCATCCTCAAATCACGTAAACTTCATTAAATGGTTGGCTTTACTGGTCCAACAGCTCATTTGTCAAATGCGGTCCGTCTTTCATCACATCGCCTTATGAATTGCGTCTATTTCTCGTGGGAACTCAACCAACTAATATCCTTAGAGTCATTGCTGGTCCCAATAAGAACGATTAGATAGGAGATTTACAGAAACAGGAAGTGCTTAGAAACGGGAGAAAATAAATAAAATTAAATCGAACATAAATTCTTCGTAACAAATTAGAGTAGAGTATTAAAACAATGGGCTAACTTCTAGGTTCCAAAATGGTCGTTAAACGCAGTTAAATGTTGCATGTAACTAATTATTTCTATGATACTAAGAAAACAAAGATGCTTTTCAAAGGCTTAGATAACCATTTAAAAAAGACATTCTGATTAGGACATCACAAAATATATTCGTTTATCCTCATTGTTATCCTAGAAAATCTCCTTTTCACGACGCTCTTTGGTTCCTGCTAATTAGTCCTTTAATAACTGCGGTCGCGCCTATATATCCTGGCATCTAATTGTGTGAAATTAGTTCTCGTGTCCAGAACAAGGACTCTCTAGGGGAGATTCCAATATGGTGTGAAAGACTGACAGAACTAATTCAGTTTCTAAATACTTCAGAAACCGTATATCGTTGTCAACGCAGTTCCAGCTATATATATGCATTATTATTAATATTGTTATTTTCATTATTCCATGACAGAGATAGCGATTTATATTTAGCTACTTGTTTTAATATTATTTTTGTAGAGAAAACTGTAACCGAAAGAAAGTGCGGTGGAGTCGAAGATGTGACTGGTTGTACTCTCTACAACTCAAAAATTAGTAGGAAGGTAGCTTATAGAATTAATATTATTCTAAATTGCAAAGTATGATTTTGAAGAATATTTCGAGGAATTCGAAAATATGTATATATTAATGATTTTTAGGTACGTCACCTCATTACTAAAGAACAAAAGGATGTAAGGAAAGAAACAACAACATTATTTGTTGAGGTTGGCCAAAAAAAATTCGTGCGACATAATTGCATAGTATTCTTTCATCCGTTGTTTGAGCTTTAATAGTTTTGGTTGCAAATTATTTGAAAAATGATGCTCCCCAACAATATCAAATAGATGATAGAAAGAGAAAAACGCTCAAAACGAGGGAGAAGAAAGGAAGTAAAGTTTCAATGAATATTTATTGGCCAATTGTCAGGTATGCAGTGAATCCTGCCCTGGAGGAGAATGCATAAACGGTGCTGAAATACCAATGATTGCTGCCGCAGTCTTTCTAACCACAATGCTTGTGGCTCGCTTACTTTAACCAGCATCCAGTTGACTTTCCCTTTTGGTGTAACTAAGCAATAGTGTCTTCGATATATTGCCTTTTTTCATTTTAAAAATCAAGGTAAAGTATGTTAGAACATTACAAATGTTGTAACATTCTTTATGTGAATTCTTATGCTACATATCCAGTTTTCCCCTCATTACGGTGTTGTGTTCCGGTTTACATTGTTTCATGTCACTATCTCACTAGTCGTTCGAAAGTTCGCATGGGATCACAGTCTTAATTACGGTAGTGGGAAGATCATCGATCTGTGCGATCTAGACTTAAATTCATCACTGCATATCTAGTGGCGTTGCGTCATTACGCCTATGTATAGCAAAAGATACTCAACTGCTCTCACATCCATAATTTCCTTAGAGTGCGAATTTGACAATTTTTAACCGATTTAGAGTTAGCATTAAATTTTTCATGTTTGTAGTCTCTCTTCGATGGTAGAAAATAGATTTAATTTTATCCCATTGTTGATCAATTACTTTCACTCTCTGCTACAGTCTCCCATTGATTAGTCTCGATATGATGCTGTAGACTATGACTTTTACTCAAAAAATGTAATGGGAAAAAACTACTCTTGAGAAAAGGTTTTCTGCAAGAGAGGTTAAATGGATGCTAGTTGGATGCTAATTCCAAATCTGTCTTCAGAATTGCCAAATTCCTATTTTGAAGGAAGTTATGGGTGTGAGATCAATAAAGTATCTTTTGCTTTCGCATGCTACGAGTATTATCATGTGCTATACATAGCTGGAATTACGTGACATCACTGTAGCTTCTGTGTCAAAGGAGCAACCTATGACTATTTTATTTTAAAGGGTTCGGCTTATGAGATTAGATCTGCGCTACACTGGCACATTGCTGCCCTTTTCTTATTACCACAATTCAATTTGTTATAGTAACTCGCTTTCATTCTTTCGTTTTTTTAAAAGATTAGTGGTTTGTAGTTTTAATCATGTTCCATCTTTGGATTTTGCATTCATCCCTAGGCTACAGCAAAATATGGGTGTGAGGGGTTATTATTTTTAAATTTGACGATTATTTAAAAGGTTTTTACTTTTTTTCGACTTCCAAAAAAGCATGGGCATTAGGCTTAGGCTTAAGCATGGTTTTTCCTGGTAATCCTCTTCATTTATCTATTTAGCAAGTTTCTCTCTCACCACTTCTTATAATTTAAAAGAGCCACTGATTTTTGGTTCGGTTCTAGCTGTACGCCCAGAATTAGGCCTCTTCATTGCAAAACTCATTTGTAGCGTCCCATAATAGGGATTATTTACAGGCCATATAATCAAACTAAGTTCTGACAAATCGATTTTATGTGTAAAACTAAGCATTTTTACGAATGTAAAGATAAAGTAGTAAAACCCACTGAGATTCTGAACACACCCATAAAGCAAATAGTTTAAGGAAAGATTGATCTAGATTGAGCTCATTCGAAATCTGAACCGTTAGTGCATCTATTGTTGTTTTCACCACTCGCCAGTCATACCATGATATTTCCTTGACTAAGAATGCTCACGTAAAGCAGCTCTTCATGTATAATAGAAATGAAACGCATTCGATTGCTGTAGTTCATGGGCAATTAAAGGCACTATTTTTCTGAAAAGAAATGGAGACAATTTCCCAAGATCTTTCAGCGACCTATTTTCCACTCTTTTATTTGAAGTGAGTAGTTTAGTTTCATCCTGCCACTCCTATCTTAGTACATTTATTCACAAATCAATTGGTCTATGACCACCGTTGTTTTTAATTTTTGAAAAATCTTAATTGTAATTATTAGTGAATGCCATATATACTCAGGATTATAAGTTGTTCTTTTATTTGTTAAAATTGCCTTATAGTTTATACTAACAGAATAAATTATACTTTGTCAGTATTGTTTACTATAAATAAATATTTGCTATGGTTTGGGTGGCATATAAGTCTCGCCAAAAAGTTTAGATATACAATAATATCTTTAGAATGTAAAAAGAAAGTATCAAATACTATCTAGTACTACTACATCAAGCCCTGAATGACTCAACAGTAGCTCAACAAGGTAAGCGTTGTCGTTGAGACAGGCGAAATATAGAGCGGTGGCTCTGCTCTTTTTTTGCGCCTTCTCTGAGATAGCCACAAATATCTTCTCTTCCATATTTCTCCATTCTATTTTCCATATATCTCTACAATAGTTTTATTTTTATTTCTGTTTATTTTGATAGCTACCAGATATTCCAAACGCCACTCATTGGTAGATTATATCTGCAAATGTCTACAATAAATTACTAAAGGCAGAAATTCACCTGTTATTCTATAGATATGTTTGAATTTCAATACTGAAAGAATGAACATTACCATTTGTATTTCCGCTGGAAAGTAGGTCCCTGAGTTCATCGAAATGTTTGTAAAAAGTGGTGTAGTGCAGCGTGCTTTAGGTGTTACTATCCGATTCGTCTACATCGACTCTGAAAGAGATGAACGACCGGAAATGTTCATATTATCATTTAGACTAAATTTTAATGTATAAATCATAAATGCACATATGAAAACAAATACAATTGAAGGTGTTATTAAAAAACTAGATTTTCATCTGTACAAAATTATTTTTATCCTTTTATATAGACAAATATGATAAAGTTGTATTTGGCAAAGCCATAACACAAAACATACTCAATCGTTTTAGCATCCCTGATATAAACAGCTCTATGGACGGAGAAACGCAGGCAGTCATTCATAGGCAACGGACTCTTAGAATTTTCCGACCTTTGAATTGGAACTTTATGCATAGTATAAAGGCACCTGGAATTATAACTTTTACAGTTAAGTGCTATGAGAACTTATACGATATAAATAGAATATCCCATGTCTTCCAAATCCAGTATAAATGTTTAAAATATTTACTCACAGGTTGATTTTTCATGGATTGTAACTCAGAATTAAACGGTTTATTTTCTTATCAACCGAAGATGGCACACTAACCACACTTCCAGAAGTCAATATCAAAGCCATTTAAAAATGCACAAATAAAATGAAATATTTTAATAAGCCAGTACTCTGGGCTGAATATGTAACACAACTTCTACATGTTTTTCTTAAAAAAGCCTCAGTTTAAAAAAAATGTTTAAAGATTTTTATTTGTGGCATCTTTCATTCTCCCCTTCCAGTATAAGCTTGATTATGAGAGCAGCAGATAATTCTAGAACTCAGAAATAAAATAACAATGAACTGTACATCGGTTCTCTAGAAAAATTCTAGCTATCTATAATATTTCCTCTTCTTAATCTATACAGTTTTGTGCAAATATATATAAACTTATTTTTCTATCCTTAAAAACCTATCCCTTGTAGGTGTGTCTACCATCTTGGATAGGTTCATGCATATAGCGATGATTCGAGAGAGATTTTCAAAACAACCACAAGGATACGTTATTTTTTCTGAAAGCCTGTTTGAAACGAACTCATCTTGTTACAAATTTCCCATGTCAATCAATTTGAGTTGTAATAGCTCTCATTGATTAATATTTATACGTGTTCTATAGTCTATTATTTTATGTGCTAATGGCAATATAAATAGTAGAATGTAGAGATACGGTTTCTCGTATAAACATGAATTGATAACAGATTTTCAACTCCACTCCATTATTCTGTGTCTCTCCACACAAGTGGTGATGCAGCGCAGGAGGTCCAGTGACGGGAAAACTCGTCTCAACAAATCGATGGTAAGTTATGACCCATCAATAATTTTCAAAAATATTCCACACAACAAAAACTATGTGTGCTTTTTGTTTCATTAACAAAATCAAAATCATAGAGTTGTAGTCATTATTTTATATGCAACTTTGACATTTTCAAAGTATCTCCTAACATCACAAAATCAAAACTCATTAGCCAAACAGATTACTTCAGCAAATAATCGGACAGCTTGAAGGCGAAAAACCGGCAGATTTGGTTTCACATTATACCAAACTGACACTAAAGCAAAAACAGACAATGCATGATCAGCTAACGGCTCCCACTAGAATCAACTGCAAGGGTTTCAGCGAAAACAAGGTAGCCAATCTTAAGTATTCATTACCAAATGTATTATCAATTTTAGTAATTTATTTTGAGGAGAAGAATCGAGCTCCGATTCCGATTCATGAGAAAAAAAGAGTGACGTTACCGCAGGTGAGCTACCACATTTGAAATAAGGCAGTAAAAATTAAAGTGATAGACACAAATTGTTTTTATTTTATTTTAGTTCAAAGAAAGTGATTCTGAATATGTTCCCGCTACATATGCTTCATATGATCGTGAAGACTTCATAATTATTCAAGCTCCCACCAAAAACAACTACAAAGACTTTTGGAGAATAGTGTGGAGGGTCTCGCTCTCTAACTTTTTACCTATTTATATCTTTAATTAGTCAGCACAATATCTCTTTAAAATTGCTTCTATATAATGTAAATCTTGCTGAATGCTGCTATGACTTAGGATGGCTGTAAAATCGCAGTGAGTGTCAGTGACTTATTCAGCGAGACAGACGTTAGCAAATGCTATCCTTACTGGCCAACAAAAGAGAAAGAAAAGATGAATATAGAGGTGATTAGTTGAAATCTAGCTGATGCTATTTCAGGACTAAACATTTGGAAAAGAAAATGCATGGTAGTTTTAAATTTGGATGTCTTTAAGGATGGGCGATTCGTGATTCAGTTAAAAAGAAAGCAAAATCATAATGGATATGTTATTTATGATATGGAAATTACGAGCACTGATCCTACTATCGAAGTCGGCGACAAGGTGAAAAGTACATTGAACACTCAGGTGAGTATTGAACTTTACCGTTTTTCTCACCTATAACTTCTGACAGTGAAAACGTAGATATTATAAATGGGCTTTCATTGCCAATAGATTTGTTTGATTGTATTAAGCATACTTATTATTTTAGAAGTCAGACAGTGTAAATGAGGATGAGGGCGATGAGGATAAAAAGCCCCGTCCTGTTAGTCTGTTTCATATTTCACTATAGGTTATACAATAATTGAGTGAAAAACTGAATTCTACAGTAATCAAGTTATTCATTGGATATAATACTTCGTTGCGTATTAAAACAATCATTAAATTGTTGTGCTTGCTATTTTCTGATGTGTTTACTATGAAAAACCAATGTATGGACGCAATAAGCAATTTTTATACCTTTGAATTATATGTAAAATTCTTTCCAATTTCATATTACTCTTATGCATTTCGAAAACTGGGCTCAGGATACTTGGCCTGACATTGAGCTACTGGCTCCATTCGTACAAGCGTTATCAATGAAGGAGGTTCAGGTGAAATTACAATGTTGAAGCTTTTTTTTCCTACTATTTTCGCTTAATGTTGTTCCTCTTATTACAAACTCCTTGTAATCTTAGTACTTTACGGGTTATTCGCAAATCTATCGATAACTATGTACCGCCTGTAATCCTTCAGGGGCATGAAGGAATTGGAAGGTAAGTGAAAAAAGATTTAATCTATAGTATTGCTTCAGGTAACCTTTCATCACTTTTAGAACAGCTGTTATTTGGGTCGGAGCTGTTCTAATGAAAGATATTGAAAAAAGAGAGTGCTTTGATATTGAGGACTTCATCAGAAAATTGGCCAGGTTGGCAATAAAATATGGGTGAAATTGAGAAGAAATGAGTTCTATAAATTTCGAAGAATCCGTCCCGGTGTATTCCATGCTCGAATCTACTACTGCGTTCTTTTCGCTCTTGCTTTTCGTTTGGCAGCGCTTGGTGGATGGAGCAACTATGAAGTAAGAGAAAGTTGGAAGAAATAGTCAGACAAATGTTCATATAACTGTAAGTGTACAGTAGTACTAATTTAGGACATCAAACCTAAGATTAAGGAGATTCAGTCTGCTTACGAATCTACTATCAATAAATAGGTTTATTGAATATATTTTACACTATAATAAATTCTTACATCTCGTTATTGTCCATATTTAGTATTTGTTCAAGTTTTTATTGCGCAGTTTAATTGATATGCAAGCGGTTTTTTAGATCCAGAAGAAACTTTTGTAACTGTTTCTTTTAGAAACGTTGACATGGTGGATATTAATGATCTGTGCTTTACTTTATATTTTCTACTTTTAGTTTTAAGCGTGACAAGACTACTGATTTTCTGCATTTTAAGAATTAAACTTCTCATCTATTTACAAGGGAGAATAATATTTGTTAGCGGCCAAACGATTCGATTAATAGCAGATATCACAGATCACACTGAACTATGTTAGTTATATTTGAAGACCTCTTAACTGGAAGTTACCTTAAGGTATGTCTAAATGTGTATATCACCCGTATAATTAGCATAAAAAGATATCAATAAGACATGAAATACAAAATCGGAATTGTTTTGCAAGGCAAAAAATTTGATGAGTACTGTTGGAAGTTTTCATTCTGCCTGTGCTTGTACGGCTAGGTACGGTGTTAGATACCGCCACCAGTACTAAAAGCATAACTATATTTTATGCATAAGTCTTTGCATACACTTTCTCCCCAGAACAATCACTTCGGTATTTCCAATATGATAATTTAATCTATATAACGTATGCCTCTAATAAAAATATTTGTGAACATTTGGAATGCTTTTAGGCATAGATGACAAGTCTATCTAAGTCTTACCGTAATATTAAAGATGATGAAGAAGGCAGGAAACATGACCCGAGAAATCAAGTCGATTCGACGACTATGCTCTTTATATTTCATTCGCCATAATTTATCCCACCAGGATCGTGGCTCATAAGCTGTGATTATCTGAAAACTATGATTCTGAAGTTTTTGACTCGTAGATTCTATTTTTAAGTGACTTAAAAGAGCTGGTATTTACCATCGATCATATTAATATAATACTTATTTAGTAATGCGAATGCGCCGATTTATTAAGATTATATTGTAGTTAAATTATTAAAAGAAGAAGCACTAAAAATAGACATTTATAAGTAGATGGTAGAAAATGATTAAGGTTGCATTTAGACTAACCTCGGGCGGGACCGATGAATAGAATTGATGTGAATCGCTGGACCTGAATATGGTTTAGTAACGAGTAAAAATAAAATAGTGAAAATTAAATTAACCATATCATATTATTTAATAATAGTACTTCGACTAGAGCCAATGAAAAACACTTATGCTTAGATTAATAATATATTTAAATATTAATTCTTATTTCTGTCTGAAGTGCGCGGCATACACGAGACCACCAGGTAACAACGGGGCGGAGTGGAATTGGAGGCTATTATAGTTTAGGATTCTAAGTAAGAGCTCAGCCAATATTAAGAGTGAAGTAATCTATTTCTTTCTACTCTAAGGCATTCTGTTTCCATAACCAGATGGCGTTCGTTAGAGAAAATAATGAAATGTGAGTTCTCGGGGTATACTTCACATTTGCATCTCCTCTGCAGAAAGTTAATTCTGGTATTGCAGCGATTAAAATATTAACTACAAAATCGTTTATAATTGATTAACTATAACTGATTTTGAGGGATTGATGGAGATCTCATCTTTATATAAAGATCATTATTCTTAAATAAATTTAGGGTTGTTTTGATTCGCGATGGCGTCCAGTGTTTGGATAGGCTTTTCAACCCAGAGTGGTTTTAAGCAGTGGGTCCTAGAGCTCTCCAAAGAATCCACAATAGTCTTATTGATCATTGCCTGTTATTTACAACTGAGTCCAATTAAATATTTCACATAAACATTAATAAAGCACTGAAATAGCGTTAGTTACTTCACTTTCTAATTGTTGCATTTTTATTTGTTAGAATTGAAACATGCGGTTAAATTAGGAAATATAACAATAACAAAAAATATTGAAGTATTGGTCGTGGTTCATAAGAGAACCAATAATAAAGTAAATCTTAATCATAAAGGAGAATTAATTCTGTAACAATTCTTGTTGCGTATAAGAACACCACATTATATCAACACCCATGAAAATTAGTTCTTAAAGGAAATACCTGAATAAAATATTCATATGATGTTGCCTGCTTCTGTAACTCTGTCGTACGATGTCTTGTCGGGCAGCCCAGTTGACTAACGCAAACTCCAATAATGCACCAAAAATGAAGGCTTAAAATATTACTATTTTGAAGATTTGAAACTAATCGGGTTAGTCATTACTAGGAAATACAATATACTAAGAATATTTTATAATTAATCCAACCTAAACAAACTCCTATCCATATATCAATAGCCTTTGTGTAACTAACGGGCGGAAGATTAGCGTTGACTCCCGATGCTTGGGTCGTCATGGTTAAAAGTGTTGTGACTCCTAAAGTCACTCGAGCAGGAACAGAGTCTTTATCCAACCTAAACGACAATTTTAATACATTCTAAAAGACATTTGGACGAATACATATTAAAATATATTTGTAATACAGATGAATGATGAATAGGATAGGTTACATAAATAAGTAGAAAGTGGTATCCACGTAAATTGATAAGCTAACCAAAATGAAACCCAGGAGACGGCTACCAGCATGAATGATGGAATATAAAGCTGTAGAAGGTAGTAGCTAAACTCTCTCTTGAGCTCAATAATTGTTCGAAGACATGAGTAAGCACCTGGAATTAAATGTTTAGAGAACAAAAGTAGCTAACTATCAAAATCAGACCATTATGTTTATTTTTGCGTTTTGCTAATAAAATGCTACAGTACATTGTTTACGGACATAAATATAATCAAATATTCTAGATAATTTCATGAATAGTTTGATGTGAACTAATTTACTGATATAATAATAGTTGAGTTAATTTATGACCATAAGAAAATATTCCAGCAAATTTCTAGAGATAAGTCGAAATGCCATTAGTGCGAGTGTTTTTCTAATATATGATCTTCTTAAAGAAAATAAGCTCTGACTAATGACTGCTTACCTGTAGTTGTAACTGAAGTACAGTTTCCAGTCATGACGTTACTAAGAAGGAATGATGGTAGAGACTGTCGTAAACCATCTTTGATTTGAATGGGTTTTTCAGTTTTCCATCCATATTCTCAAAATTAAAAGTGGACTAATACATGAGTTTTTAATTAAAATATTTCATATTAGTCCAACTATAAGGCAATTCTATGAAACATGGTAACAAATTATAATCCTAAATGACAACAGCATTATAAATAGTTCTTAAACACACAAATAAAGTGAATATATATGATATGCTTTTATTTAAAACATGCCTATATCCTGTGTAGTGTATGCGTAAGAGGCAAAGTCGACGACGCAAGTTTGGACGTCGAGAGGGTAATCGGCGAGTCTAAATTCTTTTTTTTTTGTTGTTGGAATATTTGACTGCCATATTGTTTTGTGAATAACAAAGACCAAAATTAAAATTACAAAAGTTAGGAAGTGGTATTACTAGACCTCATAGGACAACTGAGAGTAAGCGTTAATCTACACGAATACAAGATCCGACCCGTTCCATTATACACCCTAATCAAAATGTTGGGTGTGTCGATATCATGCTTCTTCCCATCTTTCTCGTTTTGAAAAAATGTATCAGGAACCTAAAGTATATTCCAATACATCTTACTTTCAAGTAAATTATATTTTTTACTTACCCATATCTTCTGTCCAGGTGAAAGGACAATGTGCTTGAATGTGGGACTGTTAAAGTAAAGTCGCTCATCTATCCATTCTTCTCGAAAAGTGAAGTGCAATGAATACTCCATGTTTACGTCGTCAACCTTTGAGATACTTCTGAATAGAGTACAACTACTAATTTGACAAAACAGTTATTTTCCCCGTTAATTCTACTAACAGATATACGATGCGTGAAATTAAAATTCAAACTAAACAACTATGTATTAAATAATGTAAGTAATTTATCTCAAATAGTTTATGGAACTATCACCTGCCAATAATTTCCAATCTTGTCTCATTTTTCTATGTCATTCTTACCTCAAATACATATTTACTGTGACTATAACTGGCTCCTCGTCGTCATTTGAATTCAATCTACCCCTGGGTCGAACTCGCCAATCATAATCATTTTCTGGATTTTCCAACAAATGGCGTATAATTCGTTGCTCATCCAGCAGTTTTTCATATCTTAACTATTGTTAATTATTATTATTATTACATGCTTAAATGAACTCACCTGCTAATTTTTCCAAAGTTTAGAGTCAATTATACAAATATATCCTAATGTCATAAAGAATATTTTATTTAAAGTATTGAATCAGGAATTGTAAACCACTTAAATTAGTTTTATTTCATTCCTTCTACCTAATGGAACGCATATGATAAGTGACAAATTTAGTTCTAAGATTACTATTCATTTTTAAAATATTTAAGCATAATTCAACTACTTTATAAGTAACTATGATATCTTGATCTTATTTGTTTTATAAGACTACCTAAACTAGAGTTTCAAGAGCTATACATCATTTCTGATAATCCTACATGTGTATGTCTTGAGAACATCTGTTCTATTTTTAAAATGAGTAAATAGAGAAGCTCTTTCCCTATTGTTTTTCTTAATAATTTATTCTCATGAATAAGATTCGTAAAATAAAGGTAGTTATTATTAAAAACAAATTCAGGAAAACATCTGGTGTTTTACAGTAATGCATCTTAATTCCAACGCTGAAGAGGATGCACGACTAATTTTAAAGTTTATGAATCTTGAATTTGAATAGTTTACAAGTTTAATTCCAAAAATTTTGAAGAAACAAGAATACTCTTCGATTATTCGGTGATTTATGCCTATTGCAAAAAGGTATTGTGTCGTAGGCACTCGTTATCACAAAACTAAGCAACTCAGACTGCAAATTAAATTAAAGCCTGGGCCTCACTACCCTCAGTATATTATTAAAATATACTGCGATCACTTTTTAATCATTTCCATTTATAGACCGTAAAGGATATATTGCATGTTGTAAAAAAAAACTATAAAATTCAAATAGGTATAGAAAATTTACGTACCCTACATCCTGAAATGCTAGAACCGATTTGTAAAATAGGAGAAAAATAATGAATGTCATTGCCATCTATCCGTTAACGACGAAACATTCTGGAGAAAACCTGAATGAGGTGATGAAAGAAAGCATTAGGACATTTGCTTTACAGTACAAAAATTATCACAACATCAAGTGCTATTTCGTTGTTTAATATACTGTAACATCGCATTTATATAGGAATTAGATGTACACCAACAAGCAGTATCGTCATTCATAATCCAAGCATCATAAATTAAGCACAACGACTACTAAAGAATGTGCTTTTGGACCTAGTGGGTGACATACTTTGTCTTTAACAATTCATAAGCCTAACCGTTGATAATTTTTGGTTAGCTAATTCTTCGAGTAGGCGTGGAAAAAATAAAATACATTAAGTTTACTCAAAGATATCTCGATAAATTTCATTTTATATTCTGAAGAATAATCGATAAAGTTATTCATTATTCTTTAGTTGCTGATGAAAGATAATATTTGAGTGAGTAATTATCGGTTGGCTCATTTTTCTTTAAAATTTGCAGGGAGTTTCACTGTTTTTATTCCACGTCCCTTTGTCTCAACTCTATTTTATATTCTTTTTAGTGATTTCACCTGACGCAAAATGATTTTCAGTCTTGAGAGCTATGGTACTAAGTTTGGAAATGCTCTCAATATTTCAGGTGGTGTTTAAATGAAACAGAAAATTGCGTGCAAAAGTGGTGTGGTTAATATTTTAAAGAGGATAAAAATAGAAAAATTAACCGAGGGAAAGGAAATTTTGCATGAACTAAAATATATTTTTAAGTGGTGAAATGCACGTTAACAACTCATTATTTGAAGTGGATACCAAATTAGAGATAATTGGCACACGCTATTAATAAGTGTTTATACACAGATTATATAATCATAAATTAAATGCAGAGAAAGGAAAAGAGAGAACGATACTCAAGATTTGGAATGGCAGCTGGTGGACAACGGACAGACAATTATGAGTACCCGTGAGAGGCGAATTAAATTATATGAATTTAAAACGATGAAAGTGAGAACAAAAGCCAAAATAGAATGTAGCAAAGGTAAGAGAACGTACAGCTAAATAACATTACTAAAAAGTTAAAGCTGAAGGAAAATGTATTTTATGGGTGTATTACGCTGTTTTATGACCATAAAACCATGGTATAACCAAATATATCACTACACTATTGACCTAAACAGAAAGCATTTCCGATATAAAAGAAATAGAAAAGAATTAATATCTTTCATTTATTCTGTACTAAATTCCAATTTTTATGAGTAATATGATCTCAGAAAGCCGCCAATATTCCTTCATCTTTGATTTATACGTTGTAAGCTAATATAAAATTTGCACAATTTCCCATTTGACTATAAGGTAATGGAACACATCTATAACTCTTTAAATCCTATATCCGGATAAATCCGACTATAAACAATAAAAGTGAGAGGAAGCAAATGAAGCTAAAAACTGGCATAAAGCTTAACAAAAGAAAATCATCCTTTATATTACGCTTTCAGTACGATAATTTTTGCCACCAAATTATACATTTGGTTTGCACGGATATGTAGGTCCATGCAGATAGTCTTAAGAAACACTAGTACTGTTATGTAAGAAACCCCGAAATTATCCCAAACCCTAATTTCTTAGTTCAAAATGAACTTTTTCATTGAGATGACAATTAGCATTTAGGAAAATCGTATAAAGAGGGTAGCGTGCAAGGCAATTTCGGCGTCTGCCCAGCTGCGAGCAATTGTCAAAGTTCATTAAAATGAGCTTAGACGCAGACTGAAGACGCTTGAAATTGAAAATCGAGCACTAAAAGCTGCTGCCGCTAGACAAAAGCATAGCAACGTGAGAGTAAAGTGGGGAAGCATTCTCCGCCCCTCTCTCCTCCCTTATTTTACCTCTCCTTCTTTGTTGCTCCGTTTCTTCACTTCTCACTAAGTTTTATGCCATGGCTCGTTCAACTACACATTATACTGCCTTACTCCTCTATATCACCTCCATTCCTATATAAAATATTTTTTTGAATAATTTGTAATTCTCTTTGTTCCGTTGTAAATTCTAGTACTATAAATATTCCGTAAATTGGGTGCTTAGGTGACAGTTATGGAGATACATATCAATCAAACTGGTAATTATGGCTGGAGAGCTATTTACCTACTCTTACAAGAAATATTGAGTTACCCATAGGAAGTTTGATTTAAACAATTTGACATATGAGCCCAAGTCAGTTGATGAAACACCTTTATGAAGAGATAAAAAAGCTTATAACGGTACCCTTTCCTCTATTAATTTTACCCGTACCTTTGGAGTTTGCTTTCTGTCAACATCTGGGCCCTGGGGGTACCCTGCGTAGTCATATAATCTAATATCACTGGCCTGAATAATAATAATTCGAGGTAACCCCTCAGGGTACACATTCAACTTTTCTTTTCTACCTCTTCTGGATTTTGTCTTGGTACTTATGTCTACTATTTTAATACCTTTGCCTGTAACTACGTAGAGAAAAACAAAAGTTAATTCAAACACTTCTGCTGGATAATTTCCTTATTGAAAATCACAACTGAATCTAATTTCCGAAGTGTCAATATTGAACTTGAAATATTAAAAAGTTGATTATAGTATAGTTTCAAAGCAGTCAGATGAATGAATGTAAAATATATAAACGAGAAAAGAGAACTCAATAACTTAAGAAACTGACGCATTGATATAATGTCAAAATAAACTTGGAAATGTGAATAAACAGAAAATTAACATGAAGTAAGTTAGATGAAAGATCATTATATAACTTTCTAGACGCTTATTTTCTTAATATTGGAAGTAATCCAGCCGTTTTCAAGCGTTTCGTTTAGATTTTAACCCATAAATGAATACCTTTTTATAAATATTCATTTTCAGTGCAAAAAATGCAGCATTCTGGAATGCCTCACTGTATGAATTTTGTTGCCCTTTATAGCTCTTTAGCATCCAATAAACATGGATAAAAGTAATCAGAAGAATTTAAATGGTGCTTAGTTACAGGAGATCCAGAATTTGAGCTCATTTCTTAGTAATAATCAAACCAACATAATTGAGTCAAACTAACAAGGATATTACATATTTGTATAAATGGAATAAATATATGATTAAATAGAATCAAAAAACAAAAGTTACAGCTGAAATAACATACTGATTAAAATAAACTAATAAAAACAGTTTTCTTCTGACTTAAGTAACGAAAAGATACAAAATAGAAGAAATTCTATAATTTTAGTTTTGAAGCCGACGAATCATAACTATTCTATCGTTCCTATTTGTCATCTATAATAATACATGCGGGAAAATGGAGAGGTGCTGCGCCAAAATGGACCAGAGGATAATCGGGTAATGAGACAAATAGAGAAAATATGGGTAGCAAGATTTAAAATGAGAAAAAAGAAGCAAGAGATAATCATTTAATTCGAGATAATCTTATGATTGTATAAACACTAATATCATGAAGTATTTTGCATTTTACGGATTAATATGGAACTTATGTCTATCTATCATTAATGTCGTCTTCCTATTTTCTTTATATCCAATATAATTTAATGTAAATCCGCCAATGTTTGAGTATCTGACCCTCATGAGACAATAAGCTCATACTTCAAAATAAGCCTTAGCTTAAATTTCTTGAAATACAAAGAAATTTTACTTTACGCAAATACCTATTGCAATATGCCATTTGAATGGGTGGTTCGCTGTCAACTGATTTAAAAAAATTCTTTCCTCTAATCTATTGTTAACCTCAGCAATAGTGAATATTAGAACAATAATTTCGCACCATATTTTTTCCTAAGTATCTTTTATTTAACAATATGGAGTGAAACGAAATACTGCTGGACGAAAAACGCAAAGCAAAATAAATAATGAAGCAGGAGCAGGCGCAGTGCCAGTGTGCCGTTCTGCATTATCTTCCTACGTTGACGTCGAAATGTTAACTAAATGAAGCAATATGCAAACTTATAATCTTCCCAAGTTGAATTTTCTATGACAAAATCCATTTAAACATACATTGTAATAGTTAGTTACGTTTTTTTTCCTAGGTGATGTTTTTACTTCACACAAACTGGATAACTGTTTTGACAAAACAATTTCATACTCTTAAAGCGAAATGAACTTGTGTAGCATTAGCCTCAATATTTTTCTCATATTTTAAGGAATCTACAAACATTCTACCATTGTTTCCTATTTCCCCCAATTCAAATACGCAGATTAGGTCAGAAAAATGAAAGTATCGGCTGTGAACAGCATTCCTCTTATTCGTTATTCCCATTTTAATATAACTGGTATCAATATTGTTTATAGGAAAAATAGTGCTTATTGTCAGACATTTGTGGTGAATCGACTCTTTCTTAGGTGAAAGAACTTGTAAATATGATTAATACGAACTGTAGATCCAGGCTAAGGACAAGTAACCTAGGATTGTTGCAAAACCTAGAATTATGATGCAGATACAATGGAATCCCACTATTAATGCAGTCAATAATGCAAGTTTGCATATATCTTTAGCCTCGGAATATACTTCATACTTATTCACATGAAAATACTCATATATTTTAAGATTCATTTCCAAATTACATCACAGTATCTTAAATAAAAGTTATAATGAGAAATACAAATATGCTACCATATTTGGCATAGAATAATTTTGCTTGCCCTAATAAAAACACGACACAATATCCGTATATTCCCAGCAAAACAAAACAAAATCGAGAGAACTGGTTTCCTGCCGACAGAATTTATCAAATTCACAAGTCCACCTGGAAAATTGATCATTTGGACTAATAAAAGGGATCGGACAGATAATATTGCACTTAAAGATGGAAAATCGGTAGGTGAACAAGAGCTCATTATATCAGATATATTTCTTGTCCTAGTTTGTGAGTACACGCTTTAACAAGACATCCACAAAATATTATAGAATAGATAAATACACGAAATTGTGCAATAAAGGGACGGTGGAAGAACTGAAAATGCATTAAAAGAAAGCAACATACCAGTTACATCTTCAGAGGGTCAATTTTAGTAATTTTGTTAGCATCCGCTGCTTTGGCAGCATCTTCTGCTGCTTTCTTTGTTGCTGCCTTTTCTTGCTTTAAACGCATTGCCTCAGCATCACGATTTTTCCGCGCATCGGTGCTTAATCCCTGCATTACACTTTACATTACCAATACCAAACATACTTTACGAAAATTAGAATATTATAGATAATGACAAAATGCTGACTAAATTTCCAGCTTGACCACTTGCTCCCATCTTCTTCTTTTGTTCTAGTTGCTTTTTCAAGTTTTTCTCACGAGCCAGATCACGCTGATTTCCACCTTAAATAATTACAAAATCAGTTCAAACGATTGGAATATACAATTCGTTTATTTAAAATGATTAATACTGTGTAACGCTAAGCCGGGTTTTTTCTTAAATACAAAATACGGTGCGGAAAAGACTTGCTTACGCGTCATGTTCTATAACTGAAGAAATTACGGAATACTTGCACGAATGCCCCTTGGGCTGAACGAAGACTAACCAGCACTGAAAGATAATTAAATGGGTAAAATTAGCACAAAAGACAACAGAATGACCTAAACGTTAAAGTAGTAATCAATACAGAATTTAGCTACTATTAACAAGACACAAAATAAACAACATTAGAATTGCAGTGATTAAAAGCATATTTTACATAACAAAATATTTGAAACCAAAAGTGTCGAATATACCGAAGTGAATGAAGGTTAGATCACCACGGGCAATGTGGATAGACAGCTAGAGACAGCGAAAGATTGTAGTTAATAGTGAGGATCAGAGAAAGTCACGATGAAGGATAATTTGCGCTAAACTCTGGTCATCGGAGAAAGACCGACGACTAAAACACGAAGTGGAAAAAATTAGTACACGAAAAGCATAATAATAATTAAAATAAAATATAAGAAAAAAGTATTGACAAGATAATACACTTAAGATACACCTCAATAATAAAAGCGGGATACTTTATATCATAAAACAGGAACGTGAATTTCTGGCATTCCTGATAACCAGTAAAAACGATAACAATTCGGTGAACAATAAGTAACAAAATAAAATATCTAGATGAATACTACTTCCATTACCAATCATTTCTCAAGGGGATGGTAGTTCAGTAGTTTCTCAATTAAATCGACGTGAGAAAGCAGCATACGACGACAACAGTAACGACGAAGATTAAGCGCATCTAAAGCATCTCCTGCAACAAATAAGCCGTAGACATAATTATTTCCTTTATTAGTTTTGTGACTGACCCTCTGTATATTCAGCTTGTAGTAGTCCTAAATACGCTTCCCACTTGTTTCCAATCACCTTTCCACATGTAAAACATCGTACAGGAATGATCATACTAAAATTGGCAAATATTCTGAGCAATATAAGTAGCAAAACAAAGTAAAAATTACAATACATTTATATAACGGAAAACGGCTACTTCTATGTAAGTGGATAACTACATGAAAATCTATCAATACTTAGTTGAATAACAACATTGTAAAACAAAGGTAGTGTATAAAAAGTATTTTAACCTTATTCACATATATAACGAATATGAAGCAATAGAACGATTCTAGTAATATAAGTAATAAAAAATTTCATCCTCAAGAAAATCCCTTAATTATGCACTTACATGATAACGTGATTATAACAAAATGTTAGTGATAAAACAAATTTATAGACTACATTAAACGAGAAACTATACGAAATCTAATTCTATTTTAGGAACCAAACCCTTTAAATTACTATTAAGCTTACTCTCATCGATTTTTAGTATTATGCGTTGTTCTCTAATAATATCACCCCACAAGTACATTTTCCCACATTTAGGACAGTGTCCCTTTAAGGGAAATAACTGGCAGGGATCCGACTTTAGTTCGTCTTCAGCCAAACAATGCATGTGGTAGTGGGTGGAACAGCGTATAGATAGACATCGCACCAAGTTGCTCAACTATAAAAATACCGTGTGCAACAGGAAATTAGAAAGATATGATTTAAATACTTTATTAACTGATACTTTTGAAATTATGTATGAGATAAAGAGATACTATAGATGATCCAACCTGACTAATATCATTTCTACATATCAGACATTTTCCTCGTTCTATGTAGTTTTTTCTTTCTTCTGGTATCGAGCTAGTCATTTTCTCTACTAGACCATATTTTTTGCGAATGTGCTTCGGTGGCAACACGTCAGAAAATGGTAATTCTTCACTCTGATAATTAAAAAATTTCTTGAAAATCAACCAAAAATCTTATAACTTACATGCATTAGCCATCGGAATGTGAGAGCATATCTACACCAAGGATGACTATTCATTAAGTGACATGCTACCCGAAGCCTTAAATGCGTTAGTTAATAATTATTAATCTTTGCATATGAAAATTTAATACAATTTGAATGTTATGATATAAGCATAACGAATGTTTTATACTACTACCGTATATACGAACTTTCAAAAGTTTGGATTATTACTTTCGTTTTGAATATTTGTTGCCATAGACTGATTAATTAAGAATCTATCAATGAATTGGGTAATACATATGTACAGGAAACTCACCTTCAATATCCGGTAGTTATTGTTTCTTATACTCTTTCCTAATTTGTGATTCTAATCTAATTGATATTAAAAACAAACTTTTTTATATACCTGTATGCGAATGGAGTTTCTTTTCTTAGTTTTTTAAGTTGTAGTCCTTTAATAACTCGCGATTTCTCTGGATTTTGCCAAGCCCATTCAAACCGCAAGGCTGCTATACTATTAGGAAATCCATGGATAATGCATACCATATCCCTAAAATGATGCTATTTTTAGATTTACTAAAAAGGGAAAAATTCATTACTAACCACGGTCCTCTGTTATCCGTCTTTCTGGCTCCTCCTTTCTCACGACCACCATTATGTTGCCGGATTCTTCTATTAGGATCAACAGTATACCCAATATAACAGCGATTCTAATCAACATTGGAATAACAAGACAATTAGTATTGTGAAAAATAATTTATAAAAATACAAGTATTACAGTGCTAGAACATACATACTTTATAATGTTTTAGAGGACTCCGACTAATTAGACAATATACTCCATAAAATTCATCTAGCACCGACTGCAATCTTTTCGTTCCTTGTTTTTTTAAAGGACTAATTAAAGCTTGAGCTTGGCTTGATAGATTACACGTTACTAGTTCCTAAAATAATAACAATCTGTATGGTAGAAAAGTACATTTGATATTTGAGGCCCAAGACCAAAAGAAAGTCCAACGCTAGGTAAAACTTCAGCTTACTGTTTCTCCATTTCCTAAAGGAGTTTCGAAGTTCAAAACAGGTTGTGATACAGATCGTCTGGAAAGGTTATGAACCCCAAAGGAGAACCTTGTCCCAGGATCATTTTCAAAGGATCTCGGAATACCTTCTATGAATGAACAAGCAGGTGGTTGAATCTAGCAAATAATAATAATGTTTCTATATACATAAAAAGCAAATAGGATCTGAAGAGATTATACCTCTATGGAAGGTGAATTAGGTTCCACAATTATCACATCACTATCGTCCATAATTCTCTGCACTTCAAAAAACTCCCATCTCAAAAACATAATAGTAGAGAACGATAATGAATTTTTCATGCCTATTCTCAGCAAACATCCCAAAAATAAAAGAAACACGTTAGATTTATAATTATAGTCCAAATCAACAATTAATTAACATTTAAAACAATTATACACATGCGAAAGATCATAATTTACCAAAAATCAACAATTCTCGAAATAATACAGTGATAATCCAAACTGTTATATAGAATTTTAATTCCGAAAATTCACTTGAAATCATTAAAGTTCAAACAATACTTAACTTATGCACTAAATTTAGCCAGTGTTTCAAAACTATGAATTCGTAGGAAGTAGGCATCTAATTTCTCCGTTACTTTTCGTAACATCTGAAAAATAATTGACGGCCAAATATGTTCTAAGCCTCTACCGGGTGCACGAAAAGTTCTGGTACAGAGATCAAGTCGCATAATTTTGTAATAAAAACAGTATTCGACATGGGAAATTATCTCGTCATCCATGG
>JAJAVP010000075.1:856289-902938 GCA_020740425.3 Heterorhabditis indica
ATGAAGTTTTAAACATGCTCCAAGGAGGCTTTAAACAACACATTCATTAGCATAGCGCATTGCTACGTCATATATGCAATTTAACAACACTTCGTATCAGAACTTTTGGCGCACCTGTATATGCCGAGCGTGATATAATTTAATGTTTATAACTCATACCTCATTCTCCTCACTTTTTGCAGCTAAATTTAGCACTTCATCGATGACAGTATAAGGTAGCCAAGTTCTACTATTAACTGAATTCACCTGTAAGAAATCAGTGAATAAATTTAACCAAATAAAAATGAAATGCAAAAGATATAATAAAATAATACCAAAAAGAATAAAAATTGACCTTATGGGTTTCTTCCTCAATAACAGTGATTAATATTGACAGTGCTGTAACAATTGAATCATAGTCTAAAAGACAGCGTACATAGTCACCGACGTCATGGTTCTAAATATAAAAGAACTAGTGGTAGAATTACTCATTTGCATTAAATCTCAACATTAATAACCGACCACATATTCGGCATGGAGCCAGCAAGGAATAGGTATTGAGTGACTTAGAAACGCGCGAGTCACAGCTCTTAAAGGACGAGAATCTGTCGGCCACACTTCACGTGAACTTTTAAGAAGACCGCGGGCAACAGACCAATGGTTACTGATAGATGAAATATGATTTTTTTTAAGGCTTAAAAAATCATATTCCCAAACTCTACTTACTTCACACCATGTTCAGAGCTATGCCGACGATTTTCTTGGATCCATTCAGGTGGTAGTGGCATGGGATCGGCGTCCAACATAATGGCTTCTCGGGTAACAGCAAAAAGTACATCTGAGATCGGTATTTCGCACTGCCTACAATTTTTAAAAGTGCAATTAGAAATTAGCATAGTATTTACTTGATAACAACGCAAAAAGTAGACCTACCGACAAACATCAAATGCTGCGTCATACTGTCTCATTTCTATCAATCCACTGACAATTTCATTTGTATCACATGGTGGAACTTTACCAGTGGACAGTAGAATTACACGAGCATTAGCAACTGCCCATTCATCACATAATCTGAATAAAATTAGAATTAAAATACCAATATTTAGAGAATTAAGGTAGTAATTATAAAATAAATCACGACTGCGAGCAGAACTTAAGTTGCATACAAAAGAGTAACGAACCTGTTCCCTTCTAAAACAAACATTTTCTTTTTCCGAATAGTTGTTCTTCCATCAAAGCCATGAGTACAAGAATCATTTAAGGATTCTTGAGTTATATCTACATGAGGAACGATTGCCTCTTCAACTTCACCTTCCTCAATGAACTAAAATGAAAAATTAACAATGATAAATAGGAAATAAGTATAAGTACTTACTTCGTCAGGAAATGATAGGAAACGATCATCCTCAGGTAGTAAGTCCAAGAGATTTGATGCTGCAGCAAGCGCATCACGCCTATGCCTCAGTAATTCAGGTGTTTGAACTGCTTGGGTCCTCAACAAAAATGAGTATTCATACATCGCACGTGCTGCTGAAATTTCATTTTTCTGATGATTAAAATTATGAATTAGAAATAGCTGATATAGAAAATCGAACCATTTTCATAGTCTAATTTATAAGTGTAGTAAGAGAAGACTAATTCAAAGATATGAGGTGAAGTAGTTACATCTTGTGTCCGGGCTGCGGATAGAAGGATATTTTCTACCTGAAAATTGTTTTAGTAGTATGAATAGACAACAAAACGCTGTATGTATCTAACCTGCTCTTCTAAACTACCATAGTTTAGTTCAGCAATCGTCTTCCAGTCACGAGCATGCAACATACGAGACATCAACTCGCGAAGTGTCATGCGACGAATTTCAGGATCCTACATACATTTCACATATATTAAACTAAATGTTAATATTATAGTTTCAAAAGTATTGTAATTAATTACCTTATTCTGATGAATGCTCATTAGTGCCTCATCCCAATTCCCACGATTTACTAGATGATTGAATAGTGTCACATATATTCGAGTCTGCATAACAATATTTAAACGAGACTATTCATATGGAAAACTTAATTCCCTATATCTCATGTTTTGTTTACAAAGACTTTTCAGTGATCAATTCATAAAAACTATAAACTTTGTTATCATAAAATACGATTAAAAGGACCTACCGTACTTTCACTATTCTCAGGTATACAATTGATCGCGTTACGTGCCATTTCAATGACCTCCTCACTATGTCTGTGATCATTCAGGTAACGTATAGCCTAAATATAAAGTGGTTTATAGTATATAAACTTTAATATTTCTATGGTAGCGTCCTATTTTCCGCATATGTTTAGCAGCACTTAATATTGTAAATGCTCTTTTAAATAAACAGTTTAATAAAAGATAAACCAATAGAAATTTATATAATAGCTAACCGTTGTGTAATATTCCCCAAGAGTGAACTCTTTCGTAGGCTGACAAACTGTTCCAAGTGCTTGAAATAATGCTTTGTTATTAGCTGAGATACCAAGAGAAGCTTCATTAAAGGCATGCATAGCCTGAAATCGAGAGAGCCAATTAACTTTTTTTTTCTACAAAGCTACGAGGGTCCTACTTTTTGAGGTTGTCCTATACCAGAATAAGCAATGGCGTTGTAGAAACGAAGGGCGGGGATGAGATGAGCAGGTGGATTAATAGATAGATTGCAAAGTTTCTGAAAAAAATAATTTATGTTCACGATCACATTAATAACCGCCTGTTCAATAGATTTCACTAACAGACCTGAAAAAATACGAGTTTATTAAATATTTATATCAAACCAGTGGAAAAATAACTAACCTTAAGAGCTGGAAATTTTTCATGTATAACTAGAGAACGAGCAAGGCATAAACTAGATGATGAACACCATAAAGACCTAATTCCTGCCTAAAAATTATTTTCTTTTCATCACTTTATTGTACTATTATGAATACCACCTTAACCATAATACCAAACAAAAAAATCATACCTCAACAGTACTATCTATGAATGAGTTATATTGCGGCTTCTCAGTATCTGAATCACCATCATCACACGTTCCCCCGTAGCATCGAACGAATCCTACACCATCGCCAGCAAGAAACCAACTGCATAAGGATAATTGCGTACAATCTCTGAAAATCAATTAAACCTGTAAATTTTTAGTTGATGAATGACATAACACAAAATACATTAACCAATCACCTTGATAACTTGATGTCGAGCTGCGCAACTAGCAACTTGCAACCTGATCTAATTTCTTGAAGTTTCTGCCGTAAATCAAATAATTGTATTCTGTCGCGATCTTCCACAGAATACTGAAAGCATAAGAGCTTAATTTGTTTATAATATTGTGAGCATAAGTGATAAAAATAATTAATTACCCCAGATTCCGAATACATATCAAGCAGTAGTAGTAAATTATGTGCAAATGCTAAACGAAGTCTAACTGTTTGGCGAAGACTAACAGCGACCAGACCACAGGTAAAAGATCCACCAAACACTTCGTTTTTCAATGTAACTAAAATTCCTTTTAAAAAGTCCAATTATTACTAATTACATGATTTTCAATACCTTCTGATTCCTCATTAAAAGATGCGATTTCGGTAAACGTTTTCATTATAAGCATCCACTGCTGTAGAACCTAGAAATGAATTTTTCAATGGATAATAATATAAGGATAATAATTTATTAGGCTACTATAAATAAATGCTAAAATTTTACTTTTGGTGAGTGAGCGATTGCTGTAGGTGGTTCTATATTTCGTTGTTCGTCACTATCAGAAGAACACTCCTGAAAAATAGCATCCAAATACTTGGTGAAAAAATCAATCACAAAATATAAAAAATTCCCACCTTGTCAGCAGCTTTTTGTCTAGCCATAAACAATACTTGATCAAGTATTCGCTCGTCACATGTATCTATAATCTTAACTAATTGATGAGGAGCTTCACGAATAACAGAGAAACGATCCTGAACATATTAATATATATAAATAAATAAATACATCTGTAATATTTTGTGCTTAGCTACTCATAGAATTCTAGAATGTAAAAAAATAAAACGTACTTGCTGAACAACTCCGACAAGGCAAGCACCGCTAACATCAAGAATTGCTAATCCAATAGGACCACGAGCAGCCTGTTCTAGCTGGTCGCATGCAGATGCGAGTGAGAGGAAAAATCTTCAAAAATTATTAGCCTTATAATTATAAGAACGATCTAGATAGTGAAGAATTAGAATACCAATATTTTAAATTTAAATGTTTACTTTTTCTCAGCTTCTGCTTGTGCATCTTTAGATGACAATCTCATGGTTCGTCCCCGTTCCATATACGTAGCATCGAACTACAACTAGTAGTAAAGAATTGATGGAAAAATTGTTACATGTTACATGTTAACAAGTATAAGTAAAAACAATAGTATGATATTTATACCTCAGGTGATCTGAGATAGCTTTCAATGTGCGCTGATAGTGCAGCCCAGTCACCATGAGAACACTCGCATCGAGAACCTTCACATGCAATCTGAAAAATCCCAATTTTAAAAGTAGATAATTACAAATAGCCAATCATTTCAAACCTGTACAGCCCGAAATACAACATCAAATGAATGGAGATCGACATTAAATACAGCATCGCGTAATTCATTGGCTTTCAGGTCTGCTGCTACAGAATCTCGGGTTGAAAATGGACGAACACTTCGCCAAGTACCAATTATTATCTTCGTTCCGCTATAAAAGTTTCTTTAGTAGTAACATTATCACATTAAAAAATAACTCATAGCAGAATATGTGCTTACAGGTCAATGTCGATATATTTTAGTATGTACTCATTAGTAATAGTCATAGAATTCCACAATGCCCATAATCTGTATGGGCTTCCATTCTTGTGAGTAATACCAAAATCAAGTAGCTGTTCGTTCTAAACATTTAAAATTATATGCCAACAACTATTATAACCAATTATTTGTGCATAATTCCATAAAATTATACCTCACATTTTCTACCAAAATAGTGCATACATTTAAGAATCTTTTGTTATGATCCCGAATGAAGTGGAACTAAAAGTATCAAATACAATATTTAGTTTCTAAAAATGTCTCAGTAAGATGTAAGCACTAATAAAAAAAACGAAATGTTATTTTTTTTACATGAAAAGAAAACGCTATAAATTCTCACGTGAGTCAATCGTGTAGTAGAAACGGAGATAATTACTAAAGAAAATTTATCGACTCTATATGCTCGTACTCCAATAGCATTCACTGTAAGAGAAACTATTATCTTCACGGAAAAATGCCATTGGATATAGAAAGATAACTAACATTCCTCATGTTCAACATAGATTGATGGATCAAGTTTATTAATATGCACACTATGAGCCTGTTGTGTCTAAAATTAAAATTATAATCCAGAGATCTCTAGTAGTCCTAATCCTATTAAGAGTAAAAGCAAGTATGAATATATAAGACATTTCGCCCACTTCAGTATTCCATGCCCGAAGTGTACCATCTCTATATGCAGCATAAAACATATCAGCTTCTGTTGTCCTATTAATATTTGAACTCGATAAACCATACACTTCATTAACACCACCGACAGACAAGTCACCTAAGCAAAATTACTGTTACTCATCTCACTTATACTAAAGATATAAAGTAATCATGGCCAATTTACACACATAAAACTCCAAAGCATTATTTATTTACTACATTAAATATATATTTTTAAAAATGTCAAGTCATCTGAAAAGATACCTAGCATGAATCTCTTAATTATGCCTCCTTCACGAAAAACAGTTTCTTCGCATCTGCCTGCTGAAAATGAAGCATAATTTCGAAAAATATTAAATAATCTAAAAATAAGTAATCTTTAATTATGCCAAACTAACACTTGTAGGCATTCATGGTTACAACCACTAATTGTCCTTCAGCCATACAATAGGCAACCTTGAATAATTAAGATGTAAACAATATGATAGTTAAAACAAATAACTTAGAATCATTTGTATTGTTGACAACTGTCAAATAATAAATACCTTCGTAACTCCTGCTTGATGAATAACGGATGCCTTAAAAGCATGTCCGTTTGTAGTTAGGAGATACGATGTGTGGTAGTCTGACAAGAATTCCTTATCATCAATTTGTGTAAAAAGAGATGGGACCTGTAGATGCATTTTTCAACTGCACTTATTTTCTTAGCATAAAAGCTCTCTTAACTGTTAAAAACTAAGCTTAATGCTACTTCCAATGTTTACTACTGTACCTCTTTGGATATCAATTCTGTAGGATCATTAACAACTCTTGCATAGAAACGATGTATAGTTGACTGTGTCGGAACAACAATACATAGTACATTAGGTTCGAAAAGTGTGATTGATGTGCCAGGTAGTATAACAGTTCGCGAAAAGTCTAGACATAATGTTCCATTCGTAACAGTTCTACATAAAGAACGTTCCTCAAGGTACAATTTTTGTCCAACAGTTCGCCTGAAAGAATAATTTACTTAGAAATAAGTTTAAAGTTACCAACTGTTTAATCACCTCAAATATAAGATACTAGTATATGTATAATAAAAGTAGTAATACAAACCAGAGAATGAATCTATCAGAAAATTGACTATCTGAAGAAAATGTACAAACTCCAGACGATAATGGAACATTTGAGTTGATGGAGTGAAGAGGAGCATCTAGATCAAGGAAAGTAGGAATAAATAATTACACACAAACATTGGTAAGAGTTTGCGAACATTCTAATCATTGTTTTACATAATTCTGAATTACATAGTATTAGGTGTAAAGTTTGCAAACGGTTACCTACTACTTGATATAACTCCAAAAATACCTACTTGTGTTAACCAGAAGAGTTCGGACAGCATTAGGAGCGTAACTATCCGTAAAGACAACCTCACTATCATGAAAAATATCCATTCGATCAAAGTTTTTAGCAAATAAGTTGAAATGAAGCTGTCGGAATTAACTTAAATGAGTTAGTTTTATTCTTTTACAAACACGGTTAACTGAAAGCTTTCGAAAATTTCAAAATGTGTAAAACCAATGAATTTACTATTCTAAAATGTAGAATGAGGTTCATGACTTATTTACCGAAGTATGTAAACCAAACTATACTACTATGTATATTTATAAACACTGGTATCGCATAGACTATTTACATATTGATCTAAAATTAGATGCACTTAACATTTAATATTAAAATACACAAAATTCAAATTTTTCAATTAATTTATCGGGCGTTACATTCGCAAACTCACAGAAATTATTGAACTACAGTATTCAGTATTTTTTATCCTGGTGCTTCTTGCGAAAATAGGGAAAAAGAATAAAACATAGTTCAAAAACGTTTGAAAGCCAAGCTATTAAAATAACATCCGAAGGGTAAGTTAGCATTTATGACACATCCTCAATCAGGCATTGTAAAGTTTTAAAAAATATGACCAGCTATATTTTACCATTGATATTAGTGTTACATTATCATACCAAACATAATCAAGACTACTTTAAATATAAGTTACATTAAAGCAAAATACTATTTTTTTTTCCTTAAGTAAGACTTTACCAGTTTTAATGGATATTAAATGAAAATAATATACCAGAGACAATTTCAAGTGGTTTATACATTTTTGCAATAAAACATGTAAACATTGATAGAAGTCCACATGGTATGCCCTAGGGTTGCTATCATCATCGGAAAAACGAGTAGAAAAACTAGAAATCTTTCGATGGCTGAAAATAAGCAATATGACACTAAATTAAGAATAAATCAAGAAAATATCATAGCCATGTATAATTAAGAATAAGGAAAAACGTACAATATGGAGAACTCCTTGACATTCTTCTAATCGATTGTTTGACTATTATTTGTTTCTCCATTGCTGTCATAATTTTTCCAGCCATTTTGTTGTCTTTAGCATGTTCTTTGAGGAAGTTCTGATTCAATTCTAATCATATTTAAAATAAAAAAGTAAATGGTTATAAATATAACTTACCAGAGCGAAATTAAGGTCATTGCAATTGTTTTCGTTACAGTAGCACGTGAAATAGTAGATATTATCTGTTCCGTTAACTACTGAAGTACAATGTGAGCTTGATGAAGTGTTGTTGTTAGCCTTAGTTTGTGTGGGAATATTAATCGAATACACACTGTTTTGTAACAGAATTATCCTTAAACCGGATAGAGGATAAGGTCTAGATATTACGTAATAAAAAAACCATAGACACTAATGCCTAATTTTTCACTGACACATTAAAAAGGATAAACCAACTTGCACGATTGATCCACCCATACTTGCCTTCACAACTACTTTGGGTATGGGATCGTACTCAATGTAAATAAAACACCAATGATATTTTTCAAACTATAAATATATCTTAAAGCTAATTAAACTGATTAATGTGGTGTTTTGCAAGTTTACGAAAAAGCTAATTATTCTCAAAATTCGAAGCATTGTTAAAAAATATTTTGCTGGGAATCTTTAGCGTCCAAAATCTTAACCGTATTATCGAAGACAATACCTAACTGAAGAAATAGCATTTTAAAAGTTTCTCCTAAAGAAAACAAGAAAGATAAAGTCATATACTACTCCTTATAGCTAATAATTCAAGATTAGTTCTATTTTAAAGTATGTTATGTAATATTGACAAATTAAACTAACTGATATTTTGTTGCGATACGAGGCTTCAATCCTTCGATCACTTCCAACAGAGCAATTAACAGTATATGCGTAGATTGAAGTAATTCTGAAAACTAATATGGGTGCTTGTCGTTTTTCTCATTACCATTCTATGAGAAAGAGACTTTTTAAAATGACCCTGAAGAGTACGTAGCATAGTGAAAATGTGTATGTATGTCGCATTGTTAAGCTTGGATGCTAACCTATTAATCTCTAACTACTGCTCATCTCTTGACTTTGCTGATGTCTCTTGTAAGACGTATTCAGAGAAGTACAGGTGGACTTAAAGGCTTTCTGTAGCACTTTAATATTCCATGTGACATAGTGTAGATGTTTCAACTGAACAACTCTAATTTGCCAAATATCGTATATAAAAGCAACAAAATCAAAATGTGGGTAGTTCTTAAACAACACTAACTTCAGAATTATTTTAAAAAATTTTATTTGCGAGTTTAGGCTTATCTATTAATATTGTATTTGTGGCTATATTTAAATTGGAATATTTGGAAAAAATAGTGGATATCTTGCTCAGGACCCACCGAGAAATAACTGAAAGCAGAAAGAAGGATCCCACCATATCGAATCGTGAATAGAAGTGAAATTATAAGTATACTCTTACGCTATTCGAATACGTGTTTAACAGCACATCAATACCTGTTTTATTTTATTAGCAAGCTATTAACGAATATTTTTAATAAAAGTGTTTTGAATATAACACAAGTAATAATTTTGTCATTCGTTTTATATACTTTCCATTCTCTATCTTCTCTCATTTTTTAATTTCTCTGTATTTTCCTACTAAGAGTAGCTGTACATTGCCCTCTCCTTATCTATGTGCGTAATATGCCCGCCCTTAGCTCCGCCCTCTGCCTATTTCCTTCCGTCTAATGTGACTCACAGTTTCTTTCGAAATTGTCTATTAGAAAAACTTTTATCCATAATTTTTCTATTGGTTAGTTTAAGAGAAATCTGTGGTTTCTAGATAATGCTTGCTATGGTACCAGAGCAGAGAGCAACTTTTCGAAATGATGAATTCATCTCTCAAATGACACAGTTCTCAAACGTTCGTTTCACTCCATTTGAACATGCACCTATGGATGAACGCAGGCAACACTTCAGAGAAGCATTGGAACAACGCAGAGTAGCACTGGTTCGTATCACACCAGTTTACCGACTATGCTCTATAATATCCACTTTCTTCATTTATTTAATTTAGCTACTTTTAAAAACTTGCATGCATGTAAAAACTAATAGGACAGATGCATATGATGGATCACCACAATGCTTCTTATCTATGTTGATAATGGTTCTTCACGTTTATATAACTATTAATGTGGTGCAAATTTTGAATCGTAAGTGAACCTCTGTTATTTAAAATCTCATTTAAACAAAAAGAAATGTGCTTATATTTTTTCTTTGTCTCATATTTCAAATCTTTTTCATTGTTTTCCATTTATAATTTGTCTCTTCCTTTCTTATTCTTTTCTATCTTCTTAATCTCTGTGTCCTTCTTATGACGGTTGTCATCTAGACATCTATCGTAACCCGAATCTTGCCGCAGATAACCATCGTAGGAGAGATGACATGCATTTTTCTGCAGGAATAAGACGCCGAAAATATCTAACCACTGTAATGATGCGAAAACTTAAACTTAAAAATTACGATAAATAAAAGTAGCAAAACAAGTTAAGGATAAATAAACCGTGTTATATTGATTTAAGGATATACAACTTTTTAAAGAAATTTATAAATATACACATTGTTCTATATTTGTTTATAGACATTCATTGAAACTGGAATAAATCTGACGCTGGAACTGTCAACATCAATTTTCACGTGCAGTTCTAAGGTGGGCCTCTATGAGCTAGTCACTTTAACAAGTAATAGACTCACTGTATTCATGATACACAATAAACAATGACTATGAGATTATAAAATGATAGATTTATATAGAAACTGAGAAAAACGTACTTTTACAGATAGATTTAGAGTCAGAACCTTTCATTTTCAATGGTGTCATGGTTCGTGCTATAGGATATCTGTGTCCAAATGATTTAAGAGGGAAATTAAAATTTGAACTTAATGAAAGTAAGGAAAACTTAAAAATGTTATTTTACCTTCATTTTCCATTTCTTTTCTTTTTGAAAATAGTGTACCTTCCGAAAATTAATATTAACCATACTTGAGATTTGATGGAGCTACATTTTTTTTAGCTGCTTGGAATCAAGATGTTGGTCCAGAATGGTTGACCGCTGATCAGCTGATGCATCTTAGAGGAATGGGTTTACCCTAATGTCTTTATGCTTATGTCGGAAAGACCATACAGTGGTAAGATTAATAGTTTTTAATGTCGATTGATTAGGGCCTCAATTATTTTTAAGTGGTGTTGAATCTTGAGAACGAAATCATATTTAATGTGTAAACGTTTTGAGGGAAGAAGGTAGCTGTTTTTTAAATGAATTTTCTTTTAATTAACTAGGAAAATTCATTATATGACTGTTTTCTACTTGAAAAGAAAGGCGGGTCTGTACATTATCGTATTTTTCTTACGGTTTTACAATTAACTGTTAACTGATATACGTATTCATGTAGAGTCAACTTCTATTCAGTTGTTTGGGAATAATATTGTATATCTGTACATTGTATTCGCAATTTACATGCGCCAGGCAGCATTAGAAACATGACGATTAAGTTTTTCATGTGTCTCTTGGTGCTTTATACGTAGTCTCTTTAGACAGTGCCATGGAAAGTGATCCTTACACTCAACTATTTTGATGTATATCAGATCTCAGCGTATAAATGATGTGGTCGTGTTACACACCTACGAGACAATTGCTACATACGTTTTATGCCTCTTTAACACCGGGTGAGAACTGCATACATTTGAAAGACTGATCCATATGCCACTATATTTGCAAAACTTATGTTAACTAAAATTCTGTTTAAAAAAGAAGCTTAAATACCAGATCTACGATGGAACTAGTTTTCTTTCAATGTAACGTACAAACAGTGCCTATTTCTAATGAGTTAGTATTTTGAATTCGAAATATTTTAAGGAACTAATTAGATATACTTACGCTGGGTGCTTCATCAGCTGACAGCTAACTACTAACAAAGTTAAATAAGAAACGTTTAAAAAAAACGCAATATAGGAATCTATATTGCTCCGTTAAGATGAGATAGATCTTTACTACTACTTAATCTGTCTGACTTTAATTATTTTGACATTAACAACAAAAATTTTATTAGCTGTTCTTTTGCTTCTTAGCCGATATAAGATTCTCAAGGGTCTCTTGAATAGGTATTAAAATAGACAGCTAGATCACAGTTTCGTATCAAAAGGGAAGTCTCTCTACTTGTCAGTTAGTGATTGTTAAGTACTAGAATATACAATATAATTCTTTTTTACATATGTAATAATATGTACTTTTGCCATTATTAGAACAAATATACATGTTGCAAATGTACATTTATATAAGCGCGTAATTATGGAACAGAAATGTACAGATAAAGGAGCAAATTGCAACTAAAATTTTAAATGTTTAAAAATTATATACTTGTTAGTAAAGAAAGCTATTTTTTTCTCCCGTCATTTTTTTGTGTAATGAGGAAAACACTACAGATAAAAATCATAATTGGATGATGGAAGTTATTGATCATAAATAGATAGGCTTAAAAAAATCATTCGTAGTTTGATAATAAAGTTCGTTTATTTGATGTAACTCCTTCCTAGTAGTTACTTAGATTGGGCCGCTCCAACTGTAAGTTTCTAGAAGTACCCTTTTTGCTTCAACGAAACAAAGGTGCGGGAAGTTCAAAGTGAGAAAAGATATTGCGTAGAAATGAAAGCACTTGTATATGTGGCATCGGCTGCGTTCACTCATAGCACTTGATTGACAAAGAAATGAGGTACATAAAGAATTTCGAAGAAATCTATTATTAAGAGGGACAGTGGAATAAATAAATGCAGAAAATATTGGTATGACTTTAAGACGATAAGTGGAATGGTATGGAAAATGAAAGTTACTCGGTGGTATGTTAACAACTTGATTTAATAACCATTAAAACACGTAAAACCAAAATTATAAAATACTTATTTGTAGAAATCCATTTAGTACATTTACTAAAATTCGGGAAAACGAATTTTCGTTACCTATTATTGTATAATTACGTACTACATGTTGTTTTACAATTGTTATTTGGTTATTAAACTGATTTTTTTCTTAGTTGCTCTTCTTAGCTCGACCACGGAAGGTGTCCATAGTTTCATTCACTCCGAAGTAGTTAGACATAATAGCAAGAACGTTCGATGGAAGTAAACTAAAATTTAAAATTAAGATGTAATGGGTAGTTCTCAACCAATTTTCCTAGATATTCTGAGCCTGTATAGTTTCATTTAAAAATTAAGAGACTCAGAGCCGCATATTTATAGATAACTAATTATCTTGTTCCATTAAAATTGAGATTAGATAACATTGTTTATTGGTCTTAGTAGAACATAAATAATACCGATGAGTTAGAATTCATTGAAATGTTCCAGCCCAAATAAACACAATGTGGAGATTTAAAAGATCAACTAATAGTGTTAGCAATTTATAGGGGCCTCCCAATAGATGAACAATTACATCATGTAAGTTATTCACAGCCAGCGAAACATTTGTTTTAAAAATCCATTAGTAGTTTCAAAATATACGTTAAGTTCCCAAAAATAGCTATATACATTATATTACTTGGAATTGTAGACAATATCCATTGTGGCAAGTCGGTTATTTTCATTAATGCGTTTTACAGCGGCCTTTGAATGTGTCCATAAATGTGTTGCACCCAAACCATTGTTTGATAATGCGAAGAACCTCAGATGGCAAGATGCTTGAAAAAAATTAACAATTGCTAAGTTGCTTTGCTAAGTGATTTGATAAATAATTCTCTTAAAACAAAAGAAATCGGAAAGACGTATCAGTTTTAGGAACGCGAAATGCTTAAGCTTAATGATGAACGCACAACTGCTACAGATAGTCCCTTCATTAACTTGCAGTCAAGTGACTTATAAATCCAGGGAAATTTCAAGAATAATCTTTCTCCACAATACAACCTTAAGTGTGTCCGAATGTACCAATTGTTTTCAACAACTATTCCATGTGTAAAACATTTATATTTCATAATTGTATATTCAGTATTGAGAATGGTAAGCATAAGTCACATGCTTTTTGTCTTCATTTTTTAGATTTAAAGTCGTTTGGGTTTTAATTTGATCATTTTTGCCACAATGTAATTATTTCTTAAATGTCGTAGACACTTACCCCATACAGAATATGACAATATAATTAAACCGAGGCATAGCAATTAGTTCCTTATTAGTAAGGACGGCTTCGATGATGTTATCAACGACATAAGAAGGTTGAAGAACGGGGAGAAGAGTTGGAGACCTAAGTCCAATTATAACTATACTCTCTTTCTATTTTCAGAACTATTTTCAACTCATTTCACTATGTAAATGATTCTCTAACAAATAACTCCCACTTTGTCTCAACTCCGTCGAACATGCCAGTGTCGATATAGTACGGGCACACTACTGTTGTTTTAACACCATCCTTATTCAAAGATGACAACTCAGCCGTTAGAGATTCGTGGAATCCAATAGCAGCATGCTTAGAGGCACAGTAATCGACCTGAAAAATCCTTATTTGTATTCAAGATTATTACTGTTTATGACGTAATTCATCCAATTAATAGGAACACTAGAGCACCATCTTAACCGCCTAAAAATATCTTCATATTTACGTAGATACTTCAAAAATTTTTATAAACATAATCTTCTAACTAGTGTTCACTCACTAGACCAGCGACTCCAACTTTTCCACCAATTGAAGCAATGGTAACGATGTGGCCATGATTAGCTTCAAGCATAGCAGGAAGAAAGGCTTTCGTCGTCTGAAAATATAATTACTGTAAATTATTCGGTTAAAAATAATCATAGCAAGGAGTTTAAATTATCAATAATAAATTATGATTTGTAAAATTTAATGCAAAACTAAAAAAAAAGTGTATAGCTCTTAAATGAAAAACTAACAAAGAAGAGCGCATTAGTATTAACAGCCATGGTAAGCTCCATTAATTCATCAGGACATTCAAACAGCTTCTTACCTAAAATGCTGTATATAAAGAAATAAATGAATATATTAGCAATTAATGACAATCTGATTGAATGTCGAAAATCTCTTCCACGAAGCGTTAGTCGCTGCATTTTGACATGAATTCTTCACTGGTGTATTTTTATGTGACATGATATTTAAAAAGAAAGTGGGACTCTTATTAAAATTCTAAATCCATCAGTGGAGGACAACTAGTTGCTTGCTATTTGCCAACTGTCGCTTATTTTCAAAATCTAGTATAAACATTCCAATGAAACTTAGTAACTGATAATGGATATGAGAAAGCTAACATTCTATAATTTACTAATATTTTAATTCATTAGTGACCTTTTTCCTATATCTATTCAACTTAAGTTTTACCTAGTGTATTCAAGATTTATTGCCACAGTTACTCCATTGTATTCCGCATGAGTAAATTCATAAATCTGTTAATTACCCTCTTCATTTTTAATTGTTGTTTTTGAACTATTAATTATTAAACTCTAAAAATTCCATACCAGTAACAATTCCAGCATTATTGATGAGAATGTCGACTTTACCCACTTCAGTCCTCACTAAATCAGCTGTTCTGTAGATCTCTTCCTTCTTGGAGAGATCAACTTTGTAGGAATGCGACTAAATTTAGAGATACAAATTATGTATATTTGTAAAAATAACATTTAGAATTAAAAGTAGTTAATGGGAATCGGTATTTTTAAGTCTTTTCCCTCAATAAAGAAGCAAGGAGTATATATCAATTTATAAAGGAATAAAGAGGGAAATATGAAGAAAGAAATAGTAATAGGAAAGGTGAAGAATAAATAATGTTACCGATTTTTTTTCATTGAAATCTATCCTAACATAGGATCCCATTTGTTCCGCACAACCGTCTATTCATAACATATTCAAATTTCTCAAACAACCCTTGAGAAACTCATAAAATTTGTCTAATCATTTCTCACAACTACCAATACTATTCCCTCGTTGAATAATAAACACTGATGAGGTCATCTTCTCGCTGTAGTTGTATTTCCCTATCTCTTCCAATCTCTAACATATAGTCCCAATTTGTTAGACATTAGGACATGGTTACTCATTCGTTTTTACTAATGTAGAGGACGACCTGTGAAGGGCTAAAAAACGATTAGTCAACAGCAAATGTTAACTTTTCATCTCTACGTAGAAGCGTGGAGTCATTAGGAAGACGTCAGCATTTAGAAATAATTGAGTCCCCCCTCTCCACTTATAGGTACCAAAATCAGAATGTTGTTTACTAAAAAAAGTATTCCCTACAAAATCCCTTTTCCCACGCTATTGTGTTCTTGGAATGCACTTTAGATGGTCTTTGAACGTCGCGCGCGATCGCCGCTTATTATCGATCGTCTGCTGGGTATTTTTTCCATATGCTCCGCCCACCAATCACCGTTTTACTCCAACTTTCTTCGATTATGCTGATTTTGTTAAGGTTCATATTTTGCCTGGTTTATTTTCTAGTTTAATAATAGTAGTTTGCTGAATATTACCTTTTTTGATTTATTCTTTCATGCATGTTTTTTATGAATAAGAATAACTGTGAGAACTTTTTAGGACAGAATATTCTGCACAAGGTGCATCGCATCATCTATAATCTAGAATAATTAGAAACAAGAAAGTTACATTTTTACCGTTTTCTGTTTTAAATATAATTTCGCATAAATTTTGGGGTAGCATTTTCATAATATATGTTCACTAGTGTTTCGTAACAGTCACATTTCACAACCGTATTGAATACGCACTAATTGCCATATATTTTTAATATGGCTTTCTCAGTGCTTATTTTTAGTTTCACTAACGATTTCAGTGAGTCCGTTAGTAATTTCTAACTTAGTTTAGCTATTAATGAGTATCTTATAGGAAATAAGTGAGTCTAGATTTTTCACTTTGTTGGAACTGTTTTCTTAAATTATTGCTCCTCGTATCCAAATATTATTACATCCTTATGCATAAAACTACCTTTCTAGTATGCCCCCGTATCCTAATTCTAATCCGTTTGGTCATCACTATCCGGATAAGTGCGCGCGACAGTATTACGAACAGATCCACGAATTTAAGGACGGATTTAATTATAGTTGGTTGGTTTATTAACTATGCTAGGTAATTTTTATTCTATGGAGGTAGAAATATCGAAATAAGATTGCTTTTAAATGAAATATATGGTACATATATGTACATGATATTTGGATGTCACATCTTGTCTAAAGTGTTACTCTTTGAAAGCATTATTTTAATAGCTACGTATTTTGCCACTAATATTATTCTGTTTATATCCAAAACACTTCGCGCATTTATCATAGGACTTTCTTGCCAGATGTGGTTGTTTATAGATGACTAGGCGATACAGACGCTGTTTCTGTTATTCTTCATTGTTTGCGCTTTACGTGCATAATTTATTTTTAGTAGCGCGCAGTGAAGTTAAAGTAAATGGTGGTTAGATGCTACCACTTTAATTTAATCATTATATTAAATTTAAGATATTCGGAATAGTTTTGCTTTACTGTATTGTATTTTCATGGATATGGATATACCTATTCGCCGCACACGCAATTCATCCATTTCATCGTCTCGTTCTTCGTCAGGCTCAGGTTCAAATGGACCCAAACACCCTCAGTTATTTAAGGTTTTTCCTTGTTATTTAGTAATAATACACTATATGTATATGGACGCTTTATTAGTGCTAATAAAATCCATTAACCTGAACTGCAGTGGTGTTTGAATTTTATAGACTACACTTTGTAAATCTCTGCGCGATAAAGAACCATGTCGTTTTGGAAGTCGTTGCTGGTTTGCTCATGGTGAACACGAGTTGCGTCCTAGCTTCGAAAATCGTGCCCTTTTGCAACAAATTGAGGAAGCTCAGGCTATTGAACAGGTATATATTTGACTATTGATTATGGGACTCGAATTTTTTATGGATACGGTATGCAAAATTATTCTAGTATTCATCACCGGCTTCTTTGTCTTCACCACCTACCTCAGCAATGCAACAATGGATGTTAAGATCATTACACGGAGATGATACTCGAAATAGGAAAATGCAATCACAGTTTCATAAAGTAGGGTTATTTCAGTGGCGAGAATTCGTAATAATATTTCAGATTTTAAAGACTTATTTCGTCTATTTAAAAATATTACTTACTGTCACTTTATTAGGTCGCGGTGAATGCTCAGATGCGCGCTGCTATTGAAGCAGTAGTTAATTCTGGAACTGTGCACCAACATTCTCCCTTCCATTCGGAACGGGAGACAAATTATATAGGACATTTTGATAAGGTATTCTATTATATAATTTAGTGCTATCGTCATAATGGTCAGTTGACTCCAATCGTGCGTCGGAACTTATGTTATTTATAGATTAATATGGTCTAACCTGTTTTATCAGTTTATAAAGTTTGATTCCAAAATCTTGTTTAAGGCTCGCCATTCGGTGTCATCTCTCTCAGATAGTTCTGTATCGTCTACATCTTCATTTGAGGGTCTTTCTGCTGCTTTAAGTGAATGGCAGATTGAGAGAGTGAGAAAATTTGTATTTCCAACTTAACTTGTAGAATTGTACATCCAACGCAATAATACCATTTTCAGTCATCATTGGAGGTGAGTACCAGTCGTGAAATTTGTGACATGTTCGCCGTATATGGAGTTTGCCCCTTGGGCGAAGAATGTATGTTTGAACACAAGATGAGAGAATACTCCCATATTTAAGAGGTATTTGATAATAATTGGGCAGTCCAAACGTTGCTGTTATACACTGAGTTATATATACTTGAAGCCTTTCTCTTATTATTATGACTTTTGCCCCTTATAATTTGTGCATATGTACTTCGGCCAATTAGGGCTTCCGGGTTGTGTATGTATTTGTAGATTTTGAGCATTTCCTATATTGCAATTGCACTGTCAATGTACTACAAATATGTGGGTTCTGCCAGATGGACGTGTAGTTGTAGACGAGTTTCATATGTACTGGGTTTCGCTTGAGAATATCAGCAGGTCACATTTTAAATTTAATGTATTTAACGTCCGATTTATGGCTTTATATTATGTGCTAATAGTCGTAGCGGTTTCAGTTATTGTGACCCGCAGAAGTATCGTGTGTAGCCTACCTCAATTTTATTACGTTAAGTTGGTATTGTTTTTGTTTCACTAACTTTGTTGCATATTTTATAGAACTACTCAGATTTTTAAGTTCAACTGTTTTCTAGTTGTTGATTTGTTTTAAACGGCAGTTTTATCAGCGAAGTCTGCTTTTACACCATATGCTTTTGTTCTAGAATTATTTTGGTAACCAACATGGACTATCCAGTTGGTAATTTTTACCGAAAAATTTTAATCAATATATCAGACGCTCTGTATTACTTGTAATCGCTCTAGCTTTAACGTATATATAAGACATTTAGCAACTGTTCGTAACACTAATGTGTAACCCTTCATTTGTTTAATGTTGATTTTGTATTTTGTTAGTCTACCTTGTGCAGAGTTAAAACATTCTGTACTATAATAAAGTTAAGTTAGTTTCTAAAGCTTATTACTCAGATAATAAAAGTACTTTGGTTTTTGTTAATATTTGCTAGTACCTCACCTCAACTCCCATTTTGTCCAGGATTTGTTTTGTCTCCATATTCCCTTCTTCACTGATGTCCCAAAGAACAATTTTTGCTCCAAGTTTTCCGAACTAGAAATAGACTTCGTCTTTGTCGGATACAATGAACTAGGAAAGTAGATGTTATATTTTTCTTCTCATAAACTACGTGAGCAATGAATCTGGTAAATCTGTATGCGGTTATTGTTGAGGGGTTGTGATAAGGTAGACTAACAAAGTTCATTGGACATCGTTGAGAAGCAAATATATATTCAACTTGCCTCGACGGCCATTCCTCTTCCAAGACCACTTCCTGATCCAGTTATTAGAACCACTTCACCTGGAATAGAGCTTATTTTGAAGACAAGCCACATTTTCAGAACTAAGCAGGCGTACGAAAATACGCAATAACTTGTAGTTCATTTTAAAGTTATACATAGCAAATCCTTATTCTAACCTTTGACACTTTTCCTTGGTAATATTCCCATTGGTAGAAGGGCTTTAATGCAAGCAATAATAGTTAAAACAAAACACTTAAAGAAGACAATCGCTCCTTCGATCATTTGGTCGATCATACTAGCGTCTGTAATCAATTTATTCTTATAAAATTCCAAAATTAAGTTTAATATAAAGCAGATTAAAAATAATAAGGAATGGTAATTATTGAAAATAATATGAAATTTAGTCTATTCTAGACTGTACGTCTATTTAATCTTGGACTTTCTTTTATCTTCACAAATATTAACTAGAAGGTTCTTAGGAATAGTATAGTGATAGCTAATTGACAGTTTTTAGAAGTAAAATGTTAATGTTCGGTATTAATAATTTATGGAGTAAGAGAGATGATGGATAAGAGAGGATCGCTGCAAGTGAAATGATTTGAGTTCCCAACACTTATCAAGTGCCCTTATCAGGAAATATTGCCTGTAACGAATGACTATGCTGAATTGAAAGGTGCTGAAAGATCAGAGAATTACAGAAGAAAACTAAAACTCGAGATGCGATAGAAAAATCAACAGATGAGTTAAAAATAAAATACAAGAAAATAAATGTAAATATAGAGTTTTAGCAGATGGAATTGAATACTTCTCATTATGGAGAAATCCATAGCTTGATCATTGACGTAATTTGTTATGATAAGTCATCATTAAAATAGACATGCAATTATTTTTCTGTAATATAGTCTATCGACAGTTTCTCACACAATGAGGTGGCAACACATGGCTGTTGTCAAGAAAGTACGTGATTTAGAAAAGAGCGAACATCTATTTTACACAAAAAATATTGGGAACGCACCGCTGCTTTCCAAACAGTAAAACTTTTCTTATCTACAATTGTGATAAAGATAGCAATAGTTTACCAATATTCGCACAAAAGCTACATCAACACTGCAGTCTAAAATTTAAGTATTTCAATATTTAATGAATTTAAAGTTTCGACTACTTGACTTTATTTACGCTGTTCTACCATTAGTGTTGTAGAAATGACTATAGTATAGAAACATTAGCTATTTTTCGATTACAGCTGAAATTATTAGAAATAAATAATAAATATGCAGTCTTAGATCTAGTAGAAAAATTACAGCTATAAAAGGAAACGACGTAACTGTTTGGAATAAAGACTCTTGTGTCAAAGCATCTAGTCAGAAATCAATAGCTCAGTGCTCATAAAGTTCTATATTTAATTTTTGCGACGCGTATCCTATATTTCAGTGTGCCTATACTAAGTTTTTGCAGTGATTTAGCAAGAAAAACGATTCTTTAAGAATCATTAATGTTTATGATTGTTAATAGTAAAAATATAACAACAGTAGTTGGGACAGATTACTTCAATAACACTAAATTGTATGAAAGTGGTAGATTTTTCAAGTAGAATGCACGAGCATCGTGGCACTATTCCGTAATATATATTTGCTTTATCAGTAACAGAAACTATAAGATTTCGAAATCAGCAAAAAAGTAAAGTAATTTATTTTCGTAATCAAAGTTCGGAAAGAGGAATATCTGCGTGAATATTCCTTGCAGGGCGTATCATTCGTTATCTCTAAAGAAACAACCCAGCAAAACAATACATATAAACAATACACTTTTATCCCATAGAGAATGTTATTAAACCCAAAAACATTTTATATTGAAATAATTGGACATTAAATACAAATTTGCAGCTAGGAAAAATTCAACGATGAATTATTTGGCCTGAATTACAACCTGCGTGTCGTTGCACCCAACAATGGTCCCGTCTCACGCCGTGTATATTGTACACTGCGGAATATAAGATTTAGAAATCAAAAAATATGGCAGAATATTAAACGAATATAGATGTGGTTAAAGGGTTCCTTTTCAAAACTCACTAAGTAAATATCGTAAAATACAACTATGAGGATTTCTAGCAAAATAAACACTGTTGATTGAAAGAGTAAGAGAAGCGCGTATTAGGCATACGCCAAATATTTGCTACGTAAATAATATACTAGTTTTCACTAAATATTGATTCTATGTAGTTGAGCAACCAACAGCCACCAAAGTATCGAGAAATACGAACATTTGGTAGGTGGAGACTTCTTAAAACAACATTACAAACGTGCTCAAAAATGTTCCATTTTCTTGAAAGACGTTGGGTATGTAAACGTTACAAGTAGCGAATAACTTATACTACTAATATTTGTAAATCTCAATGCCCTCTTAAGATAATCTACTGGAATTGTTCTTTTAGCATGGAATGTGTATTAAATTAATTGTGCTAGAAAAAAAAATTAATTCTCTAATTAAGACTAAAGTACAATGTTTCACTTATGAAGAAAATAAGCATAGCGAATTTGATTGACACATAATTTGCCATTTTTTTCATGAAAGTTGTTGTATGACTCTGTAAAGACAAGAAAATGATAGAAAATATTGGAAATTTTATGTATAAACAAGCATTATTTAGTGTGATATGAATAAACTAGCATTTGGACATATCTTAGGGTTTATAAATAGTGGAACATATTATCAATATTTACCTTACAAAATTTAAAAACGAAATAAATATGATTATTTATGGAATAAGAGAAGTCAAAAAGTTTCAATAATAGGTGTTTTCAACAGAAAAATAATTTTCATCACGACTACACTAAATTGTTGTCCATTGAAGGAGGGTTGGATTTCCAACTCATGTTGCTTCTAGCTTGATAGTTTATATTTTTACACTTTTTGTCTTGTACATGATTCTAAAGGCTGTTTCAATTTCCTTTGATAAATGGTTTTTTGATGCCTTTGTTACACTAACACAGCAGCAGATTATCTTACCTTGCCAATGAAAAGTCAGATAAGTGCCACTCTTTGCTCATTTCTCTAGTTTCTTATAAGATCCAAAAAAATAGAGATAGCAAAATATGAGAAGTATTAGTATAAATCTCTCAAATATTACTAGATGTACAATTAGTAAAAAAAGAGCTAATGCAGATCAAGTTAAGAAAATATGCTACCAAATAAACTTTATTTGATTCATAATGAAAGTTTACGTTCTCAGTTTGCTTACTTAGTAGTGCATACATTAATCCCATAATATTATTAACTTCATATCTTTTCTCACTAGCATAACATATCTTCTTAATAACCAAACTAATATAAGTTGAACTAAATCAATTCGAAAATAAGAGTAGTGATTTTAGCAGCCTTCGATGCAGGATGAATTAAATACTGACAACGATAATTATCTTTCACGAAAGTATGTCGAGGGTTAGTACCCTAGCAAAAATTATAGGTGACAAATAATAACAACAAAGAGGTAGTAGACAGGTGAAAGGTAATAACTTACGTAGTGATGAATAACGACTAAAACTTTAAGCATAGATTGGAAAACTACTTACCTTTAATTAAAAAGGTAGCCACAGCAGAAGAAACTTTTAGATATGCAAGGTCCATTACTAGAATAATTGAATTAGGTCTTAACATTTACAAACAAACGATGACAATTGTATAATTCATGAATACAAGGAAGCGAATGAAATATAAATCTATTTTAATATAACTTTAGGAGATGCAAGGACGCTAATAGAAAGTTACTAATTATTTGAGAGAAAGGGATGGCTTTTATTGAATTATTGGTATCTGAAGTATATTGCTACTTTTGTCATTTAATAGAAAACTAAAACATATACCCAATTATCGGCCGATATAGATATAGTCCAATTTCATTCAAACTTTGCTTAACTAAGCGGCGCAAAAGTATCATCGTTCACATAAAGTACCTGACGCTATTTACGTGATTAGACACGAAAATTTTTTATAAGCGATACATTATTTCTACATATATTCTGAATATTCTGAACAGAAACTATCAATTTTTTCTAGATGAATTTAAATTTAAGAAAACTTTATTAGAGATACCATAGTAGCTGATCGGGTCTTGTTTCTATCATAGTATCTTAGACTGGATATAAATGAGATTACTCATTTACTAGTGCAAATCTATTATGATATCATTTAAATTGTCCATTTTTGGTCACATGTTATTGTTTATAAGTAGAAGGATACTAAAACAACTGCCAAATATTTTATTCACTATATTTACCGCTTTTAAGACGCAAACATATGAATCACCAAAATGAATAGGCAAAAACTACGGACAAATGTATACATATGATACCAACTAAAACAGAATGGACAATGACAATAATATTTGATTTCGAGTTTAGATATAATTATCTTAGTCCCTCTGCCTTGATAGAACGAAAAGGCTGAGCCCTAGGCAATTTTAGATCGCAAACAAACCGTGAGGAAGGTTGACATTGGAAATTAGACCAATTAACAGTTAATTGAACAGATTGCCTTTAACTATTCCTAATAATAATGTCAGTTAAGTTTTGGTTTAATAAACTATACTTATTTAGAGAAAGTATGAATAAATTCTAACTCAAAATTGGCATAGCTATTCTACGTTTCCAGCTTTCTAGTAGAGAAAATTCCCTAGACGTCTGCATTTTTTAAATCGAATCAATATTAGATAAGACAAAAAATCAGTACTATTATATAAGTGATCTACTGAGCAAATTAAAGTAAGTATGATATGATTGACTCGTGCTGGAATTGGGCGGATTGTTAGCATGCAGTGATGCGAGAAAACGAAAGCTGAAACCGAAGGAAAATTATGATCATGAAAAGGATATGAAGTGTTTATTTATTGATCTACATACAATATGTTACATCTCACTTCTTTATCCAACATGAACGCAATCAGGATTTAATAGTCAAACAGTAGTTTTAATCGGGTAAACTTCCGCTGGTGCGGCGTTCCAAACAACTGTGCCATGTGTTTGAACTGCTTTAGATAATCCAGATCAGGTAAATCGTATTTTCATCCATTTTCATATACATGTACACGTACATTAGACTTAGGGAAAAGTTTAAAAAAATCCTCCCAAAAAAAGATCTACTGGGATCCTAAGTGCATTATACTTGTACTTTATCTACTTTATCTAAGAGCTTAAAACTCAGCTTGATTCAGATGCGCTTGCATCCAACTCTACTCCATAAAACTAGACTGACCAAATTATGGTCTGTAATATCACCAATTATAATGTCGGCGTCCGTAAATACTACTAGCAAAAAAACAGCATTATTATATAATTCAGTAAAGTTTCTGATTTGTGGAAAAAAATCAAGCTAAACATAGAAGGTAGAATACAGGAAGTAACAATACTTTGATATAGAATATAACAAATCCAGATGCACAGACCGTTAAAAATTATTCTTGGCTGTCATGACATCATCGATTGATGAAGTTACAGCCATAATACGATTGTCAAAAATAGATGGGCTATGTGTGAGGACGTACGGAGACATGTCGCTCATGCTTCTTGACCTGCCAAGAAAACATGTAAGGAAAAGTAAGATATAGAAAATAACTTGAAATAGAACAAAAATTGCATACTCAAGAGCTGTTTGTAGAATTTCAAAGGATAAAAGACTATCTGTAGTAGTATGAAGATTTCTGCAAACAAAAATTCCGTATTAATGCTCTCAGATAACTTAATGTATTTATCTTAATAATTAAAAAGTCATTGCAAATTAGATTTATTTAAAACTATTCAAGTAAATCTACTTATGATATTATTTGCATAAAGTTGAATAAAGACTGTTATCAGGATGAAGCTAATCGAATATCCTATGTAAAATCATTATTTGATTTCTGACATGTAGACGTACTCAATCATTTCCTCAGCAGTGGATAGATCATCGTCTTTTAAAGAGCTGACTATTGTTTGCTGAGACTTCAAAGGCTCGATAGCAGTAGAAACTGTTGAAAAAAGAGGTTGTGTGGCTAACGATGCGGTTGAAATTGACTTAGTAGTTTCATGGCTGAGATCGGAGTAGGACAGATAATCTTTTACTTCCACAACAGTATTTAGACTAAATTTTGACCTGAAATCTTATCTTTTATATTTAATAAATACTTTCTTAATACCAAAGGAGTTATTAGTCTATGGCAAGGAGACTCACTACAAAAATATTCAACCACACGAACCCACAATCAGAGTCACTCAATTCGGATTCTTCCACCGCAGTTTTCATGTCTTCTGATTTTGTTGATATCTGAGCAAAGTCGATTGCTTTTAAAGCATGCACATTGCCCAAGTAAATAATTGGAGACTGGGTTGTACTAGCAGTGTTCAAGTTTTCCAGCGAAATCGCCGTGTATGTACTAAACATAAATATCACTTTTCCCCACTTTTTTAAAATGTAGTTCATGGTATAAAAGTGTAGAAGCCGTACCTATCAGAATCAGAAAATAAGGACGTATTTCCAGTAACAGACTCCAAAGATATCGACGAACACGTGCTGAAAGAATTACCAATAAATATTGTAAGACCAACTGTAAGATTTAAAAAGACTGCTAAAGGTACTTCATTGGTATTCTATGCCGTTAAATGATTTGATCTATTAAATATACATTTAGAGAAACAATGCAGATACTACATAAACAGCACATTTTCTAATACATTTGCCCACCTGTTGCAATTAAGGTTAGCTGTATGAAGATTACTTGAAGAATCATTAAGCTAAATCAAAATAATATTACTAAAAGTATTAGAGATTAAACACTTTTAGATTACCGCGCTAAGAACACTTTTCAGTCCTAGCAAATCTTCTGTGGCTGATTTAATCTCCAAAAACAATAGGAAAATAATAATAATAATATAAAAGATGATATGAATCGAAATAATACGTAGAATTACACCTTTCCATATTGACTGCAAAGCCTTTGATAATCCAATTGTGAAAGCTGAAAGATTTACTAGCCATACAAAATATTATAAGAGAAATTTAAAATAAGCCAACCGTTTCTAGAGCTTTTTGTAACTTATTGATATCATTATTTTGAATTTTTCCAACATTCTGATTACTGTTAGTGTCATCTATATCAACCTAAAAGTACTAATATTACAGAAACACTAATAAAAACCAAGACTTGCTCTTTTAGATACAAACTTAAATTCTAAATTAGAACACAACTTAGAACTAGCTAAACCACTGCATATTTCTTGCGGCCTCATGATTTCTTCTAGTTGCATACAGGTGGACGTCATGTTTTCCATGTTACTATTTGGGTTGAATAGTTCAGCGCTGGTCTGTAAAGACTTAGAAAGATCCCTCTACTATCCTCTTTTCTTTTAAGTACCTCTGAAACATCATCAGTATCCTTGGCTGTCTTGGTGTCATTATCCTGACTAACAAAATAAAGTGCACCATCGACGATAACAGGGACATAAACAGCATTTTCAAGTGTCTCAACACGATTTCTGGTAATATTTGATTTAAAATTGAAGATAATCTTTTTAAATACAACATAGCTTCATTTGATTTCGTATTTTCATTTAGATTATATAGTAATATCGAATCAACTGCTATTGACCTTAGTGTCTCAGCGGAAATAGGTAATCCACAATTAAGCACTGTTGGTGGCTTAGTTTCCATAGAAGGCGTGGTCTAGGAAACAATATTTCTAGACTCTGTATCCATACTTTAAAAAGTGGGGGATAAGGGTACAAGTCTAGAAATGTAGAACGAAAAAATCCTGTTGCACCTGATAAGCATTACTTTTTTGAAGAGCAATAAGAGAGCGCAGATCAATATCGATGTACTCAGAAGCAACCTGTAAACAAGTGTTTTATTTTTATGTGGGTTCTTTAATTTGCTAAAGTTAACCAGTTTTCTAACTTTTTATTTAATTTATAAAATTATTTCCGATAAACATTTACTTTCCACTGCATTTTGCTTACCACATTGGCTTCACTCAGATCTGTTTTCTCGTCCAGCAAAGAATATTCTGGGCAGGGAATACCAGAAGAAGCTAGAGATATATTGATCTATTAGAAAATAAAACGACAAATAGTACATGTATATTCGCAGATTCGCTTAGTGAACACATTATCGTCAACATACCCAAAAACTCGTATTGGTTCATAATGTACTCGCTTTTTACAGGTTCAACAAAATAAGTAGTACTACCCATTATTTAGATAAATTATTGGTAAAATTATTGGCTATTGAGGAAACCTTACCACTACGCGTTTATATACTGAGCTGCTGATAAGGAACCTAATTCTACGGGAAAATTGATTCCTTTGATACCAATGTAGGAATAATTCTTGTTTATCTTAATCCAATATAGGTCTAGTAAAAAATATAGGTATTGCATTTACTATTGAAGACTTTCATTCCCACTGAAAATATTTGCCTCTAGTACTGAATTAAAAATAAGATAAGTGAGAATTGCATTAGAACTAAGCTACAACTGAGCCCCTTTTTATCACGTTTGTTCCTGTTAATTACTCATAGATAAAACCATTGAAAATTTGTATCCGCTCTCTTGAGGATATTGGTCATGACTAGAAGTAAACCAATGCGCCCCAATCCTCTTATTTAATTACGATGCTACAATCCCATTGATCACAGTAAATATAAAGATCCTTATTCGTAGTCAGCTATAATACGTCTTTAAAAAATCATGGTGCATGGATATTTAATTTTTCTCTCAAGGTTGCTTCTTATAATAGAAATCAATTATTCCACACTCCATTTTGTTGTTCAGTCTCTTCTATACAAGTTTATATTTGTTTTTCTTTAGTTTTCAAAACAGTCTTATTTAGATTATGAAATTTTTAATATGGAGTATTCTACTTTTAGGTAGGAATATATTCAAGTATATAGGACCTATGGTGACTTCTTCAATTACACTTTCTTGGGAGGGCATGTGTAATCGATTGGAAATTAATCCTGATTGTTACGATGTAGATAGGGTATAGTATTATTGTTTGGACACAAAAAAATAGAAGGAATTAAATGTTTTTAGTAAATACTTTCTTTTCTTGATGAACGGTGCTAGACATCCTGTATGAAGTGGAGTTATGTCATAGTTACTACTGAGTTAGTTAAAAGTTCTATTACATCATAGGTTATAGACGCGTATAAGGCATATAAATATTTTCTAAATAAGTATTTTAAATACTTAATTTGCTTTCTGCTAAAATTTCATATTTCAGATAAGTTCTACTAATCGTAGAGCATTTATTTTTGAATTGGTTCCTGAGCCACTGTCTCCATTTATCACAGAATCTGTTCTTGAGATTGAACTGCTCACCATTATAGACGAGATGAAGAGACGTTTACACAAACCAAAGATTAAGCATAATTATGGCAGGATATTTCCTGAATGCTTCGATAATCATACCCACTTTTTTAAGCGAGTTTGAATTTTAAATTACCATCCACATCAACGATATAGATAGTAAAATATATTCAGTATTCCAACGCCTTGATATTGGTTTATTATTTCAGCAACTGCAAGGTTTCCCAAGAACACTTGCACAAATTCTTTACTGCGTTCTTCAATTCCGTGTTTCCCACTAATCTACTTGGACCTGTGAATACGGTTGTCTTAGTGAAATGGCTGGCGATGCGAGTATCAAAGTGGGATCGAACCAATTCTTTAGACAAGAAATTTCCTCGCCTAAGAGCTTTAAACTGTATGCATATTTTAGTTTATTTTTCCATTGATTCTACTTTATAAGAAAGTGGTTAACGTACAGCTAAGTACTCATTTAATTTTCCGAATAGTTAATTGAAAATGTAAGTAAGTATCTGGTAATATTTATTTCTTGTTCTAGCTGAGCCTCTTCGCTTAATCCGTCATGTAAAGACATTTCCTGTACGGATGTCGCTTCTCCAAAACATACTAATCTACAGTTTTGCAAATTATTGTGTGATTATGTCAATTCTAACTCTAGAGTGCGTTTTAACTTCAATATATAATTTGTATTGACAACCGTAGTCGCTCACCAATGGAGTTAGTATATTGAAATCTACAAAAGTTTTAGGCGTCTGGTTCACATTTGTACGAAACCAATGCCGGGGGATTTAGTTACTCTATATAGCAAAAAATGTTATATGCACTGGAGAATGATTGGAAAAGAAGAATTTATGAAGGATTATTTAGTCACAAAAGTGGTAGCCAAAGGAGGGAAGGAATTGGTGAGTACTATTAGAGATTTAGTTATATTTGTTACGTATTATGTATAATTTTTCAAGAAGTATTTTTTCACATTTAGGGACCACCATCCCATGTGACATTTAAGCCATCTAGTAATGGTATTCGTCCTCTTGTCATTAACAGCGTCCAGGTGAGTTTCAGAGGATTTCAATAAAATGATATTATCTAATAGCAAGACGTTTTAGAAAACAAACTGGCCAATGCGAAATCATTTGACCTCAATCAATGCTGCATTAGATTACCACCTTTGTGCTGCTGGATGGAAACGTCTTTCAAGTATGAATATTAATTATATTGGGAATTATTACAAAGTATTATTTCTGAATGATTACTGTATTTAGGCGTTTCATTTGAGGTTTCTAGAATGAAGCGGTTTTTCTCTCGTTTTACACAACAATTTGTATCCAGCCAGTCTGGTAAGGATTACATATATTGATTTTCAGTTTTTGAACATATGTATTTAGACCAAATATATTAAAAGTAAGTATTTTAGTACCTCAACTAACAACATCACGTCCTAAATTATATTTTGTGAAAGCAGATATCACTAAGTGTTTTGCTCAAATTAAAAGAGACGTATTGAAAAAATCTTTGGAGGAGTTGATAGGAAATCGGTAAAATTTCGAGAATTTTTAAGCAGAGAAAAACAAAATCGAACCTTGGTTGTGTAAATCTTTCAGTATTTAAAATATATGTATCAAAAGCATCCTAAGTGGATGTTGTTAAAATCTTAAGAATTAGGTAAGAATCAATAACTTTGAATATATTTTTGTTCAATTACTGTAGTTTGTTTTAATTTAACATGGTTAAGTTGTAATCGTCATTGTTTGAGTAATATATTTCTTTGAGGTCAGTATCAATCGTTATGGGATTTGTGACATCGGTAGATCGATCAAGATGGGTCCCTGTATGGGCTTCAGGATGCAATGTGGCTGCAGCGATTGCTAAACTGGAGAAGCGTGGAGCTGCTCGTAAAATTGATCTCAGTCGCCAAGCTGTAAAAATGATGGTAATTATTGACTATTTAAATTCTAATACTTATTTTATCAATTTCTTCTGGCATATTCATGAATTCTGCCAAATATGTATTGTAGCTTAGCGTAGGAATCTGCCACCCTATACCTGTAATATTATTCCATACTTGATGTTTATATCATTACGTTAATTTAAAGATGCATTTTAGGTATATGACGGACCACAGTTAGTTAGAAGGATTATGAAACTGATAGAGAACATTCAAGTTAGAACTTATTTCTTTATTATAAAGTTTTATAATTTTACATATTAAGTTGTCAGTTTCCTCAAATATTTGCTATTTAAGATTATTATGGGCGAACAATTATATACAATGAGAAAAGGGGTCCCACAAGGATTTATGCTCTCCTCTCGCTTGGCACATGTTAGTTATTTTTACATAATTCATTTTTTAACGGTTGTCAATGCATAAGATCAAATCATATTAGATCTACTTGGCTATGTTTGAGAGACAAGTATGGGGTATTGTTCCTGATAATACATGTGTAATTCGGTATGCTGATGATTACCTCATTTGCTCTACGTCACGTACTAATGCTACTAGTGTAGGTTTGATTATTTATTTTTGTTAGTTTATGTACCATCTTTTACATAAGATTTAAGATGGCAAGTACACTTATCTATCCCATACATAACTTTGGTGTTCATGCAAGACCAGAAAAGACGAAGGTGTGAATTTTAACTGGTAAAGAAAAGTGAGGTATGACTTTAGCAATTTATTGGTTCGTAGGTTTCATTCGCCCTTAAAGGTTTCAAAAGATGCAGTCGATTTATTACATGGTGTGGGTGGCGATTTGACACCATTAACTATACGGTATGTTTATTTTTGAAAGAGTTAAATTTATAAAAGTATAGTGCTTAGATATCACGTTTTTATTCACGTTGTTATCAATCTCTCAATTCAAGACTGGCAGATTCAAAAGCCTATACGTAATTTTTTCAGTGACTTTCTGGGTAGATATTTTAATAGAGAATAATGTTTTTATTTGTTACGAGAACTTCACTTATCAGATTTAAGTTATTTAGGCTCACCGTGAACCATTAAGCGATCATCTACTGTTAACTCTAAACCGTCGTTTTACTGGGCGAAGGAGACTCATTCTCACAGGTCAAGAACATGCTAGGGTAGGATTTTTAGCTGTTTGTATCATATTTCGATTATTGTTGATGTAATTTACTTATAAGTACATTCTTAATTTTTAGCGCCGTGTCCTTATGCGCAAGCTGAACACTCGAAACCATCGTTTACTTATATAAATGTGAATTGTCACCTAAAAGTGAATTTTATGGGAATGATTTAGTGAATCCGAGGTTCCGTTATCTCCACTTTAATATCTATTATAAACTATCTTGAATATCACATGCTATCCTTTAGTTGTAAGGTTTTCTGTATTTATTTAGTTTTGCATTCAACATTATTTTTAATTAATCATATCTTATGATTCATAATTGTAGTCAAATAAATTTAAACGATTTCATTTAGTGATTAGTATGTGTAGCGAAATCATTGAAATGAAGGTTTCACCAATGGTTTATTATAACTGGATAAGGAAGGATAACAAATGAAACACGAATAACGCTAAAATGCAGTAACAGTAAAAATAGTAAGAAGAACTTCAATTTGGGGTAATTTTTAAATAAATTGCATTTGTGCTCCTATTCATGTTTACTGATAGTGGCAGAAGTAACCATACCCATAAAATCTTTAAATGGAATTTGATAAGAAGATTATTGACGTGCCACTACCTACCAATTGATAGACGTTACCTTCATAGTCATAGTGAAGTCTTCATATAATGTTGTTTTTAATGTTTCACTTTTAATAGTACGTGCTCTGGACAAAAAAACTTGTATTTCTTATCGTTCGTCTTATCGGGCGAACATATTTCGTAAGAACAGGCAATTCTTGTCTGTTAATGGTTATTTTTCATCTATCAGTTTGTAGAGGATTTTCCGGTTTTATTTTTATTTTACATGTTGCATTATCGGTAGTTGTAAACAGATTTCGCAGATGAGCTTGGAGTTATGTCATGTACCTGGTGATGTAAATGCGACTGTTGAAAAGGAGGTGAGATGAAGTGGGGAAGTAATGGAATTTTACTACGGAAAAGTAGTCGTACTTGACATTATTATTGCGTATTAGGTTACCTTCGATTCAAGCCTCCATAATTCTCCTTCCGTTGTATCTACACCTAGTGAGAGATTGTAAGTCAGTATATAAACTTATTGTTTACAAATAAAGCAGTTGAAAGGATCAGACATTTTGAATAAATCTAGTTTTCTAGAAAACTGAATATGTAACTTTATATTAGTCCCATGAAGTCTTACAGAGAATCTGTCCGCGAATCGATTTTTGAGACAACAAGTCGCTTCAAGAAGCGTGCATCACAAATTATTCTAGAAGTTCCAGTAAATCAACTGAGAAAAATCAGGGATGTAGAAGGAATTGGATCCATACACAGGGAAACAAAACACTTTTCAGGTTAAAATACAAATTTCATTAGTTTATATTTGCTTTCGAATTTAAATTTTAAAATCTTTTAATTCAAAATATCGTTGGAGAGATTCGTTAAAGGTTACAGAAAACACAACTTTACATGGTCCAAAACGAATATTTCATGGCAAGAACTTTTCTTGTGTATTTTGGATATGTATGACATTAGCCTCATTCATTCTCCTGATTCTTCAGTCCGTCACTTTATTATCTATGTACTTTAGCCGACCTACCGTGTCTCAGGTTTGTTAGTAATATCTATATGCTTGAATATGTACAAGTTTATAGCACAAATTTAGAGATATTTATGTATTAATTCTTGAGGAAATTTTGCAGGTATCTTTCACAATGAAAGATGATGGTATTGAATTCCCAATGGTCACTTTATGTAACTTCAATCCTATAAAGAAATCATACATTAGGCGTAAGTTGGATGGCTTTGTGATCGTTATTGTGTTTAAATACAATATAATTAAATCTATTAAAATAATAATATTTTATATAGTAAAAACTGCTGAAAAAATCGTTATAAAGCAACCCTTATACACCATTGAAGAACTAACTAAGTCAACAGAGATTAGATAATTCATCTACGTATTCTATTTAAAAGTGTTCCTAGCTTATAGAAGTTAACTAAATAACGACCATTAATAGTACTCTAATATTTTTCTATATTGATTTCAGGTCTCAACTACACAGGTGACTTTTCTAATCAACTGCTAGATTATTTAATGGAGTTTTTGATGGATACACAAATTTTGTACGGAACAGCTGATCGACCACAATTACATGTTGGTAGGAGATACTAGTATAAATTCTAAAAATGACTTTATATTACGTGATCAAAAAATTTTCAGTAATTAAAGGAACTAGTTATTATACAAATATGTTGGTTTAGATAAACACAGTAAGAGTTATTGATTAGGGTTAAAAATGAGTGATTTGGTTATAGTGTATCGTATATAAGTTCTCATTGCAGTATAACAATATAAGATACTAAGCTTGAAAGAATTAGCGCATAATTCTTGTTAGCTTTCGATTATACAAGATTTCAACATTTAATAGACTTTATTTTTAGGGAGTTCAACGTTGATCATCAACAGTGGCGAGAAAAAATATTTAGGAAAATGCACTGAATTTTTTCAGAATGTTTTGCTTAAATTACATAGATGATTAATAACTTGGGTTTCAGGTGAAGCTGATCTTCAACTATATATTAGAAACCATGCTAACTTCACAGTTGAAGGATTTTTCATGAACGCAGGGTTAGTAGAATATAAGTTAGTAACATTGAGACCCCCTACCTCAATAAATCACGTCTAATCCAAGGGAGTTATGTAGACTTCAGTGAGAAACCATTTTAATAGAAACTTCTTGAGGTGGAGCAACTTGTTCGTTTAACGGGTTTTGGAATGACACTCACTTATGGAAATACGTTTCCATATTTAGTCTATATTTGATAATTTTTCATACTTTATAATTTGTTAAATAGGAACCATCGAGAAATTCTTCTCCATATTAAAAAAAATAATCTTCAAAGTCAGTATTCAGAAATTTTTCATTTTTCTTTATAATTACTTTTATTCATATTGGGTCCAACTTTATAATAAAGCTCATCTTTTAATTGTTCTATTGTTAATGCTGTAATACCTTCTGTATTTTTAGGTTTGATTGTGAAGAAACAATGAAGCTATGTTCATTTGGTGGACGATACTTCAGCTGTTGCAAATATATGAATCCCATATTAACGAATTTGGGCAAGTGCTATAGGTTAGCTAGCAGTAAATTTTTGAAACCTTAGAATGCTATTTGTGGGTATCATTTTGTGTGAGATCAAAGGGGTTATATATCAGGCATCCTTTTTCATGAAAATTGAAAAATAGCCTGTTCTTATATTTAACTATTTTACATATTTGTCAAATATTTCAGTCTGGATATGCAAGGGTCAGATAAGGAGTGGATGCGAAGGCAAACAGAAGCGGGAGTTACAGCTGGGTGAGCGAATCACTTTAAAACCTTTCCTCACTGTTCTTGACTAATAAAGGTGGTTGGTTATCTTCCGTGTAATCAGAGAAATTGGATGAGATTATGAATGAAAATGGAATGAAGAAAAATACTTTAATAATCTATGAATGAAAAGTTAACCTATATAAAAATGGAGATTCAGTTTATTTTTTATGAATTTGTTCTACTATCTCACATTCTGTGAAACAGCCATAACATTACTTAAATGTTCTTCTCTCACTCGTTTAATTAACAAGCATAGCAAAGAATAGTTCAGATTTTTGATTTTAATTAGTGTAATTGTTCCGACAGCATTTATTTATCAAAAATTTAGAACTCAGGGCTAGAAATATCCAAGTTATATATAATAACAAATAAAACACATTTTGAGGTTTTTTTTTGTGAATTTAATAATAAAATATTCGTTACACTTATCCTTTATGAGATTAAAAGGTATTGTAAACTTTATGGTTTCACTATAATAATTCTACTTCTTAATTGTAAATAGTAATAGCAGTATTATGAAAATTTCTTATAATAGTAGTGTTCTAATGAATCACAAAATGAAAAACTACAATCCAACAATACAGTCAATACTTAAAGTCCAAAAGCCATGTTCATCTTTACTGTTTAGAAGTGATTAGCTTGTTAACTATTTATAAGTCTGCGTTTCATTGAATCGTCGTAAAATATTAGAGTTGTAGTCGCTTACCTACATGGGAATTTTATGCTTTGACATATTTCAGTCTTCAAATAATTCTTGACTCCCATCTTGAAGAGCAGTTTGACGGAACGGGAGGTTTGTTTGTTTATTTGTCTTATATAACTTGCATTCTTTTGCTTCATTTTCTATTTATGCCAATATGTACAAATAATCTAGCATGTATTAGTACTTCATAATTCTATGTTGGCAGCCTATTTAGATGATCCTGATCCCATTTACTCTGATGCCTTTGAGAACGGCTTCCGATATTACGTGCATGCTCCTGATACCATTCCTTATTTGACTTCTGAAGGCATAAGTGTAAGCCCAAGTACGAGGGTATATTCCGCTATATCAATTAATAGCGTGAGTACATATTCTCAAAGATGAAAGAAGACAAAAGTTTATGAACTAAAAGGTGTTGAAGGATGGAACATAAGTTAAAGTACAGATAATTTGATTTAGGTTATAAATAGCAGACACTTACAGTATGTTCTTCTTTCATCCGATGATTGGGGCAATTGTACTACTCAATGGCCACAAGGCTTTACTTCTACTCTTCCATACTCTGCTGTTAACTGTGCTTCTATTTGCAAAGCCAAATACTTCTATGAAATTTGTGGTTGCAGTCCATTTACATATGATATTGACCATTGTACGTTTGCATAGCCATTTGGTCCATGCAACTGTATAATTTGCTTTCTTACATTGTTTACTTACCTACTATGATCCGTTACACCCTACTTAAAATATTTTCTGTTTTCACACTAAGAATAATCTATCGTCCCCACCTGAAAGTGGATTCCAGCTTATCACCTCTGCACTCCGTACCAAACAGTCCAGTGCATTGATCAAAACATCAGGAAGGAAGTGAATGGTAGGTTTCATATTCTTACACCTAGCATCTCTTCAAGATTGGCATTTTAGATACGGGATATTTTAACACTCCGCCATGTAAAGAGTGCAAAATGGAATGCAATAGTCTTGTTTATCACGCATACAATTCGTACGGACATGGATTTAGTAATGGAGCGCTGACTTGGCTGAATAAAAAGAATTCCACCTGGAGTAAACCACATATGAAGTGAGGAATCTCTACTTTGACCATATTCTTTCTCCTATAACGTTCTTTTATCTTTTTCTTTTTGTCCCTTATTTCTGAAACCAGTATTTAGGTCTAATTTCCTTACTGTCAATGTATTTTTTCGTGATATGTCATATAGAAAATATATTCAAATACAAGCGACCTCGCTAACAGAAACTCTTAGTTAGTTTAGATTACATTTTCCTAAACTTTTATTATGATTTTCTGGACGTTTGTGGTTAATATAAATAAACATGGATATTTCAGGTGATGTAGGCGGAAACATGGGCATGTTTTTAGGAATGAGTATGCTGACGATTGTAGAAGTTGTACTATATTTATCAAAAATAGGTTGGATAGCATTTTCAAAAAAAAGAAGAAACTATATGTATCAAAAGAAGAAAGCAGAGGCGGTAATAATGTTAGAGTAAATAAATGAAAAATGTAATCGTTATTCACAGATATTTGAGATATACTTTCATGCTAAGTTCTATGCTAAGAATTTAGAGTTCTTTTATCAAGTGGATTTACTATCCGTAATGAAATTAATATAGATAGGTAGCGAAGAAACTGCTGTTGCGTTTATAATCTGTAAATGTCAAGTTACTGGTGAATCTAAAAGCTTTTCAGCAAACTTAAGCTGAATAATTATTATCTTCTTCAGATTGATATTAGGCTTGCGAAGCTTTGTAATTGCTTTTAAAGCACAAAATCCATTCTACCAAATTAATACTTAAGGAGCAAGAGAAACAGTTAGAAGAAACTGTGACTGGCTTCAAATTGTTCCGCAGTAGAAAGGATGGGACAAGAGATGGTTCAATGCGGAATACGCGCGCGAGACTTCGTGCACTAACTCGACGAATTAGCGATACACTAAGCAACGGAAGTGAAATCACGGTCAGATGCACTGCAATTCACTGGATCAGTTAGTTCTTTACTAACGAGATTTTAAATATTATTACGAAACAAACATAAAATACCTGCATAATAGGTGTTGAAGAAGTCTCAGTTATCAGTTGATGGAAGAGAACAAGAGACAAACGAAATAAGGGAACAATTCATGACTAACTGTAGAGATAACGTAAGTCGTAATTGTTTTAATGATGTTATGTAGCTAAGCTCATTAGTTATGATATATGAAGGTATTTTATGTCTAAATTAATTTTTCCAGTCTTTGTATATGGACAAGGATTCATTGCAGCGAGATAGCGTGGTCAGTTACTATGTAAAACGCTCTCATTTTTCACATATAACTAATAGTTAAAAAGTTCATATGAAAGAGACTCATTAAAATAATCTACTTCTGTCATGACTATCACTATTATTATTATTAGTAGTATTATTGTTATTAATTATGATTTAATGCATACTGTTTTAGATTGAACTTAAAATTGATCTTCGTGATCTTCGAGAGCAGATAATGAATGGACGGGGTGCTTTTAATGTCAAAACGGATGTAGGATATAAATCAAGACGTCGTGCTAGTACAGTTCCAGCTCCGAGGAGTACATTTTTCAGTCTTGACTGATATATTTCATTTATGGCAAGGAAATATAAACAAACATCATAAATATTTTTGAGTATGGCATTATTTTTACTAATTTAAGTAATAAAGATGACTGTTTGGAGGAGAGGGTTCAGGTACCAAAAGTTAAAAATGTTAATTCTAAGATTACATATAGAGAGTACAAAAAAAAAAGAAATGAAAATAAGAAGTATATGACATGAGAGAAATTAAAACTTGTACATTTTTAGTCGAGAAATTAATGGTTGGTAAGTATTTAGATATCACTGCTAAGTGGAACACTATTCATAACAAAATTAGGAAGAGGGCTTTTATGGTAGTGTTTGTTTTTCTTTGAAATTCAGAGTATATTCCTAATGTTCATATCGTTATTGAGAGGACTTCGCTAATCAGTGCATAATATGCTTATAAAATTGCCTCAAAAATAAGACTTTTGTTAAGATAGCACTTTCAAAGATATTTCATCTGATAAAGAATGCTTGGGAAATACTAATATTATCCTTTATAAGTTAGTTGATATCAATACCGTTCAAGCTTTTTGGGTAACGAAATCGTTTGTTTTAATGTGATTAAGTTTAGTTTCTATAATTTATTATGATCTTAACAGGGTGAAATTCTATTGCCAAATATTTTGAGGAGAGGATTGTCATTTTGCTAATAATTAATAGCTCTAAATTTCAAATTGAAATAGCTGCGTACATTAAGAAAAACAAGTTTCAATCTATTTCTATTGACCTCAAAACTGTCAACAAAAACCGAAAATCATTCATTGAGAGAGATTTTCCTCGCATTTGGTGGAAATAAGGAACAGGATTTAAACGAAAGGAATACTAAGCTGTGATAACTCCCATTTCGGCATAGAACTGTATTAAAAAGCGGTGGGTTATTCTTTATTCTATTTAAGAAAAACTATTTTCTATGACAATTTTCATAATAGCAAGTTTGGGCAACTACAAATTATGTTTATCACATCGACATGTGCGATGTAGTGTCTAAAATACTCGAGTCTTAGTCTCATATTTTGTAGATATAATTCATACGTTGTTACAGAGACTTTAAAATGGCTGAAATAATTGAACGTTGCCTAGAACAGATTCAGACAACAACAGAAACGTTGCGTCGACGTGTTGTCGCTTATTATGATGGAATCTTTTTTATCGTTAGCAGGTGTTTGATAGTTGCGGAACGGGTGTGTGATGTTGCGGAACCTATCGCATACGATGTTAAAGATTATGTTAGTTCAAGTATACAGATGTTTAAATATTCTTATTAGGTCTAAACTTGATTTGTTCTGCTATTTTTTCTGTAGATTTCTAGATCGGGAACGCACTGGACCAGAATGATCCTATCACTCACATGGATAAAGAGATTAAGAACCATATTGCTGAATTATATCTTGGGATATCGGTAAGCCCAATACAGATAAGTTTATACGTTTTAAACACTGCTTTACAGGTGCTGCTTATTGGTCTATCCGCTGGGCAACTAGTTGGAGCATTTGTCCTTTGTCATCTCTTTAATTTCATTTTCGATAAATATGTGGAATTTTTTGTACTTCTCCTTATTCCAGTTTATATATATATGAATATCAGAAAAAATGCTGGTGGGTCTTGCTAAGAAAGTGATCAATTTTCTTTCATAGGAAGAAAATTGTAAAAATGAGTTAAAACACTTATGATCGCATTATCTACTCTTTCACATTAACTTCTCTTAAAATTCTCTACAATAGATAAAAAAGGTACTTAATCTAAGAAAATTGCGAAGTCACGTTCATTAGTGCAAAACCAATGATGTTAAATCAAATTTGTTTCATGTTATTGGTTTTTCACTTCTTATTTTCGCATTATATTTTCTGGTATGTCTCATAGATTTTGAAACTTTCAATTATTGGGTAAGAAATGTTGTAAATCCAATTTTCACATTTTTTTTGAGTTATAAAAATAAGCTGACGAATATGTATTTTCACTGTTATTTGAAATAAGACAATTTGTTATGTTTACAGCAATGGATGACACAGAAAGACGTACATCTTTGTTTGGCTACACTTTGGTGATGGGCATGCTCTGCGGTCATTTCTTTGGTCCACCGATGACCAGTCTATCTCCCGCAGTCTTCTTTCTCCCACCACTCATTATGGCACTTCTGGTTATCTCACTTTTCGCTAAAGAAAAAAATGTAGTAATTTATGTCGTTAGGAAGTTTCTTAGACTTCTTAAGTCAGGAACTATTAATTAAATGAATAGTAGTGGAGAAGAATATGGAATAGGTATCTGTTCTATGACATTTTAAAAATGTATGCGTCATTGCATTAAAATGCTTTTACCTAAACCACTTTCTTTTTAGATGGACAATGAGCTTCTAGTGACTCCTTTGGTCAGTATGGACCGCTATATGTTTCTCTATTTAGGAGGAGCGTTTTCTGTTATTTGTTGTACCCTCAGTGGTCAGTGTAAGTTGGTTTCGTTGGTGTCTTATTACTTTTGTTACTGAGAAGATGTGGTGAATTATTGTTAAAAAAAATTCAAAAATTAGAAGTATATGAACAACTTTTAAATTATAATGATCAGTTAATAACAGCAGTCATTCCCCTCGGTCACTTCTCGCTGTCAGTATCACTCTTGTCCGTTCTACACGTTGTCTTTATGACAATACATTTCCAAGTAAGCGTATTTTAGATGAAAAAATAAAAATAATTCTAAAATGCAGTGGAGTTTGGAGTAGAAATTTTCCTAGGTGATCACACAATGTACTAAGGAGAAGATTCTGAATATTGGCTATAGTCAGTTTGCATACATCACAGGACTTCTTATTATTCAGGTCCAACCAAATTTTCGTTTTTTTGTTGAATTTGTTGTGAGTTTTGTGTGTTGGCAAACCGGTGAAAGCTTGGCTATGAAAAACTGTACTTCAGATAGTGATTACCGCTTTCTTTGGCTCCAATCTCCCTGTCACGAAACAATTGCTTGAACCTAATGACATTTAACAACATCGTGTAAATGAAAATTATTTTATGTAATCCTTTAGTACCATTCTTGATTATTTTTTCCAACAGAACTGCATAACAATATTCTATCGCAATAAAATGAAAGAATACTATTAATTTGATGGAATTTCACCTGCAGCCTTTAATGAAATCAATTGTATGCTGGAAATTGTCTGCAAATTTTGTGTTGAATATTTTTTTCATTCTGTTCTTACTTATCCTCTAGAAGTCTTTTTGTTTTAGTTACACATATTCTTAATAATTATTCTATACGCTAGGGAAGAATTAACCATAAAATAGCGGGATTGCAGACATGTTAATGGCCTCACCAATGTATTCCGAAGTTATCTGTTCAGAGATGTTACTTTTATCTGTACAGGTTTTTAAAAATCTAGAAATTATTAGGTGCAGTGTTATGAGTGGAGACAATTTTTTATAAATAAAAGTTGTACCAACTTTTAGAAAAGACGTGGGATTTCTTTTTCAACCAAACAGATTTTAATTATTTGTAACTAATCGAATCCCTGAAATATTTATTTTGTATGTATCTAACGCATGTTTTCACATAATGCGAATCAGCATTAGTTATGTAGTTCTCCACCAACTTAAAATATAAGTGGACTTAATATTTAGATTCTTTGAATATTGACATTTCATAAATAAATAATCCGTCGAAATATTTTTAAATATACCATAGGTAAAAATGGTGTAAAAAAGTAGGTTGTTAGAGATAGGGAATTTGCAATGGTATCCAAAGTAGGAATCGTAATCTCTATAACAAAAAAATAGAACACTAATGTGAGAGTAGATAAATAAATAAATATCTTTCTTTTCACTTAAAATATTATTAATTGCGTTATGAACCAGATTTAGTGTTCTGATTCCCAGTTATTCTTAGCGATCCGTAACTAAATGTGCCATATTAGGAATTTACAAAAGTATTCACAGTGTTTTAGTGACAGTTAAAGTATTTTGAAATATCTAGGGCTAGTACATGTTTGCCAAGAGACGCATGCACCAATTTAATGAAGTTTATGTAGATATTGAATCGAAATTTGCTATTAAGCATTGTACTCAGAGGAATTGAGAGATAAGGCGCGACTTAAAGCGCTCTTTTTTCCCGTATTATTGATCCTCTAGCCCCAACTCGTTTTTTCCTGTAACTTATAGCATATCCTAATAAACTATAAGTGATCGGCGATTTAGGGATACTGTATCGTTAGATGCCACAATAAATCCTGAGATTTTGTTATCGATTAACCATTTCAGAAAAAATGCAGAATTACTGTAACACAATGGTAGTGAGTGAGCATTTCTCTAAGAACTTTTGGATCTTCTCAAAATGAAAAGTTAGTGGACCCACTGTAATAAATTAATAAAGCGTTAGAAATGGCTACAGAAGACAAGATCATGGGAAAAACAGATTGAATTAGCATGCTGTAAGCCAGGCTCAAGTTCAATCCGGCTGACACATTCAAACCGCTTCCTAAAGTAGAATTTTGAATTTGCTTTACATTACTGAAATGTCTCCTAACAAATTAACAAAAAATATTGCAGTAGTACCTTTTCGTTTCGATAATTCCCGGTAGAGAAAAATGATAATTCGGATATTAAGAAAGATTGAACTTATCGATGCAATAGTTTCATATATCTAAAGAATTTTATATTAGTCTGTCATTATCTACTCAAATTAAATCACTACATTTCCAAACTTGATGTTTGTTTATATGATATCGGGTGTACCTCTACAAGAATGGCAATTTGTTATACTCTAAGAATAAATGTACTGTAAGCCATTTTAACCTTAGTAAAATATATTATTTAGTGCATTTATAACTTACTTCTCTTCCAAAAAATGAATTTGATATAATAATGCCGCATAATCTATGCTTTGAGAAAGTGCCAAATGCAAACACGTAAATATTATCACAAACCTAAAATTCATGGCAGTATTAAACAATAAAAAATCAAATTCAGTTCCAACATATCTTAGTATTTTTTAAATATTTGTATGAATTAGATATAATTGCAATAATTAAAACTTCAAAGTGGAATGACGACTAACTGAAGGCAGTAGAATAATAGTGTGAACTATTATCGTATGCCAGATACTCGTATTTACTCCTCTAACAACGGCAATATATCGAATAATAGCAATGTCCTGAAGAGTTCTCAGTTTAAGTGTTAGGGTTCTAAGAGAACACTATAAGTGAGAAACTACTTCTAAGATAGTTAAAAAACACTCAAATGCCTAGATTTCTTAATTGTATTAACTGGAAACAACACACCAATGGAATCAACGTGACTGTAACAAAAGAAATTATCTCTATTCTCGTTAAAAGAGAACAGCTGAATATACTCCATACTGGTTGTAATCCATATAATAAGACCAAAAAAATATAGAGATTGTATAATGTTACAGGTACGCACAAGATGAAGCAAGCTAATGTTGCATATGATATCGTCACCTGAAAACTCACATCAGTCACTTATAAGCATACATATAGAGATAACTTGAAACGCTTTACCGACAATTGCTTACTATTTACCTTATAAAATCGAAGCAAATTACGGTTGCGGAAGAGAACGACGATGAGCAAACCGCTTGCTACACACGTTAGGGTTAGGAATAGAGTACGTTGGGCTGCGACCGCAAGATATTCTGTGGGGGTTACAGTAATGTCCCACCATGAATAATTCGCGTTACTCATTTCTATAATAACAATTATCTGAAAATCTTTAATAAATTCCATCACACGAACTTGAATTTTTTCTCACCTTCCCTCAGTACTATAACACCCCATGGTTTCACCATAACATTTGGTACACTTAAAGATTATTCACTAATGTACGGAAATGTATGTTAATGAGTTCAAAAATAATTTACCTAAACCCTTAGAAGACTTTTCATCATATGAATGAATTTCTAAAGACTAAAGATTAGTTTTCCCTCTGCGTATCAGAGAATATGCTCAGCCACTTACGTCGGAAAACGTTTAGTTAAATACGAAAAGTATATTACTAACCTTTCTTTAATTACAAAAGGCCAATGAAACCACTAATTTGTGCAAAACAGATTTGAAAACAGTTCACAAAGGAGATTATGCTTTTGAAAGTTTCACATGGCGTCATTCATCCTAGGAAATTTTGTTTAAAAAATAATTATATAAAAATGAAGAATCAGAGTAGCTTTAGAACTATATTAATAGGGAAAGTACGCAAATATGTGTCTATAAAAGGAATATGCATATGTCACTATTTTTAATAACACGAAATGGAAACAGCTTTCTTTCTTCTCATGATAATCTATTATACAGTGCATTTCTAAATAATAGTACACTTTGTTTTTCACTTTTCTGTCCTCAGGCGTCAGATTTATTCAATTTCTTCTGAGGTGAAGTGTAATGAGAAGTCTCCAATATTAATTTCGAATTTTTATTGAAAACTAAACCTGAACGGATTTCTCAAGTTATTAATACAATTAATAGTCATACTAACTATTAGCTAATTCTTCTATATGGCTGTTCTTATTGTTTTTGTTGGTAACACATTCTACTGAAATGAATGAAAATTACTGAACACACTGCTCGTATGTCAATAAGTCTTATTATACTGCATTTTTAAAAATTGGAATAAATAAATTTGGTCCTGTACTAATTAAGCTGACGTATCCAGCAGATTATGTAGTTCAGAAAACAATAACAAACAAATTCTGAAAAGTTGAACACACATCTTTAGGGAAATAATCTACTCCAAATAGTGTGAAAATCATTAGCATCCATCATATTAGAAAACCTCATCATGCAAAAAATATTCCTCATACGTAAACTAATGAAAACATAATCAGTAAGTAGAATAGGGACAATGGAATTTTAGGGCAAGTTTAGCTGTCACAAAGTATTTCTAAAGTACAAGTCTACTCTTCTCTAAGCATTCAACCGCTTACATGCTAAATCATCATTATTCTACTGCTCTGCCACCAATCTAAGTTTCTTCAACTAGATTTAGCTGTAAATATAGAGTGAGGAAAAAAGATCGATTTTTAAAATTTAATAACTTTCCTTAGACTCAACGAAAATAGTCGTTTAAAAACGTTTCTGGAAAGTTCGAAAAGTAGCCTACAGACCGTGTTAACTTCAATAACACGTTACATATGAAACTACCATTGATACCATGGTTCTTTGCGTTTACTCGTCCCCTTTTATCTTGGCTTTCCACATTACTCTACTGGATTTTGTGGGAACCTAGCTATTGTTAGAGATAATTACGATATTCCTGATATTTTCATTATTTTTTGGCTTTAACAGCAGAGTTTATCAGGCTTTGGATTCGCGTGAAAACAGCGATGCTTTCTCCCTATATTACTATTTTTTTTCCTATGATTGAGATTGTAATGATAATAACTGTACTATTTTAATAGGAAGATGAGGGTGGATGAAGTTAAAATCGTTCAGGCTTGCTCATCCTACCGATTGCCGTAAATATCAAAAACATGGTCAAAACTTAGTTATTTAGTAGCACATTCTGTAAATAATGGATTATCGTTACATGCATGAGAAATTCAATACATTTAAAATGCAGAAATACAAATAAAATTGGCTAGCAATCGAACCAAAAATGCTATCATTAATGAGATCAATGGATTGACACAAGCGGCATTACAGACAGGGAAACAGTGAAACTAATAAATACACACATATTTATCAACTTAAGACTAATTAGAAATAAGCAAAAATATTGTGGTATATCGAAAAAGAGCGCTGAAAACTTAAGCACGTATAGCAGTTAGTGTCTACAAGTACCGGGCACGCTAAAAGTTCTGATACAAAATTCAAGTATTGTTAAATTGCATATATGACGTAGCAATGCGCTATGCTAATGAATG
>JAJAVP010000075.1:910794-924761 GCA_020740425.3 Heterorhabditis indica
TCGATATTTATCGGAGAGGTGACAGAAGGGCATAGAAAGCGAAGGAAAATACTCCAATGATTTAATTGTATTTTATATAGTATTGGAGTAAACGGGAAGTTCGGAAAAAAAGGACTAAAACTCTTGCATACACCTAATACAAAGACTTATTTTTATAAATTTTAAGCGATCATTTGCAGGAATTCTTATTCACATAAGAGAAATTAGTTTGCATGCATATATCCATATGTAAACAAACATCGTGATGTCGTTTATACGAGATGTTTTTCTTCTTCTCAGCAAAACAACATGATTAGTATCACTGAAATACAGCTCTCGTTAAATGGATTTTAAAATAAAAAAAGAAGGTGAAAAGTATTACTCAAACCACTCACATATATTCTAGTAAATACTCGAGAGAATTTTTCTCAGGCCCTGTCTCAAATTTCAAACCATTGTCTCTGGCTTTTATGAGAAAAGCTAAGAAATTTGAAGAATGCTTTGCATTTAATTTGTTACATTTTACTGATATTTAGCCACAGAAAAACTAGTGAAATATTTGATAATATTAGGTTCGTATTATAGAAATTGAAAAGTGAAATATAATTTGCAAATTCTCAAGACAAACCAGTTTTTTTTGGGCTTTAACAAGTGTTTAAACTACTTCTGAACGTATTTTAAAAAGAGGTTTAATGTATAATTGTAAATGATTACAGTTATTTTAGATATTTCATAGTTATAAGTTGAAATTACTCTTAGAGCAGATTGACGCTTCTTACTTTTATATGCATTTATTTTGTTTATTCCTATTTATTTTAGTACAACAATAATATAATATAATATTTCTTTTCATAATTTTAGCCTGATTTTTTGTTCTATTTCGTATTTATCTCTCTTATACTCCTTCGAATTTAAAAGTCCGCCCCTGTAGTGGTCTCCTCCCTGAGGCCACCTATCGATCCCCTATATCTGCCTACGTAATCTGCCATTGTTCCTCCACCTATAGCGCATAAATTCTCCCAGATATGTTCTAGTTACAATATAACCAAAATATTTGTTTGTAATTTTATTAAAAGTATTCTAAACAACTAAAATATTTCAAATGTGTAATAGATACTAATATGGTATAAAATATCTTCGTTTAGGTTAGCTCTAAGAATATTGAATATATAACCATTGTTAAATTTAATTAGCACAAACAATTTAATTAAATGGTACGGTAAACAGAATTTCATGGAGGTGTAGTTGACATATAACGACTATTGTGCGAGCTTCTTTCTGTAATTGAATAATATAATTGAGCAGCACCCGTTGATAGCAACATGCTCATTTAAATTGTTATTCGATATAATTTTCCTTAGGTATTTTCTTTATTCTAATGTAAAGCATATAAAACACACTTTCTCAAACTGTTATTGGAACTAAGAAATCACTCGCTAGTCGTTGACCTTATGTATGTAAATATACCATAATAGCAAGCAAATAAGATTAAACTATCCCTATTTTCTAGACAGTTCCAGATCTCTAATTGATTCCGTATGCCTACTGTGGATTACAATATTGATACTTTCGTTCAACATAACTTACAACCCGGTGCGCTCTAATTTAATACATCACGGAGCCGTCAATTTTTGCTAGGCAAAGTCCTTCGTATGGATTGTTGCATATTCTTGTAGCTAGTAAAATATCGCAGCAATATATTATAGATCAGAATACAATCCGTGGTTAATTTTGCACATAAGTGCATATTACAAGGTTTTTTGAAAGGCTTATTTGCTTCTATTTTCTGTGTACATATTAGAGAAATAATACATTACTATTTGGTAGTGGGAAGATTTCATTATTATTCATTCCATATACATCGTTGAATTATTTACCATGCATATAGATTCTTTCTTTGTGTTAAGCATTTTTCATAATTTAATAATAGTGATTGGATGGCGGAAATTTCATTTCATGAAGCCACTCAAATGTTCATTATTTTATGCGAAAGCCATATTATGTTGGCTTTATAAAACTCATAATTTGTTTAACATTTCGTTCGGTTTTGTTTTTGTCATAAACATAATTATTTATGCTATTAGTGCTTGTGTACTCTGTTACCCTGGGTAGCTGTCAATTCATTATTCGTCGCATTAGTCCCAACTATCGATAATATATGTGCTTCCGGCGGCATTTCTGGCGTCTTTAATTTCATTACTTGTTTGCATTCAAAATTAGCTTCTTAAGGTACTATTCACTGAGTTATATAGCATTGCGAATAGACATTACGTTGATTCCAGTATTATAAAAAATGCCTTCTTTTTTATTTGTTATTAAATGGCATTGGATAAATTGACTCGATAATTGTGCTTTTGAGAACTGTCCAAGTGGGGCACTTGCTTTTAATTTAAAATGATTACGGTGCCTTTTTGCTTTGTTTTTAACTTTGTTATTCAATGCTAGTTATTGTCCTGTGTACATTCAGCCTATGAATGTGTAATTATTTACGAATAATTTGTTGCTTCTGGTAACCACTTTTGTTTTTACATTTATCAATTTTATGTGGGAAGTTTAAACACTGTTATATTATATCGAAAAATACAAGAGTACCATTTACCTTGATCCACTTACTAATAGAACATTTTTTTAAACTAATAATGCGCACCGAGAAAACTTTAGTTATTTTTCACTAAGCATTGAAATATGATCATTGATGTTAATTTTATATTAATATGAATAATGCATTCATGACTTCTACTATTCTCTTCAAAAGTATTATGGTCAGGAGTCATAGGTTTGCACTCTACTTTTAATATCTAGGCTGTCGCGCTTCCTCAAACTATGACTACTGGAATGTAGCAACTCCATATTTTAAAATATTACAGACTATATCTTTTGATTTTTATGTATTTTCTAAAATTAAAAATTGAATTGCTTTCACTATTACCATTGTAACTTTGTTAATAAATTCTTTCTTGTTACATCATGTCAATATTTAGAATATGAATTTTTATGGATCATCTAGCTCAAAGCTATTTATAAATATATTACATTAATTTTCTAGCTAATTACTTTTTCCGGACTATAGTCATATTTACACTCGTTTTCCGGCTATCCACCTAATTAATTAACAGTACAGATTTAAATTACTAAATGTACTCTCTACTTGATAGAAATAGGAAATGTTGCAGTAGCATGCAATGAATAAATACCATACATTTGGCGAGATTCTACAAACTATTTTAGATTATGATAGCTATTGTTTTTTCGTATATTTACCTATTAATGCTGTGTTCTTAGTGAGACCAAGTGAAATTTTTAGCTCCGCGCTCTAGTGGATGCACGTATGTTGTCTTACGAGAATAATCCGCAGTTTAATTGGGTTGCGGAGGATGCATTAAATTCTCATTCACATATTTTGATATAGCTGTGTTTTAAATAAGTATATTATTCTTTCATTCAATATAGTGCAATTTTTCTGTGCGTACATAGTTTCCGATGTGTTATCAGACTTTTAACGTGATTACACATTATTCCCACGCTTATGATGCATAAACATGTTTGCATAGTGCTGAATCACCTGAAAGGTATGCGCAATGAGGTTTACATATGCTCGGATTAGGACAAATCCCTGACGTTAAAAATAAATCAGTAAATTTCGCATGTTGCTGAAACTTATTAAGTTCATCTAATTTTTATCATTACAGTTAATTCATTTTAGGTAGATTAATTGCTAACATGCCACTGGCTCCTCTTGGTGATCCATTTGGGCTAACTCCTGCAGTTGAGAATGTCTCACCATCGCCGGAACAGCCATTAAAGCAGGTGGAGAATATTTTCTTAACTTATTATTTTATTCATGTTACCTTCTCTAATTTGTTTTTGACAGAAATATGTTGTTGTTGGTTATAGTGGTATTTCAATAGTTCTACAACCACGTTTAAGAATGTATAAGGCAGCATATATTGTTGTCGTTGCATACATTATACTAATTAGTAAATATGATTTTATTTATATTTATATCTATTCTTAAACGAGTTATATTCCATAACACTTTAAGGCTGATGCAATCATAGGGCTAATATAATTGAAACTTGAAACTTTTGGAAGTCGCTATTCTATGTATAATAAAAAGAATATGTAAAACCACGTTTTCGGTAAATTCATGCAAAATCCATTTCACCATATTTGTGCATACTTCTTTTGATCTACCCTTGGTCAGAGACTAAGTATGTGATGTCTCAACAATTAAGACCCATGATCAATCGATTATTTATTTGTGAGAGCTTTGCGATTTAGGCTTTCATGCAGGTCCTTGTGTATAGTTTAGTAGATTTTCGTACCAGTAATGATTTAATGCACATCGGAATAAAAGGCACTAGACAAGAATATTACTATATGATCATGCATGTGGCATTTTTATCTTTTTTCCAATCTTACCTTACCCTTAGTCAATTTGTTTAAAAGGATAAAAATTTAGCTAGCTTAGAATAGATTTAATTACTTATAAAATATGAGCTACAGGACCATCTATGACGAACTGTATGTTTTCTTCCATATCACGTAATTATGGCTGATTTACCACATTAGCTTCGTACTGTATTCAATCTCTTAATATCCCTTGACCTCTATTTTCCAACGTATGTTGTGTATATTTATATATTTGTTATTTTTGATTTTTTTCTTTGTACTACTGCCATATTGATCCTAAGCATATTCAGAAGATAAGTTCTTTTTTGTTTAGTTAATATTACTGGTTTACTAAATATTGTTTTTGGCCAATTATCTAGTACCGCCGAATTTTTGTTAAGTAAATTTTGCTTAATAGGTCTTGTTAGAGGTTTTATGCTAGATTATTCTCAGGTTAATACACTGTTACTTTGCATGTTAAAGTCCTTATTGCCTTTACGGACAGGATCTTTATTTGTGTTCCATAATTTTCAGCGGACATGTTACATTCCTTTTATCCTTTGTGTAGTCTAAATAAGTTATGAAATCGTCGTCACAGGAACGTCACGTTTGAGGCCATTTGGCCTCCGTTATCCTGATCTGGTTTTTTTTTTACAGAGAACTATATACGGCCTCCTTTAAAACTGTGGAGTCGTTACAAATTGCGCGATATTTTTGATTTGGTTATATTGCATACATTTATATATCAATATAATAAAAATCTTTTTGAAGTAATTATCATTGATTGCTATACTTTTCAGCTTTAGGTTACATTTAAAGGAATGTAAATTAGATCGTTTTGATCGTGCTAAACGCTTAGGTTAATGGCAGCTTATTTGTATCTTGATATCGGGAATTATTGGAAATAATTTGATCAATATTCTCTATTCATCAGGCGGTCTGTGTCCACAATCCCAAGCTTTGGATCTATTCCCTCGTATTCGTCTGCTAATTCTATCGTTACCTAGTCTTGCTGTGTAAATTAAGCTGTTTTAACAAAAAATTTGACAAATCCAAGTTTCTTAATAAACAATTTAAATTCTGTGTTCTTATTTCATTCTTCCAAAACAAATTGACTAATTGAAGCCACGTATGAAGAACTGAGGTCGGGGTTTCATAATCTGTTCATGTGGTAATTCTTCACTACCTTTATTATTGTTATTAAATACAATTGAATTGGACGAGGTAGTTTCCGAACACTTATTATTGCTACTTATACCACTGTATTTGAACATCCCTTCCTGCACACTGCAGCCTAGCCAATACTTTGCATTCGGGCGAAGACATTGAGAATGACTCGTATTCTCTGTCTCAATGTGATTGGTGGAATTACAAAGACAATCTGTTCGATGGTATTGTTTATTACTTATGATAGATATGTTTGTATCTTCATTTTGGCTGGGTTACGTTTAACAGTTTCTCGTATTATGTTTATAATATTTTTGTGTTTAACCTAAACAGAAGTGAGTTCAAATTAAAATTGCTTAGCAACTATAAGTTAATTTTTAAAGATATTTATTTTAGATGGCGGGTAGATGTTTCGATGCTGATAGTGAAGCAGTATTGGATGAATCGGTAAGTGCCTGATCAAATTTTTGATGTTTTTGTGATATCCCAGAATTATTCTTTCCACTTATTTTGGACAAATAATATTACGTTTGGGTATTATATTTCCATCATTGGTTGCACCATGCTCCACTTGGTTCTGCATTTATACAAGTCAGTAAAGGGATTATATTGTAAATTATAGTAGGAAAAATTTTAAAAGATTTCTTTCAGTATTATATTAATAGCTTCTCACTTTAAGCATATTTGACCGAGAAGTTTTTCAATTATGGTTTAAATCCACTATTTGTGAATTCTCAATCGGTGTTTAATTGCTCTGCGGTTAGTTACTGAGGAAGATGGGAATATGAGTCACATTACGTAGGAACGTGATAGGATAAGTTTGAGCTCGAATGACTATCGTGATATATACTGAAGTGACGTATCTCTTAAGGCTAGTGAAAACAATAGGTGATGTATTTTCTCCCACTCTGGTATGTATGATTAGTGAACTTTAAAGATGCTTTTGGGAATATAGTGCACTTAATTTTCTTATAATATTAAGTGATTAATATGCTTTGGACTTATTGTTTAGTATAATGCAACCTAAATACAAGATAGGCTTATTTCTCCCTAAAATGAATAATCTTTTAAGAAATAAGGGTAATAATTATCAATGTCGAGAAACATGACTAATATATGCATAAGTCGTAGAGGGGTCATAACTTTTTTGTATAGTTCCGAATTACATGTTTTGTTCGAAAGTTTCCGGGTGCGGCCTGGGGCGGGGCTTATTTTGCTAGCGTTCAATTGCGTTCTTCGCACAGCAACCTAGGCAGCCGTCTGGAGGGCATACTCTGATTAGCCGCAGCAGGTTCCATTTTTCTGGGTATTGTCTCCATTTCCAAGCGCAAACTGGCTTTAACTGTAAATCCTGAAATTGAACAGATCGGTTTAATACCGTACAGTAACAGACCAAATAATGACTATGGGTATGACCTACGAAGAACAACCACAAATGAAGGTATGAATATTTAAAATATTTTTGTATTTCATCAGTTTGCCTATTTATTTATAAATTTCCTTGCTTAATAGACTGACAGTCTCGCTGAAATCGACATTGGTGAGGTACGAAAATGTGGCGAAAAGGCAGATGCACGTCAGTTCGAGCTTCTTAAAGTACTGGGCCAAGGTTCATTTGGCAAAGTATTTCTTGTACGGAAAATACGGGGCAGAGATACTGGCCACATATATGCCATGAAAGTAAGCATTTAGTTATTAAAGTCTTATTAGACATGTTTATTGTCATTGTTTCAGGTATTAAAGAAAGCTACTTTAAAGGTGCGTGATCGATTGCGTACTAAAATGGAGCGCAATATTTTGGCTCACATTTCTCATCCTTTTATTGTTAAGCTTCATTATGGTAGGTTATGTTTATTAATCCGGACCTTTATTAGTTTATTTTAACAGATATCAAATAGAACGGCAATATTTCTAGCCTTCCAAACTGAGGGCAAGCTTTACCTCATTTTAGACTTTTTGAGGGGAGGAGATTTATTTACAAGACTATCCAAAGAGGTAAATTTCTTTAATATTTTATGATTTTTTTTTCTCATAGACTATCGATGCTTTATTAGAACTGTTGTTTTCAAGCACTAACAGACGTGTTTTGTTGTACCTTCCAAACAACCAGTTTAGAGAAGTGCATAATTTAAAATGTTTCACACCATATACCACCCAATTAAAATTAGGGTTATGTGAGATTATTTTAAATTAGGGGTTCAGACATATTATTTCAGTTTTCACTTTGTTGAATTTAGCATACTCAAAAAACTAATTGTTACGCTAGAGATGCGTATCTTTTATTTCCGGATAATGTAACTGTATCATATCCATGAACCACAGGCAAATTTACGATTTGTAACAAGATAATGTTATATTGTACTGTTATTATTAATATTTGTATAACTTATAGGTGATGTTCACCGAAGAGGACGTAAAATTTTATCTAGCTGAGTTAACACTGGCTCTTGAGCATTTGCATTCGCTTGGAATTGTGTATAGGGATTTGAAGCCCGAGAAGTGAGTATTTTTCTAATGGTTAATATTTTCCAATAAAACTGGAATATGGTATTTTTAATATTTTCTTAAAATTAATTTGTGATGCCTTGTATAAACTGTTTCAGTAAAAATTTTAATCACGACCATATTTGTTATAATTTCGTTCCTGTATTGGAATAGATAAACACTGTAGTGTGTTACATATCTGTTCTTTTTAATTTTAAGTAAAACGTCCTTCACATATTTTAGTCATGTTTTTATTATATTGGTTCGGTAATGATGTCATTATCCCGCCTATTTTGATTCATTCACATACGCGTCACCGCATTTTATGTTAGCCAAATTGCCAGTGAATGCGTAAAGGATAAAGCTGGACAAAAAATAGGCTAAAGCGAGAAATCTGGACAAATAACGTGTGAGCTATATCGATGATTGATGAATATTAAAACGTACATTATTTATTAGACTTGTTCTCATAACAGTTTGCTTGACTAAAAATTGTGTTGGCAAATGGAATTGATAAGTTAGTACTTTTGCATGTCGTGACCTTATATAACGGGAAGGTTTTTATATCGTAGCAAAGGAATAGTTCTTGGAATATAATTATACTATTATAGTATTTTACTTGATGCTGATGGACATATCAAGGTTACTGACTTTGGGCTTAGTAAAGAGTCCATCGATAATGAGAAGAAAACATATAGTTTCTGTGGTGAGTTTTTATATAGAACCCTTATATTTCTATCAGTGTATGTATTATAATCACTCACAATGATGTATGTTCTTTTTAGTTTTGTTTTAGGTACAATTGAGTATATGGCCCCGGAAGTTATCAACCGCCGAGGCCATTCAACCGCTGCCGACTTTTGGTCGTTAGGTGTATTGATGGTATGTTTCATTAATAATAACTAGATGTATTTATTTTGGTATTAAATTAGTTTTATTTTGGTATCTAAAACAATAACAATGAGCTTGGAATGCTAGGCACCAAGAAACTGAGGATTGGGTGCCTCCAAGTTATTATTGCATTCTATCACGTTGTACTTATCGTGCAAATGTGAAAGCAGACATTATTAATGTCTAAAAAATAAATGTATGCACTTCGGAAAAATATTCGACCAATTCTTTCGGATCTATTGAACAATTTTTCAGTTCGAAATGCTTACTGGTCATCTTCCATTTCAAGGGCACGACCGAAAAGACACTATGACTCAGATTTTAAAGTTCGTTACATATTGCTAGATCATAGCTTTTTTGATTTTTCGTTCAAGAGGAAAAGTGTCAGGTTGCCCTTATGTTTTCTTTCCCGCGATCAAGAAGATGCGTTTGTCCACATGGGCTGTAAACTATGATAAAGGGTTTACAGCGGTAAATATGTTTCAAGGATTAACTATACTAAATGCTAGTACTTATATATCACTTATTGTTGTGTATTACTGTAGTTCTGAAATGTTGACAAGTTGAAATTATGTAGAGATAATGAACCTAACAAATGTGTTATTTCGTAAAAGTATTTCAATTGAGAAGTATACCTAATTTTAGGGCAAAACTTACAATGCCCCACTTTCTCTCCCCTGAAGCGCAGTCTTTGCTAAGAGCGTTATTTAAAAGAAATGCAATCAACCGACTTGGGGCTGGTTCAGCTGGCATTGAGGTGAATATAAATTCCTATCTGTTTCCATATATATATATATATATATATATATATATATACTCGTTTGCATATTGTTTGCTTATTTATTTACTTTCTAGGAAATTAAGCGGCATCCCTTCTTCGCATCTATTGATTTTAATCGGTTATTGAATAAAGAATTCGACCCACCATTCAAACCAGCCGTAACAACTATTGATAGCACATTATATTTCGATCCAGAGTTCACTAAAAGAACGCCAAAGGGTGAGTTTATTTTTCCATTAACTGATTTATTGTGTTCTAATTTCTGTTGGGTTTTTATTTTTGTTACCTTGGTTTCGTTTTATTGCTAGAATTTCATGCGCCACTTTTCTCATTTCTTTCTCACATATTCTCCGACGGCTGTCATTTTGATTGCAGTTTAGTGGTCGCAACGATTCGTTCAGATCTGTTCTCATTATGTTAAATTTGATGCAAAAATTGGCATAAAATATGAAAGTACAGAATGGGTATTAGTTCTTAATATGAAAATTAGTAATGCGTAAACGTTAACAGAGCTGGAGTCGAAAAATTATATTTTTAATATTCATCATCTTCAGTTATTGCCCATCATAAAAACTATAAATAAAGCAAAGTAATTTATCAATTAGAATCCATAGATGCTTGCGTTTTACAATTTAATAAGTATTTAAATAGAACATTTTTATTCTTCTCCATGATGTGGGTAGTTCTCTGCATTAATTCCTGTGATATTTTTTGTGGTTCATTTAGGGGGCCTAATCTTTATAGGGATCGCCATACAATTAGATTTTTGGTCTTTAAAATTATGAACTCCAATGATCTGTAGAATTGTAATATTAAAACGAATATTGTGGCCGTCACTTTTTCATGGCTTAGAATGGCTCTCCATAAATATAAGCGTAATTATAGTTATAATTAACTATAAGTCTAAATTTATTGTTTTATGCAGCAATTTCCGCTAGAGTGATGCCATTAACGATAAGATAGAATTCTTAGCGGACATTTGTCCTAAGCTGTTATTGGCCATAATGAAAAATTCATATTTGGATAGGTACCTCTGGCCATGACGTATGAGGAATATTAAAGAATTGAACTCTTGGCTAAATTGCTGAAAAATACCACTTTCTTCATTATTTGTGCGATAAAGTGAGGTCTGAAATTTTAAATGCTAGCAATGGGAAAATTATTGTTTCGAACGACATTTTGTCTTCATATTTAATATGCGATAAAGTATAAGTAAAAGGTGATATTTAAATAAATTTCGTAGCTGTCATATTATGGGGCAATTCTATATGAACAGAAGTGCACATGATATATTATGAACTACTAAAACAACAAATCTCATTCAACTTTGTATTACTAGCATTTGTACGCTACTAATGTCTAAAATTCAAGTAAAAAGGTACGAGCATCACTTCAGTGTTCTATTGCTTCTGCGTCATAACATAAATAATACATGTGAGCTTAATATTATTTCTGAGTGTTTTCCAACTATGACAGCATAACAATTTGATCATAGTGATTTTGTTGTTATATATATCCCATTTTTTTCCCACAGTCTATCGCTTCGAGCCATAACTATTTGTTATTACTGCATTTTGTTTAAGACTCTCCTGCAATTCCGCCATCGGCTGCTGCTCATGAGTTATTCCGAGGGTTTTCATTTGTGTCTCCGGGTGTTGTAGAGGAAAAAAAAGAAGAAAAAAAAGTACGCACTATCCCTACAGCGAAAACCCATCCCATTACAGAAGACTATATTTTAAAGGAGGTATGCTTTAATTGTCAAAATAGAAAGTAATGATATGTTTAAGTTTAAAGTATTACTAATTAGCGAATATCAAAAGGGTATAAAACGGGTTTGCCGTTTATAAACGTTCATTAGATGAGTCCTTAATATTGGTTGTTGTTTCTCATGCTGTCGTGTTATACTGATTATTACTGCCTGGAGATACAGAGTATTCATAATGTAAAAAATGACCTTCAAAATCAAATAAGTTTTATTTATTTATTCTATCACTGTTTAGCTCGGTCTTCAACCAAAATAATGCATAAGTGGATGAAATTCAATATATTTCTTTCATTTTCAGGAAATATATTTGAATTACTCTTTTATATAATTATCCTAATATTTGAGATTTTTAGGAAGTTGGGATTGGTTGTTTCTCCATTGTTCGCCGATGTATGATGAAAACGACAAAACGAGAATTTATAGTTAAGGTATACTCAAGTTTTTCGCTTATTCATGTAGTTAGATTCATATTTAAATTTTATAGAATTATATGCACTCGGTATGCACTGTAATATTCTAAGTAGTGTAAGAAGAGTAGTAGTTTTCGAACAATATGGTACAATTATGTCAATAGATGGTTTTCAGATAATTAAAAAAGCTGTTTGCGACGCTTCAGAGGAAGTAGATATTCTATTGCGCCATGGTCATCATCCACATATCGTCAAGTTGTTCGATGTTTATGAAGATGAAACTACTGTATACCTTATACAAGAATACTGTAGAGGAGGTGAAATGCTGGATAGGTGACCTATTTCACTCTTTTTTTTCACGTTGTCTTTACTATGTGATCAGTTTATTATTCAGTATTTTCTTCATTTATTTTTCTATTACAAACTTTACCTTTTATGTCTGCATTTTATTAATTTGACCTGAGTTTCAGGATACTTAGCAAACAAACTTTTACTGAAAGAGAGGCAGCTGCAACAATGGCAAATCTAGCAAACGCTGTATTTTATCTCCATGCTAATCAGGTAAAACGTGATATTTCGTCTAATTAAGCTACTATATTATTTTCATTTAAAGGTTGCTCACCGAGATCTTAAGCCTTCAAACATCATGTATGCTTCATCAAGTGGCGAATCAGACTCGTTACGGATAATAGACTTTGGATTTGCTAAGCAATCACGAGCCGAAAATGGAATGCTCATGACTCCGTGTTATACTGCTCAGTTTGTGAGTTTTGTATCGTTTATCAGCTATGTACGTCATTTGGTTTATGGAAACTGAATTTACTTTAAAGGTAGTTTTTGGTTTAGTATTACTAGGTTTTCTAAACTAACAAATGAATTTTTAGGTGGCACCAGAAGTTCTAAAGCGTCAGGGATACGATCGTTCATGTGACGTGTGGTCACTTGGTGTTCTATTATATGCAATGTTATCTGGAAAAACACCGTTTGCGATGGGAGCTAATGATGCAGCAGATGATATTCTGAAACGGGTTGGAGAAGGAAAGGTTGTTATGGAAGGCTGTACTTGGGAAACTATAAGCGACGAGGCTAAGGTGCGTTTTGCTAGTTAAGCAGATCAACCTATTATCGTTATAAATAAGTTATTAAAATGTGTAATATATTCACACCAATGTTACAGGATCTTATTCGCAAACTTCTTGATGTGGATGCTTCTCGACGACTTACAGCTAAGCAAATCTTACAGCATCCATGGATCACTCATAGAAATAGTTTGCCTCAAGCCAATCTAACGAACAGTGCATACAATGTGGAATCAGTTAAGGTTAGGATAATGTTTATTTTAACATTAATTATGTAAATTAATGAAGTATAAAAAAAATCGAATCAGTCATCTATTTAAATAAAAGCATAATGGCACAGACTACCAAAGGAAAAGAGCGTTTAAAAATATCTGGCGTTTTGCACTATATATACAGCGTACGACAAATCAAGACTATGACTACAGCTCAACGTTTTAAAGCACTATTTTTGTTATAAGCTGTACTCCTAAATAGACTTGTATGTATCCAAAGGATCTTCTGCGGTCACACAAGCTCGTAGACGTCTCTCGAAGTTACCCACGGCTCATCTTGGTTAATTTCGTCGCAAGATTTGACTAAGGCTGTTTTAAGAGAGTTCAAATTCTTATAGAATGTTCTGCTTAGCTTGTTCTCTAATAGTGACCAAATTGCAAAGTCCATCGGATTCAGACCAAGTGAATTTGGTGGCCAAATCTCGTTGTTCCAAAAGTCTCGAAACTGTTGCCGACACACCTCAAAAATTGTTTGCCTCCATAAAGGGTGCCCAGTCCTGTTGAAATGGCCAATTCTGTGATCCGAAGTTTTTTGAGTCCAGGAACTACCACCTTCAAAAGAATTTCTTCTTGGTAGTATTTCGCACTGATTTGGACATTTTTATTGACGAATACCAGCGGAGTCTTCCCAGTCGCTGTTATTCCGAGAAAATCCATAACAGATGACGGAGAATGACCTCTGCTATCAACGAATGCTCTTTCAGATGTTTGGTGTTCATGTTGAAGAAGTTGTCTATTATTTTGACT
>JAJAVP010000077.1:0-114169 GCA_020740425.3 Heterorhabditis indica
TATATCACATGACTATAAAACAAAAGAAAAAGGGAACTAGAAAAACCGACACAAAATTTAAAATGATGAAAACCGCAGTCATTTTTGTCCCAACCTAATGCCTTTGACAGTTCAGTATAAAATTGCGCTCAGCAGTCATAATGAAGCATGCATCACACGTCTCAGCCGAAAGATGGTAAACCTTCACCGCGCATATTGGCGTCGCGCATTACGTGTCATAAATAAAGGCGCGCGTCGTATTGTGCCGTATTTCAGCCGGGTGCCGACTGTTCATTTGATGTTAAGTACAAATCTTTTATGCTAGTTAACAGAATATCTCTAAATGCATACACAAATATTTATTAGTTATACACTATTTTGCTTTTTGGCGCTCATTCATTTTTCACTCATTTGCTTACTTTTACCAATTCTTTCCAGAAAATATCGACTTATGGGTGGGAGGTATAGTAGAAACTCTCTTACCTGATGCTCTTATGGGACCAACTTTTGCATGTATCATTGGAGACCAGTTTAGACGATTACGGGATGGTGACCGATTCTGGTTAGTTATGAAATATTGGATTAATTTATAAGCTCTTGATGTTACTATTTGAATAATCACACTTACAACTACTATTTGTTAATTTCACCTATTAATAATCGTAGTTACAATATATTTTGAAGAGATAAAATAACAGGAAACTACACTTAGTATTACACTGGCGTGTGTCAGGAAATGATGTGCAATTCAGCTTTTCCACTGGTTGTTTATATTAGTCAATGGTCTTTTTCGCAATAATATTAAAATGTAGCCGATAATATGCTGAGTTAGGTGAATATGCCATCTCTTAGGTTGGTTAAAAGCCATCCATAGTAGATTCTCTATTCTCGACAACAACTGTTACAAATGGAAGCGCAATTCAAATCATTCTAGAGAATCACATTTCACCTTGCTTTCAAATGTTTTTGGGTGTTGCATTTACGTTCTAACCAGCGTTGTACTCGATTTAATTGGACATATAAATAAAAGTATCAGAAGAAGATAAATATGGAATAGGATATCATCAAAGTTTGACGTTGTACGAAAGCACTTTCCACCATATAATTATCTGCTTAGATTAGTCTTAGAGTTGAAATGTGTGTGAACATAAGGACAGAAATTACGCAAAGTTCTCAAGAACTTGTTTTGTTGCAGATGTAGAGTAATATTTGATATCTTAATAAGAGTTGTCTTGATTGCTAAATCACTATTTCAGCTATCGATGAGAACTTTCTCATATTAGCAAGCAGCCTAATCATACTAAAGTATTACTTTAAAGTGTACTAAAGTTGACATTTAGGTACGAAAACGAAGGAGTATTCACGAAGTTGCAGTTGCAACAGATAAAAAAAGTGTCACTGGCCAAGCTTTTCTGTAACAACGGAGACGATATCAACAAAATACAAGTGAGAAAAAGAAAAAGAAAAAATTTAAATCTAGTGAAAGTAAAGAAGAAGAACTAAATTTTCTAGCCGAATGTCTTCTTCTATCCGGGCAACTCGACACGATTTTATGGAAAATGCAGTAATCTTTCGGAGATGAATATTAACGTCTGGATGCACTGCTGCGACTCTGGCTGTAGCTCTATGGCAGAGTCCTCAACGTACGTTTACTTTTATTGCTCTTAAATTATTTGTTTCAAAAAAGACTGATACATACTCATTGTTATTTTGTGTAATTTATGCTCTTCTAAATAAGGAATTTATTTATAATTTACAGACGCAAGCGACGAGCGCATTCGACTGCGTGTCATGTAGAAGGCGAGTGGAAAGCACACGGACAACTGTGGGAGCCAAAAGACGAACAGTGCACTGAGTGCAAATGCGAAGTATGACAAGTTTTTCTGCTTTAAAGTACTTTTCCTGTTTTTCGTTATATTTTATGTATACATTAGAATTTTAATACGGTAATTTTTGCTCATCAGTATTTTGTGAGTAAACTCATTGTTATTTTATTTTCAATTTCCTTTTGTTTCAGAATGGCAAGGTTTGGTGTTCTTTACAGAAACACTGTTCAAAATTCTCCAAATAAAGCTACCTATTCCTAGTTCTTATTTGAAATTGAACTACTGTTGAGATAGTAATGCTATTTATAATCTTTACGTTATTCATGTTGCCATATATGAATATTTATTATGATTTCCTTGTCAATATGTCTTTAAATAAATATTTATGTATTATATTACTGATTGTTAATATATCACCGGTATCAAATTCTTGAGGAGTATATTCGAATAAACTAGGTGCTGTTACAATAGAAAGATATGATAATAGGAGCTAAAATTCTAGGAAATATTATTTGAGTGCCTCTTTATATTTCCGCAACTCTTCCTGAGTACGACTCCAAGGCCGCAAAGTACATGTTTTGTTTTCTATGTGATGGTTATCCAAGGATGGCAGCTTGCAGTGCGTAGAGAACATCGACTGACTGCCTGTGACTGCCCTTAAAAAAATTAGTTGAATTTCAGCAATTCGAAACGTTGTATAGATAATAACACTGCACTCATTAACACAATTTCTTACCTGTTACGAAAGGACCTTCGCGGATCGCTACTTCTGGCACGTGGTAGATAACCACGAATTGCGTCTAGAAATACTAGGTCTCTCTTGCATCTTCTCATTTATAGATCTTTTTCAACTTTTACTCGCATTAGTTTCTCTCCTTCACTTTTCAGATTTGTCTTCCTTAAACTTACCGTCTATGCTAAACTCTTTATTTCTTTCTCTTTTCGTAGTATCAATGGTAAAAGTCTGATTCATGAATGATTTATCCTGGTCTAGCAATTTGTTCTTGAATCTAAAAGAATAAATACAAAAATGCATTTAGAAGTAGCAGTACAACTTTTTTTTCATAAATTTTCCCATACCGAATGTTTTATTAATGACGAAAAGTAACGTGTTAATCATTAGAAAAAGAAAATAAAACATATGAAAAGGGTAGCAATGAAGATGGAGCTGACCGAAGCAACATTTGTCAAAAAATGTGTATTTGATAAAGAGATGAAAACAGGAATTGGTGTTAAGCAGTTAAAGAATATTAAATATGTAAAATAGTTTTTGGTGTGCCCTATAATATGAATGAGAAGTGTTGGTAAAGATAACGATGTAAATGTCGGTAGATGATCTCCAATTATTTAACAGCCGCAAAATGAATATTTTTTTATTGTGGTAATCACGTAAGAAATAATTATGATCTCGTGCTGAAGCCGTGTGTCTTTAGACAAATTAGTTGTGAAAAATTTGGAAAATTGCAATATTAATTGAAATAGAAGTTGTTTTGCTGAGTGAGAATTATATATTAGCCAGATCGATTTGGCAAGACGATTAGTGAACAGTGTCCAAACGACATAAGCCCGGAAAGGCTTCTTTGTGGCAAGGCCAAAACAGTGCGATGTGTATATAATTAAACGGGATTCCTAACGCGAATGATTAGGTGAGCTTCACTTGACAACGAGGGACTTTTTTTAGAGTTCTCTAGGCTTAAGTCTAACGGCTATTGAGTGAAAATCAAAGCTTGAAAAGCATGGAAACAACTTGCAGAATGCAGTACTGCAATTTATGACAATCACCTCAATCCAACAAGCCTATGCTCAGCACTAATTTCGATCGACTAGATATAAAGCATATCTGGTAGCAAAATGCTCACACTCTAAATACAAGATTAATTGAGATATTACCACTTTTTAACAGTTTATAAGCCATTTCAGAAAACGATGTTTTAAAAATGAAAATACGTATGATTGAAATCAATAAAATGGTAGTATGTCATTTTTCACGTGTAATATTTTATTATGAGCGCAGTATAAAAGGGGAAACTCACTGTACTAGGGATGATGTAGGATGGCCTTCGGTAACACAGGGTGGAAGAGAGACGTCGACTTCCTTCATTAATATCTGAAAATAGTACAATAGCTAGAAATATGAGACAAAAACCATATTTTTGCTCGCAATACAATAGATATTATTCAAGAATTACAGTAGATTATAATTATCTCTTATATAAACAACCCAATCTGCTACGTGAATTTCACAGACTATTTATTTTTCAACTCAATTCCAGAAACCTAAATTTAGACATCATCTGGAAGCAGCTCATATGAGTCAATAACTACGAAAGAAGGCTAGGTATATATATATGAAACTTGAAAAAAAACCTTAAATGCACTGACATAAACGATTCAATAGAAGTAACAATATAAACGCATAGTTTTCGTGACAGGTGAACATTAAACGATTTTGATATATGTTAAATAGACTAACAGAAGAAATTTAACCAAAAAACACTATACGAATGGTAGTAAAAACATGATCTACGCTTATCTAACAATTATATTTCGAGAATATAACTAGACGAAAAGTGGGAGTTCTGTATATAATTTATACGCCATATTGTCAGCTAACATACAGTATCATAATGTAGTCATGCCTGCTACACACTAAATATTTCCAATTAATTGTTTGATTTGCCAAAAAAAATGTAGCAGAGATGCCGCCAACCTCTCTCATGAATAGACGTCACAAAGGCAAAGCCAGTGTGGGCAAAGTCTCATAAGAACTACGTTTCGATGGGCGGCACGGATTATATAAAGGACACATTATTAAATATAATCAGCATAAAAAACGGTTTATTAATTTTAGTCGTGTCATAATTGCGCGCAATCCTTGCCGTTTAGAGTGTCAAAGACTATAGTTAAAAGTGAACGATAGTTGTCCTCTTGAAGCGTATTACATTATTAAAATGGGCGTTTATGATCACATTAATTTTTTCATGCGATTGATCATACAATGCTCGCTAATAAATTCTAATGACTTCTATGAATTCTTGATTTTTTTCCTAGGAATGTAAATAACAGGGTCACAAATGTAGATGCATGTACACAGGGATCACATAACGTCAGAAAAGAGGAAGTGGCTGAGCGGGTAGCATCTTTCTCAGCTTAGACGAATCTAGGTTGGTGATAAATACAGCGATATTGAGACAAAAAATTCAAAGATAACATATATAGCTCCGCCCCTCATTATTTGATTATTCAGCAGTGCGTTGCCATGGGTGGAAAAGCAAACTGGCGAATTATTCTCCCTCCCACCAAAGCTAACATCTACTTATTTTCCGCACAAAACCCTCAAATAATGTTCCTTCTTCTGTCTAATAACAAGACGAAGGAAATGATCTTTTAAATTCTATTAAATGTGATCTGTAGTATTCCATTTGATAACCCTTAATGGCTCCTTCCATCAGACAGTTTCCAAAATTGCCCGTAATAGTGAACCTTTTCAGGGCTTCTTTCTTAGCAATAAGCTAGCTTTAGCTTCTCAAGATGCTAACTGCCGTAAGCTATTAAAAATAGAGTTCACATCTGTTTGTTCAACACCGTAGATTTGATTCAAGACATTCAATGTTTCACCGATTAAGAATGACGCGTTAAATACCACCAAAGCTGTAAAAAAAATATAGATTAAAAGCTGCAATTTTTGATGAAGTATGTATTTAGTATCAGCTGAGTTGAAAATTGCTTCAGTCCGTTGGAAATAAACAAAAACGGCAGCTCAATACAAGTGGCAGACATTTAATTATGCGGAGAGGTTCTTTAGACTGATAATGGATCGATAATATCTGTAGTACATCTTTTACTCTTACACAGAGGTAGACCAAACCTGGAAGTCTTCCGACTACTCAAGTACCAGTTAGAAAATGCTGTCTTAAACTTTCCTAAATTAGTCACTTGTTTCAACTATTGCAGAAGATTTGTCAATGAAACAAAAAAAAGAAATAACTAAAGCATCGTACTTAGATGAGATAAAAACAAATGAAGTGTTTAAAGTAATAGCTATTTTTAAACCATGAAGAAATTCTAGTTCATTTGGGATTATCTTAGTCACATTTTTCGTCACTTATGACAAAGTAATATGTAGTTCATTTAATAATAATAACAGTGACGTTAATCCAGCAGCTGGCAGTCATCTTTAATAATGATATTATCACTTAGTCAGGACAAGATTTGGTATATAGATTTAAATTAGAGCAATAAATAAGGGAAAGTTGATTAGTTGATTTTCTGTAAGAATATGCTAGCCAACAAGGTAAGTGACAGAAAATAAGTGGACGAGCTCTAGTGAAACCTATCATTCACTGGATTCTATTAGATATAATTGCGTTGCCTGGGAGAATGAAATGCGAAAACCGGCTGACAGTGTGAACGAGCCAGATATGTAGTACCAGCTGTCAATAGCTTTGTGCATTCTTTATGGGACATTTCTGCTAGCTAATTATCTACTTCAAAATAACAATGTGTTGTTATTCTGCACTTCTGGCATTAGAATATATTCTACACATAATAAATGTCTTTGTTTAACGGCATCGCTTCCCCAGCGTGAATAATTCATCTCGTTAGCACTTTTTCATCCCTTAATACTTAATGCGTAATATTATAACACAAAAGCTTAATTATAAGAACTATTGGCAGTGTAGAGAGAAAGATATCTTCGTTCACAAAACAGTCCATAAAGGGAAGTTTATTCAATCTGTATGCACTCAAAATATTAGTTTCATAAAGTGTACTTCACCAACTGTTGACACTTCAAAATTTATTAAATTTATTTTAATTAATTTGAACTAAACATGTCTACTTCGAAGAGTTTCAGGTGAATCAGAATGTCATTTTATGATTATAAAAAGTGAAAATTAAATAGCATTGTGTTCGCATAAATTTATTTAGTACCCGTTTATAATAATGTTCTTATTTGAAATATTGACTTAAAGTCAAAGTCGACAATAAAAACGAATCGATGATGAATATATGACCTGTTGAAAACAATTTCTCAGTGAGCAACAGTGTAGAAAATCATGAAGAAGAATATCAACGTCACGTAGTAAGGCGACTGGTTACAGAGAAATCCTTCACAAGTGTAAATTACTCCAAAAGTCTTTTCCGAATACTCATCTTCCGCTAAACGTACCTAAAAGTGAAATATTAGGCAGAAGTTTATAAGACAAAGAAATGGGAATATATTATAATAAAACAATAAAGAGAACGATACAGTGATGGTCATCATACCATATTTTTTCTCGCTTTAGGATTTAAAGCAAACTTTTCTTCTGTAGTCCTCATAACCCTACTCCAACAGTCACGTACCACAGCCCCACCTTGTACTAAAGAATAAACAATTTACGATTAAAAATATTCGTAATTCTATAATTTTTGATGTAGGCTAATTTTAAAAACTAGAAGTGAGCTAACTAACCGCAGACATCCCTTTTAGCAGGTGGTTCTTTTATAACAGCTTTGATGCAAACACTTCCAGGACAGTCAACAACAGGTATAAGGTTGCGAACCTAGAGTAAATAAATTGCTAGAAGTTTAACATTAAAAGGGATATAAAATCAAACGTCATTAGTAGCTATCTTTAATTAGGCTATTATATATTAAAATAGAAGAGTCAATAAGCATCAGAGGAAAACTCGAGGGATTTTGAAACAAACTGAGTCATTTAATTATGGGGAATTGCATGTTATAAACATGATACTTTGGATAGTTATAACTCTTTTATTAATAGTAAAAGAGGAAGTAGATAAGACACCAGTTTTTATTCACCTGATCACAGCTTTCGTTGGCGTACCAGGGAAATTCAGTTAAGAAATGCAGCTTATTGGTTTCTTCATCTTTTGGCTGGAAATATCAGAGAAATGAAAAACTTTGTTTGTTATTTATAAAAATGAAGAATTGAAAAAGCAGTGGCAAAAAAGAGACACCACGTGGATGTAGATGGAGTACAAGTTATGATAAATGTTAATTCAGCACTTCTGGCTAAATGTTCCTTTCATCAAAAGCCAATTACTACATTTTCGTCAGTGAATAAAAGCATTAATACACAAATGTAGGGCAATTTTCACTAGTTTTGCATAAATTATGATATGCACATTTATAAACAAACCTTTATGCTTTTAATTTGCCTTCTATACGAAAATAATATTCCTACCTAGAAAAAATATGGTGCGCCTTACATGATTGTATCAAAAAATATCGTTTTTAAACAAGAGAATGATTGGTTTTCAGTAAGTGGTAAATATAGGTTCGAATACAGGGTTCAATACAGTAACCAGACAACTATATATATATTGCTTATGGAACGCTTGTGTTAGAAAGTTTTCTGGAAACAATTTAGTTATAAGTTAGGGGGATATCCCCAGGGGAAAATAGCTCATCTTAATATTGTTCTGATAAGAAAAACTTGATACTTTGTTTGTGAATTAGGTTTTTTAAATGTAAGACGTTCAGTGGAGGAGGAGATATATCATGATTAGACTAAATGACGTAAGAAGCTGAGATAATAAACAAAAGCATGTGGTTTATTCGACTTTCTGACTATGACACTCACCCATCGCATGTGTAGTTGCGGAGAAGAACAACTATAGCATTTATCTGGAACAACATGTTTGATAAATTATCTAACAGTTTTTTCATACAACAACAAATAAAAGACTAAGATTTCGTTACTGTTTACATAACTTATCAACAATATTTCTATCTTTAATGCTTCACTGATTATCAGTCCTGTAATATCTGTTATCTTTGAGTATATCGTCCTTTAAAGATCTAAGCTCTAATGGGTTTAAAAAAGGCTGTCACAGGCCTTGTTTTCTTGTGAATGCTCTAATTGTTTTGGCACGTATACAGTATGCGTTAGTAAGATGGTCAACTAACACTAGTATATAAATAAAACTCACCTGAGTGAGTCGAATGGAGGAAAAAGAAAAGTATTGCCCAGGATAGCATGGGTTGAGTGAGGGGATTGAGGCAGAGAGAGCGGAGTGTGCTAGAGACGCCCAATCGATGAGAGAGTGCACCAATGAGGAGGGCATAGAAGGCGGAGCAGGGAGAAAGACTAAAGAAGGCAACAGGCGCAGGGTGAAGCATCTGGATCGATTCCAGTGTGTATAATAAGTTTTCTCAAATAGTACTAAGATAACGAAGCACTACACTAACAACACGTAAAGATTGAAGCACGTTCCCCAATATTTTGCTATATCTAGTGGTGCTCATCGTTTGCAAAATCTCCGTAGTATCACTTGCAGACTTATAACACATCTGATTAACAAGCATTGGGATTAATCGTCTTTAGGATTATACGCCATTGTTATAACTTATCTCACGTTCAGAACAGCTAGATTGAAAACATATGTATCGTCTTCCAAACTCTAGTAGATCGGTTACAAAAACGATCTCTCGAACAACTCGTTTTTAGACAAGTATAAACTGTCATCACGGCCCTTTCGACTTTTTCATAATTGTAAACAACTTGCGTGCAGTGTATCCAATGTCACAAATGGAGCGGACGAAGGTAAATGAAACTAGACTTGTATCCTTTAGGACTGCATTTGGGAACTCATGTATGGAAAAGATTAAATTTGGCTACTAATAAAGTAGGTAGAATGCTAGAGAAGTCGCATAATAATTTCCCATAATTTCATGAATATTTAGCTAATTTACTACTTACATAGTCACTTGAATTTAGGCCACGGTATGAGGAACATGTCGGAAGTGAATCGTTAAAAAATGAGAATATTATTGCATTTAATATGGCGTGACTTCTAATAAACGTTTGTTAAGTAATTTTATATAAATAACAAATATACTTCTTAAAAATTTTGGATTAACATGATACCATATTATTTCTTTGTAGACGTAGCTATGTCTAACCATTTCTTCCGGTGTTCCCAAGTATAGAGCGTTTCATTTTTCTGTTTGGAGGTACAGTAGGCATGAAGAGTTTTGTTTGGTAGCCAGTACTCATAAATAAATAATGTCGATATCCAGATGATGTGTCAAAAGATGTGTTTGATCTGGTCGCAAAGTAATCTTTGGCCAAAGACATAGAAGCTAAAGAAAAATAGTGTATAAAGTGGAGAGAGATTTGAGTATAAAAAGACGAAAAGAATGCTCCATATTCAGGGCGGGAGCTTGTCCGGTTAGAAGAGAAGGGTTGTTGGATATATGGAGGGAAAGATTGAAGGAGTGAGTATAAAAGGGAAACAGAGTGATGCACATCACACTTTACCTGTATTCTGCCATGAAAATCGCAGTGTGAGTTTTATCTTATTATGTATTCATACAATAAATACTATTATTTCATTAATAAAAATAATAACATTTTGTTAGAATGTAACTGTAAATATTTGAAAGACCACAAATTTCTTGACAGTGGCTAAGATAATCATCATTTAAAATTGTGATTCGGAGTAGACAATAGAGAAGTTGTAGTGTATTTAAGCATGGTAATATTACCTGGGAGAGGCTCGCAAGAGGATTCTTCTATTAATTCTACCATTTGAGTTTCCAGGACTGTCTCCTGACTACCTCTATGCACGTCAATTTTCTAGTAAAGAGTGGCATTTATATTTCATACTACCCGTCAAAAATAGAATAAAAGGATTAATAATATCTGGTTATAGAAAATAGGGTTATAATGAGTTATTGCTATCTGATTAGTTACGCTAAAATTTCTGCGATGAAGTGTAATATTATACCCGCTAGTCATACAGGGATTTTAAGTACAAATCAAACTAATTAAATAGCACTCTTAATTAATTTCCAACAGTACACAGTTAATGCTTAGCTGCGTAGTATATTCTTATATAATTTCGATGTGGTAGCGACAATGTAAAAGCAAATTTAACCCTGCAAAGAGGTCTACAAAACCGTCGCACTGCTTATTCTACCCGTTTAGGCTCACTAAATTTTAGACCGTTGGCATGAATATTACAGCGCCTTCTGTTTTCTAAATCTAGAATTTGCCTGATTACTTTAAATTTGGTTGAATTATGTTTTAGTTTCCTATGAATATGATTTTTCCTTTAAACACTCGAATGTAGGAAATCTCAGTCATTCGGCCAGTCAAAATGAGCTCGTTGCCTATTTATACGTTTTCATAATTACTAATCTGTACTACTAATGAGCTATTCTCCCTCTAACCGTTTTTTCACACTTAAACATCGTCAATTTTTACTTTTTTGAAACCTAAATACAAAGACCAAAATATTAAAATTATTGCTTAAAATACATCCTAATTGCCATATTTTATTTCTATCTAAGGAAATTCACCCTTCTTTTTCTTCTGTTACTTCATGCTCCAAAAATTTTTCATCGGTGTACTTCCTATAGATGCCATCATTGTCTAATGCTAAAATTACAAAAATATTTTCAAATAGGGATTATTATTTTGTAAACTATAAAGTAATACTAAATTTGTACTATTTAATTGTAATTGATGAAAATTTACAGATTTGGAGTGCTATTTGCGATTTCACACGCTCAACAATACTATCCTGGAGTGAGAAACTTTTATTTGGAGCACATCACTTTTGGCATTTTCCTTTATATACGCTAAATTTATTTATATTTCAAAGTACTAAGCCGATGATCACCAATTTATTTAGGAAGCTCCTCGCACAGGCATCTCTGTAGAGTGCCCATCTCCTCCCTGTATGCCTCCCATACATCCTATTCTTTCTGCACCTATTCCAAAGCCTGCATCTCTAGATCCTTCTCTTCATCCCGCGAATGCACCTACAAGACTACCACATCCTTCTCCAATTTATGATCCACACATATGCGGCAATTCGCAATGCAGATATAATCTTGATGCTGTACCAGTTCCTCCTCCAGCTCCTACTGCCTCTGTTCCTGCCCCTGCTCCTGCTCCTGCTCATCCACATTCTTCTCCTCCCTCTCCTCTTCCTCCTTCTCACCCTCATTCTCCTCCTTCCCCCCACCCCCAACCCCATCCCTCCCCTTCTCTACTCCCTCTTCCATCACTACCTGATCCTCAAATTTCACCATCCCCTCCCTACCCTCTTCCACCTCTTTCATCTCAAGTACCATCTTCTTTTCCTCAATCCACTTTTCCTTACATTTGTAACACCCCACCTTGCAACCACCCTTCCCCAATTCCTCTACCCACTCAAACAGGCCTTCGTTTCCCCACTACTCTTCGCTATAATTCATGTTCTACACCTCCATGTTATTATCAAGTCTCCGCTCCCATTTCATCTTTAGTTCCTCCATCAACTCAGCCACTTATTCGAGATGCAGTTCCAATACCAGTGGTTGGTCACCCAAGATATACATCATGTACAACTACCCCATGTTATTACAATAGTCCTGCTCCGTCTGTTCTATTTGATCCAATTCCTTTCTACAAAAATGCGGGGGCGTCATTTTTCACTTACTCAGCATGTGCTACTCCTCCTTGTCAAAGCATATTGGCGCCTTCCACCCCAAGACATCAACTTCCAGTTTATGCTCCCTTAACCAGAGCTCATCCAATCGGCAATAACAAATCAAAAATGAAGAATGTCTGAACTCAGTTCGAGGATATCTGAAGAATCAAAACTACTTCATATGTATGCACATAGAGGATAAATAATGTAATTTAATTTCAAAAGTTGTAAATGTGCACTGGATACCAAATAAATCTTCATATAGTGACAATTTTTCGACTACTTATTATTCTCAATTGCAATTAATAATCCAACTATCGTTTAATTCGTTCTTAACTATCCTCAAGCATTTTGCTTCGCTTAAAATAATATTTTCAAATACTTTAATTTCTCGTTTCCAGTGTAATCTTTACATGAATAACTCAATACTGTAATATAGTAGTGGCACAATTATTATATTAGTTTTGATTTACTCTCTCTAATGATGTCACAAGTTTACACAATACTCGAATTCGAACAGATTTGCCTTGACATTGGATGTCCGGTTCACTACTAGTTCCCTACTCTCTGACCTCATTTCACTAATTCATGCATCTTTATCAAAATAGTAGAGTATACAAATAAGACAATAAATATTTTCCACTATAGACATATAGGCACTCACATATAAAAGTTTTGATCGCTTATCTCATGTTTTCTCATCAGTGATATGCCAACCAAATAAAGAGAAGCGATTGAATAAATATATCTGAAAGACATCTATTGAAAAGACAGATAAGGCGTTTTGAGCTAATTGACTACGGCTATCACAGTGAGGAATGACGAGGAATAAGCTCTGGTTGTAACAATTAACAATGAGAAAGAGCAAGCAGGTTATATATCTGACGGGAGCATGTTCGCTTCACGGCTGCCAGGCGAGAGCATATTTACCGTTCTTTTCGATTTTGCACGTCTTTCCTTCCTCAAATTGGTACAAATTTAATAAGCAACAAAGGTTCAAACTTCTTATTTAAAATATTTGAACATTAGCTGACATCCACAGATCAAGATCTCAGTCACTACCACTTTTTCTGTGGCCTTCAGGAACAGGATAGGAAAAGACGAAACTTGAAATGCACTCAAGAGAATCGCGAAAGATTAGAAAGCAGTGAAGGTAAAATTATTGGAAGAAATAAGGATATATATAAAAAGTTAAAAGATATAAATGATAACCTTAAAGTGGCTTTTGTACGCGAAATCATCTAAGGCAACCACCGTCTCGAACTTTCCACCTAACGTGGACTCAGCCATTTTCTGAATTTCATCGGCAGAAGCAAGCAAATCCTCAAATTAAAATCATTGCAAGAAGCATGTATAAAAGTTAACTACTCATTAGTTATTCAAATAAAAACGATAATGCGAATCTACAAAATGGATGTATAATATATACGTAATTTTCAATTTTACTGTATCAGTACTTTTGAAAAACCCATCGAGTTGCTAGAAATATAAATGCAAGATAAACAACTTATGCATTTTTTGCATATAATATCACCAATAAAACTTTGACTTTTCCGGAAAGAATTTTTTAAAGAGAAAAAAAAACGGATGAAGTAGGAACCACTCACTCCTCCACTCATTGCGCCTTTCATTGCTGACTCGAGTTCTTTATTACAGCAAGTGAATCCTAAAATATAATGGAATAGCTCTCTTCTTTCTGTTTTCCTTTTATCGGTTTTCTCTTTTCGTTTCTTCTTCTATCATGTATTCTCTTATGGTCACACTGAGTCAATTAACTCCTCAGGTATTTTCTATTTTTGCGACTAATATTACTTTAGCTGAGAGAATTCAGTAGTCATTTTATTAATATGGCAAATTATCTTTCCCTTCCCACTCTTATGTAAACTATTAGATTAGCCATGATGCTAGCGAGTTTTCAGCAATACCTGTCACAGAATAGCCACAGTAGTATTTGAAGCTAAGTAGAATTACCTTTATTGCATTTCAAAACGAAAAGCTTATATACAAATAATTGCGAGATTTAATATTGAAAAATTATGGGTATTTCTGTAAACAACTGAGCAATTACTTCTTTTAAGAACGGAGGAAATTCAAAATTTTCCATTGTTTCTCCTGTTACTGGTACCATAGTTTTGCAATTTAACCCTATAGCTGTTTTATATCTACTGGACAAATTGATCGCAGTATGATTTTTGATTACTATCTTTTATTATTACTAATACTACATTGCTGGTTCACATATAGAATAGTAGCCGTATATTTAATCATAAATAGTACCAAAACCTATTATAAATATAATTTTTTAAAAACCTTAAGACAATAAATATGATGAAAGAAAAGTAATTAGAGATATATAAACGAAAGAAATAATAGAGGTATTAAACTGACCACTGTCGTTGATATAGCAGTTATCTTGTGCTTGACAAGAAATCGTCAAGAAGAAAAATATAGCAACTAGGACATCCGCTGAAGACATCTAAAACAAGCAGTTAAATTAAAATGAGATGGATTTTTGAACCTCTCCTTACTCACATGGAATAAAATTTACCAAAAAATATACATAGGATTAAAAATTCTCAAATGGAGGTATAATTATTAAACTTTCTCGTAAAATAGGATAAGATTTCTACAATTATGAAAAGAAGATATTTTTTCATGAAAATAGCATAACGTTGCTCAAATGTTTGTGATAGTAAGATAATAGTGCCTTTTATAGACAAAAATTTAGCTCAGGGATATAGTAGAGCGATGTCTGCAAGATCCGATTGTTCTAGCGTCTTAGAAGTCACAAAATGGGAGGAGCATCACTAAGAGGGCGTGGCAACGATTCGAAATTCCCGCCGTAGCCGGTTCCATTGAAAACGACACCCCAATTTGGTTAGTCTACTTTTGAGATTTATCTCGAGTATGTCCGGGACAGAGAAAAAGGGAAAGACGTGTAAAAGAAACTGGTAGAAGACCACTGATGAGTAGATTTTATTGAAGAATTGAAAGAAAGAGAGGAAGTGGACAATATAACTATTAAAACCGGAAAAGAGAGAAACATAAAAGATTGTTGCGATCTATTGCCTGAGACAGGTAGGATCATCTCTCAACATTCATCCGACCAGAACAACGCGAATATTTGTTCTTTAGAATCTCAATTGCTTTACGATTTTGCTAGTATGTCTCGCAGATACTGGTACCAATTATAGAAAATACTTGCGAGGTGTAGAACTAGAGATAGAGAATGAGGAAGAGTGAGATAGGAACCTAAAAGGAATAGGTAAGAAAGAATATTTAATGATATCTTTAGTGATCATCAGATGAGACAGACCTGTTGAACAGCTTTTTGTCACTCATGATTTAATTTTAACCCATTTAGCAATAAACCTGATAATTCATGAGATTGATCTTTAACTTGATTTGATTAGTGGAACTGAGATAACAAGCATGCACTAATCAAAGCCTACAATATTATACTCTGGTAATGTTACATCCAATACAATATTTTTACATAGCAGGACTTCTGACTACTACTTGTTGACTCCCAGCTTTTTATTTGATTTCTGCACAATATGCAACAGATAAACAAATGGAATGAGAAAGTGATGTATTAGTCGCGTGGCTTGTAACGTATCCCACTAATTTGTTTTCCTTGTTGACCAGAAAACGTAACTTCCTAACTTGGCCAGTAACCACACTCAATTCTACTATCCTTACAACAAAGTAGTAGCTCTAAAGCCATTTGATGTCAAACAGTCTAGATACACCAGTCAAACTCTATTTCAATCTGTCATCAAATTAGGGCTCTGAAGCGTGAACCACACAAACAGCAAACAGCTCTTCGCAATCCCAATACTATTATCCTTATTTGAACCATTCATAAACTATAGACAATACATAAACAACAATATTGGAACATGAGAACACAATATTTCATATTCATTTTGTTTTAGTTCGTTGCAACGTTTTTGACAGTAAATCTGTCAGGAACAACACATTACATAATAAATAAATGCTTATTACATCAACATCACAAACGAATAGAACGGGCGCGGCGGCCTAAGTGGATTGGTTCTATGAATAAAAGAATACCAACTCAGGCTGTAGAGACCCTAAAGGGACATACCACTTTGAAACAAATAGGTAATATAGAAGAATTGGCAATCTAATGGTTAACACAGTATTGCTTAAGGAGGAAAATGAGAATAACAAAGAAAGATACTAACAATCCGCCGCGCAAGGCTCAATACTAGGTAAAGTGCAGAACCGAGATGATAGGATGTACACCAGCGTACAATAGCTAACTGAGAACCAGGGCATCGCGCAATTCAAATCAGCTGCAGTGAGATACTCTGACGTCATCAAATATAGCGGACAACAGCGCACCAAAAAGAAATGGAAGGACACCGGTTGACTAGAAGCCGCTATAGGGAAGAGCAAGCCAACTGATGGTACCATAAATAATCGCTTTTCCTAACAGGTCAGTTGGCTAGTGTTCGACCCTGAGATATAAAGGCCATCTCCACTATGGAAAAAACCATTCAAGTTTCAGAACGGCTCCGTTTGGCAGAATCCTCAGATATATTAGACGACGGTCGCTTATATCTTCGCTGTCCTGAATCCTCTTCCCCACTTGTTGAAGAAACATTATCTTCGCAATGGGTAGAGCTCGAAAGAATTAGCTCGGTACAGGCAGAGTCCAATTGGTTAAGACCCTCAGTGGAAGGAGGTATTGGACTGCCTGTCGATGAAGATGGTAGGGAGTCACTAGGAGTAGAAGTACCGGCAGAATCCTCATCGTCAGAATCAGACTCATCATAGTCGACCAAAGCCTGGAATAATAAATTGTTGTTATGACATGCAATGATTTATAATCTTCAGTAATACTATTGAAAATGAGCAACCTTCATTCCTAAAACGGGACTATTCTCCTTGCTATTATTTTGAGATGATGTAACTTCATCTTCCCTTAAAGCATTCGTAGAAGGGGATCCTGCAGGAGAAGGAGTTCGAGATCTATCGCCCATCTGAATAATAGAACATAGTTATGCATATTTAACATAGACATCAGAGAATTAAAAGTTTGGAAGCCACCTTAATAACAATTTTCTTCTCAATATTAATTGGAGTCGCAGATTGTCCACTGAAGACTGCTTCATCGTCATCATCAATAGCATTTTTCCGCTTAAGTACAGATGGAAACATTGGTTCCAAACCAGTTTTCCTGGGCGATTCAATTTCTTTCCTTCCTTCTTTTTTCAATTCTAGATCATCATCCTCTTCGTCTCCATCAAACCATTGTTCCTCCTAAATTAACCATGTAATCTCAATTCCACATCGCACAAAAGGACCGCACGCCCTCAGCTCTCATAATCTGTATCATTTATACGGCCCTTTATCGATCGCTCGGCCAAATAGCCTACCTCACGACCTTCAGGGCGACGTCGGTTATCATATTCTATTTCACTTCATTGGGCAGATCCGAAACCATACGTATCGGTGCAATAACACACGCCACTAACCACTATGCTAACACGACACTTTGGGATCAATTTAACTTTAAGTAATGATTCAACCAACCTGACGTTCCTTAACAAATCCAGCCGGACTAGGAATTCTCTCCTCCTTTACACTTTTAATACCAGATTCGCGATCTTTCTGCTGTTCATATCTAGTCTTTAGATCAGTGAACAATTTCACATATGTTATATTCTCAAAAACAGCCATATGAGTCTCAACAGTGTATTTCACTAGTGATTTTATGTCCTCCTGAAAAATATCAAAAACATAATTTAAATACGGTTCCGAATTAATACATTTCTTTAATATCTTCTAAAAACACGTACCGCACGAATGTAGTCAAATAACTCAAGTACAGCCGAGTTTAGTAAGTTATATCGTGGACCATTTTTCTGGAAACAGGTAACAACCCGATCGAGTACCTTCTCTCTAATTATGTACCTATTGTAAAAATCATCCTTTACAGCGAGAACGGTCCGTAACATTTTCAAGGCACCTAGAAAATATCTATTAACTAATGTTGCTAGTAAAACTAAATTACTATATAGTATGAAAAACTCACATAGTGCCAAGAAATGATGTTGACTATTGAGCAACGTCAGGACCTTATTCAAAAGATCACTGGAAATGCAGTGTTGTCGCATGGAAAACGAGTGATGTTCAATACAGAAACACAACAGGCGTACTACTTGAGCTTGACGGTTTGCAGTGCAGTAATCGTCTAAAATACTTATAATCAGCACCATATATAGTAACAGCAATGTTATGGAATAAACCTTTTTTTAATACTCCTCCCTTTACATTATCAATCATTGGTTTAACTAGTGTATATATTGATCGCTGGTAGAACAGATTCAGGAATTCTGATCTTTCCGCCTTTTGCATGCTGACCATGTTATCAGGATCTAGCAATGTCCTCAGAACCTTCAAGTAAAATTTCAAATGATTGTGAATTCAATTTAAACTCAGGAAATTTTATAGACCTTACACACTAATTGTAGAAATATTTAAATGTTTACCTGAGATACTTGATTAGCAGATGTTAATTCAGGATCTCGGTCAGTTTGCATATGTGTCAGAAGCCGATTAAGTAAGACCTCATCCTAAGCAATAATTTTTTTTTGTAGTTCAGTTATAAGAATATATTTCATACTTACATCACTTTTTTCCTTTGCTTGCCGTAGTAGATAGTCCCTTATTAACTGAGGATTATGTTCCACCAAAAGAGATAGCATGTCGACAATTGTTACTCGGGTATCAGCATCAGGAGACATTATACACGGTTCAATCGTACCCAGAACGTCGTTCGTTTGAAGATTCTAGTAATTCCTTCTTTATGACATGGATCAAACGATCATACTAGGCAATAATTAACCAAAGAACATATTAAAGCTTAAAATACATAACTACCTTAAAAAAATTGTCTTTACTCTGGGCACCATTTAATGGCAATCCTTGACTGAGAGTAATAAATTCTTTAAGGAAAAGTGCGAGATCTTTTCTTCGCGCTACTGTAGTGAGCGGATCTCGAAGTTGCTCAAACAACTCCTTCATTAATCGTTTATCCTTCTGCAATAATCCAAATTACGTATCATACTAATTTATACCCATATATATATATATATATATATCGAGTTAAATGGTATACATAATCCCTCACTTGTAACATAGTGACAATGTCGATTCTACTAAAGAACAGATAACTGTTTAGAACAGAAAGAAGATTTTCCTCAAACAATGATGGAGCAGGAAGACACACATCTTGCAAATACTGAACTCGATAAGTCTGGTGAATTTTTTCCCTGGAATGATGTGCTATAATTCTATGCACAACAATGAAAATTTACAACATCTCAAATAAAAAACACACTTTAATTCTTCATTGGCTATTGGTAGCACCTCCCTAAATTTCGCTTTTTCAAAGAGGAATTCTCTGTGCTTTCGAGGCTCCTCATGAGCTGGATCGTATTCTAACATTCCAATGAGATCTTTTAAATACTTTTCGCTCAATAACATCTGAAAAATCTGTTATTACTATGTAAGAGTATGGATTTACAACTTAAAACAAGAAAATGAAAAATCAACCTCGTTAAGGCTATTTCTGTTTAGCATAAACAAGTTTTTTGCAATTGAGTACAATGTCCGTAGACCATCAGAATGTTCTATATCTTCACACATGTGGAACACATCTACTAATTTGACGATGACACTGCAATTCCTAGTTTATAATAATAAGAATATAGTGATATATATATATATATATATATATATATATTAAGCTGTCAGTCAATAACTGCACCAATTTCACTACATACATAGATGGGCAGTTTTATTCTGAATTTATTCTCAACATAATTAATTGGCGTTTTTTATGAATAAGCATCAGTTTCAAGAGTCCGCTATGACACCATTTTGTACAATGTAGTTTATCAAAAGATTCTAAACACTAATTCTATACCTTTGCGAGTAATAGCAGAAGTCAAATAGCCGGACATGAGCAAACACCATATAGTTATGAGATTTAGTAAAAAAGAAAGAAATGATTCATGGTTCCTAATCAAAACGGCGCGTTCATATGCCCTAAATATAATAAATAGATCTACATCACATGTGCGATGTTTACCACTGAATTGTAAGGAGAATGTTGAGAATATATACCACAAAACAGCACATTTAATCTGAGAGATGTTAAAATTCGAACTAGGCCTAATGCTTTAAGAACTAACCCTTCTGCTTCAATAGCGTTGGCCATTTTTTCTCTTAATGCCTGGGTTGCAAGATGATTACCAATGACCGTGTCAATTTCAGCTAGTCGACCCATCTCTATAGGTGGTAATACAATCCTACCAGCTGTAGATGATCCTTCGCTCAACTCCCCATCATCCATATCGTCATAACCACCATCCTTTAAAAAAGATTGGATTATAGAACTTTAAATAAATACAAAAAATAAACATGTTCATACCGCATCTCCCGGATCTCGTCCCTGAACTTCACAAATTTTTGCCCATATTTCCTCACATCCTGATTTCTCTTGAAAACTCAGTGCCAAATCACAGGTATCCGACTCCGACCACACAATCAGCGTTTCCTTAAAATATGGGTATAGATTATATTTCCTACAATAACTACCCAAATTTAAAAACTCGTTTTATAATATGAGTATTATATTTCAATGGTCCTCATCAATAACAGGGCTAACTACACACCCCGCCTCCACAATTTTCAAAAATTCCATCAGCAAAATGGACGTAAGATGTAGCAGCCAATTCTGTCCCAGCCATGCACGCTATCATCTGCTTTGTCTAAAAAAAACTTCCGGTCGCACAAGATTCTTGAACAGCTGATTTTTCGGTACGAGTTGGCTTAAGTAAGATGGAGTCACCAGAAAGCAAAACAGATCATCTGCCACAGTCGAATAGGTTGTGTGGCGAAATAACTGAACGTTAAGGGTTATTCACATGACATTATGACACGCGCGCACGACCGCGAAGTCTTATCGCATGCTTATCAATCCAATAACAAACCGAGAAAACGGCGAAACACCGACTCACAACACGATGGATAGAAGAACAAGTTCGAGGTATAATCGTAATTACGGTTAATATTGAATTATTTTCAGCTTGGATATCGATTGACTTGAACTTGTCACACACTAGGAAATAATTTGTCAACAGTGACTAAAAATAACTAGAACAACTCAGAAATAAACTTCAATAACAATTGAAGCAGACCTAAACACTCAGTAGATCAATAAGTCCACATATTCGAGACAAGTGAATTATGAAGTGAAGTTTAACCCAAAAGAATGGATAAAATGAAGGATGAGACCGTGAGTCGCCTGGCAACGGCCCCAGGCATCGCTGATGCAGACTCACTTAGGTTAAAAACGAAACAAATTATCAAACATGTAGATTTTATAGACATCAATTAGTGTCCAGAGGCTTTCCCTACAAGAAATATATGGCCTCATAAGGAGATAATGTAAACATTTTAATACTTGAATAAATAAGCCATCAATAGAAAGCAAATAGTGAACATCGATCAGTGCTATTTTGATATCCAAAGATCATAGAAAACTACGTTTTAAAATCGTTGATTTATAGGACTTACAGAATGTCTTAATTGAAAATATACGCCTTAAAAACGAACATCCGCATGCAAATCGATAAACGTCTAATAAAATATGATAAATCAATGGCTTAACACGCCAATTTAAAGAAAATATTGCAAACAAGAATATTAGATCACCAAATCCTCAACGTATATCACATGTCATTTCTTATCATAAAGTAGTAGCAGTTAACTAATAAAAAAAATTACGGTCCAGATAGAAGGAACAACTCAGTACTTCTGGTATGTTGTTCTAGGCAATTTTCGGTTATCACGTGTTGGTAAGACAACACCGGGAACACAATCAATATCAGGCCGCACTCCGCACAAAACAAAAAGCGAGACTCGGAACCGGATTTGAGAGGAACAGAGCCACGAGGCAGCATACAATACACGTGAGCAGGGAAGATGTCAAAAAGAGAGTGCAATGAGAACAGATACAAATAAAGTACGCATTTCCTTATGTTGAAGACATACTTGTTAAAATCTTGGTGATAGACAAACATTGTAGTAAATGACACACATGCGGGGGCAATTTTGTAGCATACGATAATTCCTAGGTGATGTAGTTAGTTTTATAGTTGAACTAGTTTAGAACAAAAAATTAAGTATCTTAATTTATACTCAGTAATTATAGTTAAGTTATTTTTACTTCTAAACAGGAAGGCGTAATTTAGTTCTGTGGGAAAACGAATGACACTCTGGCAGTGAAGCCCTCATGCAAAAACCAGTTTGTCTAAACCTGATACTAACCACAAAACAACGCTTAGAAAGGATCAGTATGGAGCTGTAAATCACCATTCAATTGGAATTAATTTAAAATGTCTGCTAAACTTAGACGTGATTACTAAAATATTTAATTTTAAAGGATATGAGCAGACATTATGTGAATATATGCTCTAAAGTATACTTGCAAAGAATAGTAGGATCAAAATGATTGAAAAAAGTAGATAATTTCTAGACACAAAACAGTAGATTAGACAACTGGTAATATAACAGATCCTCGAAATTACATCTCAACTATTCAATGTCAAAGTATAAGCAAATGTATAACCACCAGCAAAATGTTTGATTAATATAAAATGATTTGGTTAAATGATGCTGTCTGAACAGAATAAGTGTTAATATAAAGAAATCCAATATATATTTTTTAAATTTCATAATATAAATTCCTCCGATTACTCAAGTAGGCCTTATTCATGTATAATTTTTAATGCTAGGGGAAAGTATAGTTAAAGTGAATAGGATTTAAAGACTTTTAAGACACTATATAATATGCAGTTAGAACCATACTTTAAGGAAAAGAACTATAAAAACGACCCAGTCAAATTATATTACAAATACTGCTTACTATAATAACGCAAAACAAAATCCCTATTAGTTATTGAAAATAACTTCTAAACTAAGGCATACCTGTTGTTTCTGGTAAACAGTATCCATGAGTATTTTTGATTCGAGGACGTTCTTTTCTGAAATTGTAAATATGAAGTGATGAAACAATCTTATAGACTGTGAAGACTTCATAAGTAAAACAAAGTACGCACCCACTAATCATTTTTAGATACAATATGTTACTACCATTGAATGAAAATTCATAAACTATTGATTGTTATTTCCTAGGTTAGATGAAGAAACAAAAGCATGATATAAGAAATTACATCGCAACTAAGCGCAACTTTGTTTACTAGTGTATTATGGAATTAATAGTGATGTAAAACTTAAGATGGAAAACACTGAATATTAACAATACCTGAACCTGTCGCTGCAGCCTCCAGCTTGACGATAATAACGAAACCTTGTTGGTCAGGCACTGGCACGCAAGCTACGTGACCTGTTCCTCTATCATCCCATACACGCTGCTCGCACAAGACGTAGAGCTTCACGCGGTTGCGCGACTCCTGCAAGGCACGGTCCACGTCAGCCTGATAATGCAATAATAAAAAATAAAAATGTCAAAAATTTGTAGATATATTATTATTATTCGAGCATTTGACTCCAACGTCGACGTGACCATCATCTCTGTGGATACAAAAAGGTAGAACACCTCCAACATGTCGCCTTTACCACAATAAGATCGTAATCAACAGTTTAAATGAATTACGTAAGCTATTATTAGTTTAAAATTATTCTTTTAATGTTAAACACTCACTCTGCTAATATCGATATTGTCCACTAATGCACTTCCCTTCTTTTCGTCTTTTAATTTATCTTGCAATGCTGAATTCTCATCGTTCTCCGAATCTTCTTTTGTTTTCACCTCACTTTCTGACCTAGTTTCCTAAAATGCTGCCTCAAAGTACGTTTATCGTGAATAACTGAATTTTAACAGAAAATTCAGACAGTATTTCCAACAAGCATGAACGTTACTTGTATGCATACCTTCACTGCGTCCTTATCTGTTGTAGTATTTACTTCGCTTGTCACTGACACTACCTTACTATGAGGCATTTTAGCAGTACTCGGGTGCCGTCGTAATTTTTTAATGGCACATCTAGAATGATAAAACTATAAGTCCAATGAGAATTACAGTCCTTAACAATGTTAAAACCAAACACTATAACATTCAAATATATATCTGATATCTAAAAGACGTAGAATTATTGTCCAGATAATAGCTACTTTTAATTTTAAAAAACACACAAAGTAGATACCACTAAGTAAATTAATAGATAGATCGAAATTCATAAATCACTTCAAACTTAGTTAAAGTTATAGTACACATAATCGTTGCAAAAATTAACTAAAAATTTGACGTGAAGATCACATAGAGAACATAAGACAGAAATTGTAGCCAATGATAAATCATTTTAGTATTATAGAATTATTAAGTACTATTTATTACTATAGTTAATTAATTATTGAGACAAGCGTTACGTATTGTTTTTAATTTAAATATTTACTGTGGATAACGTGTTGAGATAACAAATCGAGAACTTATATATACATAAACCCTAAAGTAATTACTATAGTTTAAGAGTAGATGGATAATAAACAAGAATAATTACGTCTAGAAGTAAACTGCACGTGAATAACACGTCAATACAGCAAAATGAACTTATAATTACCACACAAATCACATAATGATTGGCCGAATAAATATGTGTAACACAACTAACTATTTCGTTTCATTATTGGGGTATCATAACATAGAAAAACTAAAAAGAGAGCAATAAATTTAGTAGCATTTGGCATACAACCAATTCGGTTTACGTCACCACCAAGTGGGTAGTATTTTCGAAGAAAACGCCATCCGTTTTGCAGCCGCAACGCTCTATGTGCTGCATCAATCCATTCTCACTATGGTCTTGACACGAAAATTTTTATTCTTATTATATAAATCAGCTGTTATTTATTCTAATAGTGATAATTCACGATAGGTTGGTATTTTTTGACTATATGTTTTCTATTCTTGACATAATGAAACTGTTTTATGCATATTTTTCCTTCTTTTTCTCTTTCTTTCTACGTATATGCATATAGATATTTTTAGTATGAAGCGGATTTTTGGAACTGGGGGTAAAAAGGAACCTCCTCCTGATCTGGCTAATGCTATTTCTAATGTTGAATCCAGAAGTGACAGTATTGAGAAAAAAATCGCGAAGCTCGATAGCGAGTTAGTGAAGATCAGAGATCAGATGGCTAAAATGAGAGAAGGACCAAGCAAGAATATGCTTAAACAAAAAGCGATGAGGTTCGTCATATCTCTATTATTATAGCTTGACAATTTTTGGTCAACTATAATAATATAGTTGTTTAGAATTATTAAACAAAAACGGATGTATGAAAATCAGAAGGGTCAGCTTGATCAACAAGCTTTTAACATGGATCAGAGTAATTTTGCTTTGCAGGGAATGAAAGATAATCAAGTTTGTTTACGACTTTTAATGTTGTATGTGGAGTATCTACTGTAGTAAGAAAATGTAATTAAAGGTTACTATTGCTGCAATGAAGGAAGGGCTAAAATCAATGCAACAGGAATATAAGAAAATGGATATTAATAAGGTGGCCTACTTGCTCTTTTTTATTATAAATTTGGATTTTTGGATACCTATTTTCTTATATATATGTAAGGAGGTTGGTCAGATTTTAGATAGAGGATTTGCAAGATCAAATGGAGGATATGCTAGATATGAATAATGAAATACAAGAAGCTATGAGCAGGCAATATGATACTCCTGATGTGAGTTAAGATTAATAATTTTTTAAAGCATAGATTTTATCTATCACTTATTATTAAAGTTGTAGTTATCAGTTAATTAAAACTCTTTAAGCTAATGCACCTCTTTTGTGGTAATGCTGATTTTCGACTTTTCTTTAGATTGATGAAGCTGATCTTGAAGCTGAATTAGCTATGCTAGGTGATGAATTGGATTTGGGAGAATCAGACACGAATTACCTTGATGAGGCTCTTAATGCACCTGGTGTACCCACAGCTAAACCAACGAGTACTAGAGTAAGTATATTTGAGTTGCTTTATACTAGACTTAAGTGCCGTTTAAATCTACTTTTTGCTAAGTATATATTTCAGATTTCGGAAGGTTTGGAGGTTGATGAATTTGGTTTGCCAAAAATTCCTGCATGAACACTCTGAACAATTAACATCTATGGAGATTATTGAAAGGAATTATGTATTGTTTTATAAAAGATGTTTATTGCTAATTCATAATTTAGAGTAAAAGTTTTCATGTACAACTATATCCTCACATTGTCTTATTTCCTGAACTGAGCGACATCCTGAAAAATGTTTGTGGGATACTTGTTAGTAACAGTAACTATTGGTTAATAACTCTTAATTCACCAGCCAATTTCATTGTCTGTGCAAATTCCTGCTGAAGAATGCTGATGACATTTCTCACTCCTTTTGCACCCTGAATAATCTTTCTAAATTTAAGTGGTTATCCAGCTTTATATTATTCAAAGGAATGCAAGGTAGTTCCCATATTCTAAATTTAATGGTAGTAGTTTATCATGAATTTACTTGAGCTTTGGTAGGTTTAATTCGATATTAACCATAAAAGATTTGTCATGTAAGATGATGCCGATAACTTAGGTCTTTTTCAACTAGAGTGAAGCCTTGCTTTTGCAGTTTCCGTAACTATTATGTTAATCGATATTTACTTGTGGTATACAAGAATATGAAGATTGTGTTCCATTTACTTGTTTTTATAATGTTTAAAATAATTTTTTGTTAAATTCCTAGTTTCAATATGCTCATCATACCTCTGATGAGAGACCCCATAGGATAGGCCTTCCAATGAAAACACCGTTAGCACCCAAAGCCATTGCTTTAAATACATCTCGACCATTTCGCACGCCACCATCCAGGAACACCTGAATGTGTGTAAGTAATAGATTTTATTCTGAGTTGAATTTTTTCACTAATTACCTGACATCTATCACCGACAGCCTTCACGACTTCTGGTAGTGCTTCAATCTGTAATACATGAATTCATGATAAATGTCAAAATGATGGGGAGAATGTTTAGATAATTTAAGTAGTGGTTAATGGGATTCGAAATGTTACAACCCGTAGCCGGTGCGCTATCCATCTGTCTGCCTCCATGATTTGACACTATAATACCTCTTGCCCCTCTCTCAATGGCGACTTTTGCATCGTCTCCACGAATTATCCCCTTTACTATTACGGGATGGGATGTTCGTCTGAAAGAATTTATTTTCCTAAAAATAATTACCAAAGTAGTGCTGTGTACTTATTTCTTACCTGACTAACCAATCAAGAGTTTCCCAGTTTAAAGAAGGGTCGATCTGACTGGCTACGTACTCCATAAAACCTGACTTTCCTCTGATTCCTTGAGGCATATGTGAGTGAATTGTGTTGCCTTCGAAGTTAGCGAATCTATTGATAGAGATATTGATTCGTATAGTCCTAAGTTAATTTTGAACCTGAATTATTTTAATGCTATAGTTTTCACTTTAATGTTTTCGGTAAGCTGAAGCCATTACGCATATCAGCTATTCTGCTACCAAGAACTGGTGTGTCCACTGTGAGAACAAAGGCCTGATACCCAGCTGCTTCTGCTCTTAATACAAGAGTCTCTGTGATTGCTCTATCTTTGTAGACGTACAGCTGGAAAATTATGAACTTCGTGGATTTGACGAGTTTTTCCATATGAAGAATATTTGATAAATATAAGAGAAGAAAGTTACAACTCCTAAGTGTAACTAAGAACAGGATATCTCAAGAATCTACTTGGAACCAGAGTTGGGCGTCCATCTGCTTCCCTCTAATAGCCACTTCTTCTAGAGAAGTAGTGGACCAAGAGCTACAAATCATTACAGAATTTGTTTTGGCAGCGCCTAAAATGAAGCTTATATAAATAGAAAAATAATAAAAAAACAGTAAGACATTCATGAGTTAAACTGATTAGTAAAACTCTGCTATATGAAAATTTAATCGTATAAATGTTTAATACCTTCCAAAGTACTGAGTTCTCCGTCTTTACAAGCCATCTTGTGAAAAGCAGTAGGTGCAATACCAATTGGAAAATTTTGGATTTTTCCAAACCATTTAATTGATGTGTTAATAAAAGAAACATCCTGCAGGCAGCGTGGACGGATTAGTAATCTGTATTATTTAGTAGATAAAGAGAAGAGAAAGGTGTAAGGTACTGATACAGTTAAACTAATTAAACAACTTTTTGTAAGCAGATTCGTTCCTTTTCAAGGTATATTCGTCATTTGCACCACTTTCATAATAGTCATAAGCAATTTTTTCAAGGTGGTTTTTGGCGTCATTTCGGTAATCATCTACCGTCAGAAATGCTTTTGCCTTTTCCATATCTAAAAATGTTAGTGTTGAGATTTTGTTAATTAAAATAATTTTTAAATTTACTTGTTAGTAAGATTAAACGTGAAGAATTATTGATTAGTAATCCTTGCGAATTAGTATTTGTATACAACTCTCCAAAGTAAGTAACATCAATAAATAATGTAAAACAAATCAATCAATGTGTTCTGTAAATACTGTTAAGTGGGTCAGCCGATTAAAATGTTTGGAAAGGACTGATAAAGGAAAATTACAATTATTATTTAAAAACCAGTATAACGCTATGGTACAGAGGAAAATTTGCCCACTTATAGGTTTACATTTTTTATATCTTATTTATTTCTGTTTTCCGTTTCTTGCTTTTTCCTTATCTAATGAGCGGTTATATTTCACTTGGTGGCTTTTGATTAAAAGATGTGTACACATAATAATAACCTTTATTCTACAAAATAATTAGCAAATATAACAAAAATTGTAGACATTAAAAACAGATATTGTATTAAGAATGTTTTTATACTTCAACTCACTATAGCCGAAGTAGCCATTTCTTGAACTCCACATACATTTTTTCCTCGATAAAGCCTAAAATTTATCAAACCAATACATCTTAATGGTATCTGAAATTTTCCTTTAGTCTTCAGTATGTAAAAGCAATATTTGTTCACTTACTCATCTTGATTTATGTACGTTCTAACATAGTCGAGTGTTTTTTTAGTTAGCATTTGTTGAGAATATATTTGAGGACAGAAAGTCCAATTGGAACCAAAAGATTGAAGATCAAGGAAAATTGGACCGTTTGTTTTATGTTCGAGATTTTCTTATCGTACAAAGGAATAAATAAATAGTTATCTCAGTACCTGTAGTAGCCATTCTCTCCCCACTTCGGACCCCAAGAATTTTTGATAATCCAAAAGGGTTTATTCTTCTCATTTCCATATCCCACAATAAGCACTCCGTGGTTCAACATAAAGGGTTCACACATAATTTTCCATGGATGAGAAATTCCATGTCGATAAAACTGCAGCGGATTAGCATTGATTCCTAAATACAATCCTTATTGTTTGTTGTATTATTTCTCTTTTTCTTTTTAGAATATTACTGGTTCTATTTTTCTCGTTTCTTCATTTTGTTACCTTTAACTAATATTTCATATAGTTAATATATCAATTTATATTGTCAAACAGTCAAAAATAACTTGTACTACTTAAATTTTGTTTAGTCATGTTTAGATAATAGAAATATTATAGGCCACAACTATTTGATATTGCAACCTATCAAGTTACCAAAATCAAAGCTTAATTTTAATTAGAAAGTTTGTACTACAAATATGTAGTATATGGTTTGACTTTATTATTCGTTTTTTACTGCTTAATGTTTGGTTAGTACTCAATGACAAATACTATGCACGTACTAACAAGGTTTTATGAAATCTGGAAGCGGGTAAGTGATTTTTTATAGATCCTGAGTAAATTTCGTGCAATTCATTGCAATTGGCACCGAAGTGTTGACATTAGGGATCTTTGAGAGATACTCAGACAAAGTAAAGGAGAAGGAGAACTATGAAGTCGAGAACGCAGACGATGGGCGTATGTTTATGGAGGGGGTGAAGATCACGTTAGAGTATTTAAGAAGATACTTTATAACTACGTGTAATTTCTCGCTAGGCCAAACGTCAACATGCAGTCTTCTCATATGTAAGTTCTTCCTACTAAGCACGCTTTAAATTTCATTAAAAACGAGACTATGAAGCAAAAGATCTCTCTTCAGTACCATAATCGCCCTTCTTTTCTTTACCGGGTTCATCACACACGAAACTAAGGCACAGTACTATAGCTACTACGTAAGTTCACTGCTAACACTTTTCTTTCCACCTTCTACAATCATTATCTAAATTACCTACTAGCCGTCTTTCATTGTCTTATTTTTTGCACTGTCCTAGTTTTCATGAACATTTTCAGTATCCTTCATACTACCCTTATTACTACGGAGCATACTCATATTACTATCCCTATTATGGTTACTATTACTATGGAAAGAGAGAAGTTGATTGGAACCAAGCACCGCAGGTAAGCTTGAAAAAACAAGGATGAGGAACTAGGAGTAGATTTATGAGAGCAAAAATAAGAAATGGGAACCAAAAATAGGAAGAATTAAAGTGATAAGAAAATGTGGATTTTAGGGACAACAAGGAATCCATGAGCTCCAAAACGGTCCTCAACAAAGAGTAAGTAAATTACCTCCAATACATTGATCTCATATAGTAAAATTAATTTCAGAGTTTCAACCAGCAGTAAGATAATCTACACTATCCTTCATAGTTCTAGGGCGGTTCATAAATTACTGCTTTATTAATGTACCATATGTATAGAAAGTAATAAAGATTTCTATAGGATTCTTATTTAGTTTTTCCACTAAAGTTCAACCAAAAACAGAAAATATGAGACCAAGTAAAATTAATATCCCATTTTGCGTATAATACTTGTTCTATGGATACTAAATAATATTATTTCTGAAACAAGTAATGCTTCCACATAGCAAGAGACGGAAATATTTTTTCACTGATAGATGAATTTCCACAATAACTCTCTTGAGAAAGCATATCTATTTCTAAACAAATTATAGCATCTTTCCTCTGAGACTTATGCAAAAGAAAACATTGCCCAGATTTGCCGATGTTTACTGTTTGACGATTTTTACGTAGCAGCTGTGATCATAGCTACTTTACCAGAATAATATCCTATTATATAATGAAGAAAATAATATTGGGATATAATTCACTGTCATTGTTATTGTTATTTCTGAGCTATAGAATAACATGCCTAATCGCGCTGTGATGAAATGTGGGTGTGAACGGAAAAGTACAGTTCTATGAGAGAAATATTTGCCTCTGATATAGGAAGGGTCTAGTTATCAAAGTGAAATCAGCTCCAACTCATCACCTCCATAATGCGATCCAGATCTGTATCCCTACAGTGGGTTTAACTTTCATAGTTTCGACTGTTACCTAGTCCACGACTTTGTGTATTGAGTCAAAACTGCTTACTGTACTGCTGACGCTATGTTTTCCACAAGTGTAAGTCGAACGCAACTTTTGACGAATGTATGTTTTGATGTCGGAGTGCTATGCAAACTACCTCTATTGCTGCATATAACCAATTCATTCTTTTTCTTTCTCAAGAGAATTAAGCTTCTGGTAGGAAATTGTGGATTAATGTTACATGATTATTCATTAGTATAGAAAATACGTTCAAGCAGTAAATATCTACACTTCCGGCTTGAAATATCTATTAGGCGTGCATGAGAAATATTGTAGATACCCTTTACCTAAAAGGATTTTTTCCTTCTTAATATAATAGGCATAACGCCTATGCCATTTGCAGGGGAAAACAAATTGTATTTTGGAATAAAATTTCGTTAGCGATATCAACAAGTGGATAGGTTGGTCGGATGATTAGCTTAGTGTGCAAATATTAAATCGCAGTTCACGAATTCAAACTATATTTTGTCATTTCACGGGTTTACGTTCTAATATTTGGCTTTCGCTCAGCCATTATTTTATCCGCATAAAATTGCGCGCTTTAAGCGAGTAGAAGAGTAAAAATGTAGCAGTTCGGTTAAGCTTATTTATCTAACCGAACAGCCAATTGAAAGCATTGCGGATTATTATTACTATTTTAATGTAGTAGATGGGAGCATTAAGTACCTATTCGTATCATCCCCTCCTTTTTAAGCACTAAATTCAAGTAATTTTCCACATAACAATCAGTTCGAACATCCTTCATGAGACTCGGAGTACCAACATTCCACTCTTGATTTCGTTTGTTCCCGCGTTGTTCTGTCTGTCACTTATCCTTCAAATCGTCCACTCAACCCGAAAATTTCAACTAAAACTTTTTTTCTTGGCAAAATATATAATTTAATTACGTAAATATAGTATTTTTCCCATACATTGTTCACCGCCTCTAAGGAAATTTTTTTAAATCAATTAATCTTTTAAATTTAAATTTTCCTTATTTGTATGAAAAGTTGTTTTAAAGAAGCGAACGATCCTATAGCATGCACCATCGCAAGCAGAAAAGCGCTGGCAGTTCTTCCACCGGTGCAACAGCCAAAGGCTCGCAACGCAACAATAACGGACACGATGTTATGGCAAGGTTTAGGTAGGCTTAACATGAGCCTAAAAATCTACCCAAAAATTATTAGCAGAAGATAGAATGACTATATTGTTATTTAATTTATGGTTAGATTAAGTAGGTTCTTTATCTTATTATACTTTCTTATGGAAGAAAAAGTATTGAAATTAAGAAGTGTAGGCAATTTGTGGAAAGTGTATAATAACCACTCCAGATATCTCAACAAAAATCCTCTCTGTCTACAATATAACGGACTTAATTCAAATTGCGCTAAGAGAAACAATAAATATAGAACAAAGAAAAAAGAACGTAAGTTTAGTTTCAGAAACTTGCAATATTTTGAATTACTGGACATTATGTAATCAACAAGTTTGTTTCATTCGTATCTTACAGGGCAATGATTCCTTTCAGAATCGTTTATAATTGTACTCGTTCTCGGCTTGTACCGTCTTGTATATTGGTTGGTAATTATTATGAAGAAGGAGTTTTGGAATTTCATTTTCACTCCTGCAGATCAACTACATAAAGACAACCGGTGAGGACCGCGGTTCATACTATACATACTGTTCTGCTTAAGTTTGATTCCCATTATTATAGGCCCGTATTGATAGAGTCAAGCAATGAAAAAAATATTATGCGGAAGAGCAGCATTTCTAAGAAATACGTGAACGGAACCTACAAAAGAGACTACGCTAGAACCAATAGAATTCTTGCACTACAAGATAAAAGATCACAATTGTGCTACTTCTCATGAAAATCATACTAGTATTTTTGCATTTCCTGACTTCATTATAAAACACTTCTATTGTTCTAAATCTACTTTTAAACTCCTGCTTATATTGTATTATGATGTAAATTTTAAAATGTAAGCATAATTATATACTCAACCTAGTATTTACTACTTGGTTTATGGGTTAATACCCTTCTCTCCTCTCTCCTCTTTCCTCTCTTTGTACTTCCCCACCAATTGATATCGGTCCTTTGTGCACTAACCATGCTTGCATGGTTTTTTCGTCGTGGGGGATCTCCACAGAGTCGTTAATGTACACTGATATATCCTGAAAAGACTTCATTATATTTGGAACTGAAACTATAATATCAAAGATAGTGATCAAGTGAGATATGACTATTTGATTTTGCAATGAAATCATAAAACTAGGTGTAAAAAAGTATATAAAAATAAGCAATGATATGTCGAGCATTTAAACGTACGCTTTTTAAAATATGACATTTCTCTGATTTCCCATCGTAAGGGTAAGCTTCCTCTGCTTCAAGTCCGCCCATACGTATTATCTCTCTAAAAGAAAAGTATAGAAACAATAACCATGTGGGAGAAAAATAAATTATATGAATACAAGGAAAAGCATTCTTCTAAAAAATATTTTTTTTGCCAGGCTTAAGAGTACCAAATAAAAGCCTTTAGTGCCATTTTTTATAGTAATAAGACCATTTTTTTAAAGAAGAATGCACCATCAATGAATAAACATTTCCATCTATATCGAATAAAGACACTGAAGAATGAAGAAAGAGAAAGAAACAAACAAAAACAGGCAAATTTACGTACTTGTAAGCCTGACTAGGTAGACCTCCATTGCAGCCCTGATCAACTGAATCACAATCAATCAATTCCTGCTCAGATAGTGAGACGAGCTTTTTTTTCGCTAAGAACCACTGTCCTTCAATGTTCCCTGTTGTAGAAAATGCCCAGCAGCTACCACAGTTTCCTAAAGATTTCTAAGTAAAATAAGTGTTTTAGTCCATTCTAAACTTTAATTTTTTTTACCTTGATTTTTGACTTCAGTTACAGCCCCATGCTCTCTCCAATCAATTGATTCTGGCAGTTCATCACTTAAATTAATTCCGTTTAATTTTAAGTCGGCTATTTTGTTGGGAACAATAGGTTCTTCCCACATGTACGGCAGATAGGTCTAAATAATGGTTTTTGCTTGATTACTGACTATGCGAATAACCTTAATATATTTTATAACCTTTTTGAATTCATCAGGTGTCATATCAGAGAATCGAGTAATTCCATAAATAGCACTGCCTTGCTCTCTTTCCTGCCAGATGCGAATTGCTTTTAAATTCCGTTTGAAGATCCGGAATTTTTTAAATATTTCACGTTTACTGTCATATAGCTTTTCGTAGCTAAAATGTTGTTGCCCAAAAATAGTTTTAAAAAAGTGTATATAAAAATTGTAGCCTTTACATCATTATAATTAATTATGGAATAAACTAGCATTACGAACGTATTTACGAAGTCACTGAAGCGATTCCATGATATATAATCTCTCGGTTTTAAATGAGATCCCATTTTCAGCTGATTAAAGACTCTCTTGTGAATTGCAGTCGTATTCCTAGATATATTCCTTTACTGTAAAATTACATAAATTTTCTACTACCTAAAAACCACACATTTTGACCATTCCACCTAATTTGGACACACTTCCTCTCTTTCCTATTTCCTCATTCTCTTTTATTTTTCTCTTTCTATCCACCGACTCCTCCATGGTCCAACGTTTATTGATACTTCTTCTAAATGATTCTTCACAATTTTTCATTTCTACACTCTCGTAATTCTCCCAGGCCCGATGCACAGCCTCAGCAGTACATTTCTGAATGCATTTAGTCAATAATCATTCAATACTATTTTCGAAAGAGAGAATCAATAGCATTTTTTAGATGAGGTTCTCGCGTACTTCCTAAATTTTTGCCTCTAAAAACGCACAGTTTATCACGTCCAATAAATATCTAAACATTTTTGTGGTCATTAATGTATATTTCGTTGACCAACCTTCAATACGTCGCTCTGTTTACAATTTGGTTTCATCAGAAGACTCGCCTATAAATATTAAGTCTTGTTTTCCAAAATTTGCGGTATTAATTATTTCTATTTACCTACCTTTTTCGTACAATTGGTTTTGACGAGTGTCATCTGGATAGTGTATTTGACTCCATTTACCATTTGTTGGTGAGTATTATCTACTGATAATAGCTCCCATAGGTAAAAGTCATTTGATTCAATATTATGTTTCTCAATTGCCTTTTGAGCCAAATCCTGAATTTAGTAGTCAATGACAACAGAAAGGTCTTTCCATCTTAAGAATGTTTGTAAATTTATAAACGACGAGTATTAGTCGCAATTCTATTAAATTCCCTTAAATGAACCTTGTAAATCTCCCAATAATCGCCTTTAATTGCCGTTTTTTCTCCAAGTAATTTACCTCCGTTTGTAGAGATGACGCACAAAATAATAGCTACCCATCCGTGCATTTCTGAAAATGGGTGAAAAGAACAAAATGGCGAAATGACAGAAGAGATTATAGGATAAATAAGTATGTTTAATGAGACTAATGTGATGGTAGAGCCACCAAAATATTATCGATTGGCATTAAATAACCTATAATTTCTATACCCTAGCGACAAGTAAACTGAGATGTTGTTTGCCATAGAAGAAAACTGAGATTAAAGAAGCAAAGAAAGTGGGATAGAGAGCGAGACAGACGTCAGGAGGTCACATGATTGTTATTAATTGCGGTGCAACAGATGGCCAATCATTCAATATACTAAAAAGTAATGACCAGCCACATTACTTCTCAAATTCACCTCAATTTATATGTTCGCTACTATTCGTGAGGAGAAGTTGGAAAGGTAGCCCATAAATGACAATCTCGTGAGACTAATTGTATAAATCTTGCGAGTTACGTGGGGAGAATACTAGTTGCAAGAAATTAGTAGCCTGTTTTGTTTGGAAGGACGCATAAATAATTTGTGTAGGCCAGAAGTATCTTCTTTGACATCGATAATTGGTAATATTTACTGCACTGACAATGGTGGACAGCGAAGAGGAAATTGAATGGAGTGTCCAACAATGATATTAGGTGTTCGACAAATCGAAGGATTTAAAAGATTAAGGGGATAATAAATAAAGAACTACATACAAAAAGAATAAGTCAATTATATTAAAAACAATTCTTCAAGGAGAAAAACAGAGTCAAGAAAAGATTAAAGTACGGTAAAAAGAGAGAAGGATGATTGACTGAAAGCAAGGTGATTAGCAATGCCTGAAAAGAGTGGTTGGCATATGGCCAATAATAATGTCTCTGTGAATGCTAATAGAGGAATAAAATAAACAAGCTCAATTAGGTTCAATTCAAATTTTGCAAAGTGCTTAAGGGTATGCATCTAATTTAATGAACTTCTAGATCTATAAAACTCATGAGAACAAAAAGAAATTAGTTTTTAACCTTGAGCAGCAAAGAAGAGTCAATCGATATCTCAACCACTCAAGTCAAGGATTTGTTTATCTCTCTGCGCATCAACAACACGTTTGCTCTCTTCTCCTAACTCTACACTATAAAACCTCTTACACAACGAAGGCGCTCTCTGTTTTAGTTAGGATAAACTGCACTTTAAAATTAAGATGGTAGTTTATAAATTGTTGCGTATCTTGGTTTGATAATCATAGTCTTCATTCTTGATAGTGGAATTAAAATTGAAAAAATTATCTTTTCATTTCACTTGTGTGACTAACATTTCCCGTCGTAGCTAATTTCTCTATACTGGAAATGTTGTCACGAAACTAGAGACTGGTAAAGTCCCATTTCCAATATATTTCGCACTCCCCATAATCACTGTTGGTTTTCGCTTCCTATTAATATATTTCAAGATTCCTTCCCACGTCAGTAGAGATTAGCAAAATAACTAATAATTTCTTCTCATATATGAAGAAGACAAAGTTTTAAATTAGGATAAAATATTCCTAGGTTTCGTGAACTCCTTCTGTGTCATCAAGTTAATCTTTGGTATATTTAAAGCTTACATGGTCTAAGAATTTTTCAAGGAAGTATTAGATTATTTGGTTGTTTATACAAATTATATGTGAAATAGAAAATTTCACATTACCAAGAATTATATTCTCAACAAGCCAATTTTTTTCAAAATCCGCTCTTTACTGTACCTCAGAAACCATTGACACTTTGAATTTATATGAGGAAATGCCTATCAATAGATATTTCATGTTATTATTACCTACGATTCTCTAGTAAAATTATAATTATTCTCCAATTATTAATGAATTATAATTACGGAAGCTTTATTTAACAATATTTAATTCCAGTCGACGAATTTTTTGCAGTTGGTAAGAAACTGGGAACAACGTAGAACATTAAAAGTATCCTTTGGGCGAGGGAATGGGTTACAAATTCGACGAGCTTCAGGAAGAACATCCTGGCATTTTCGAAGAGACGATTGGGGATGTGGTAATGGCTGTAAGCAGAACAGTAGAAATAGTAGAAAATAAGTAAGAAGAAATTAAGGGAGAATAATACTTATTATATTTCAAACTAATTAGAATGGTTATATGGCATTATTTGCACTCATTCTTTCTTTATGACTTCTTTACATGATCATAATATTCGAATTAGGAAAATTGTACGATGAATCAATAACCTGTGATGCAGGTGTAAGTTCTGGAAGGCAAAATTGTTCAAACGCAAAGCAGAATTGTATAAAATCATCTTGAACCTTCGGTTGGGTGCAAAATCGAGGATAATGTTTGTAGTACCTGGGATAATCATTATGATAAGTATTTTTAAAGAAACAAAAGTTTTCTGATGTAATGAAATTACAGTGATGAAAAAAATATAGAAAAGATAAATTTAATTAATATAGCTTGTTTAAAATTATTTGTACACTTTGTGTAAAAAAGGAAACAACTGATCGAATGGAGAGAAAGGTCTACATTAGCGAAAAAAACATTGGTATATGGAAGCCTGTATCTGTCATGTATTTCCAGCGAGGTCAGTGAATCCTAATTCCAATCTAAGACGAAATTTTTTATACTATAGACGAGCTTGTCTTATAACTCAGTATATTATAGAACTTCTGAAGGCAACTGTTGTTGTGTCTAGCATCTTAAGCCTATTGTACTTTCTATGTTACATCGTATTAAATCTTTTTAATGATTGAGTAATATTATTAGGTCATAATTCGTTTTAGAATATAACTTTAGAGCGTTCACATAAATCCCAAGCCCAGAAATTTAGTTAGGTCACTTTTCATGAAATAAAATTTTAAATAAATTTAATGTAGCAAAAATAATGAAACAAACTAACCTCTGGCAATAGGATAACACTGGAATAACCCCAGCTGTTGCTGCACAGGCAGATGGATAAGATTTACAAAAGGAAATCTGAAACCAACCGAGATTTTCAGAATTAATTATAATAAGAACCTAATTTAGGTTTTCCGGATAGTAGTAGACACTTGCTTACCTCACTCTCATTTACATCTCCATGACATTTTTTAACAAAATGCTCTCGTTCGATAACACAGTAGTCGCTGACTAACACTAGAACCGACCTCTGAACACGTTTAACATTATTTTATTTAGCGCTATAATCTCTATCATTTACAACTTACTTCACTTTCTGAGCTAGATTGTGCAAGTGTACCATTTTCATTCTCTAAAGATTTTCGCGTTTTATTTTCGGAAGATAACACCTTTCCATCTCTCCCTGATAATAGCTGAAACTTATCTGTAAACTAATACAGCATGATATTAAAAAATTTGTAATGCAATTTCTAATATACATTATTTAAACCGAATATTTGTATAAAATAATCAGTTAATATACAAAAGCTATTTTAAATAAACTCAAAATTATGAAGGAAAATAATAAATGAGTAATAGTTCCTTGACGTACATTTTCATCTAATTTATAAGGTTTCGGTAGACGTAGAAGACTTCCTAGTCTTCCGTGAATTTCACGAGTCTGCCCCATGGAGATATTCTCAGTTGAATTATCAGGTGTGGGATTCGGTGTTATTTTAAGATTTAAAGATGCTACAATAAAAGGATAAAGCTTCTGTACAACTTTATTCTAAAAATAGAGCATATATATAACTGAATTTTAAGCATAAAGAAGAACAACTTCTTAAGTTATTTTATTATTAAATTATTGGATGATCTGAGAAAAACAAGGAAATCCACATGTTGTAAAATCCATGGACTCCTTGTCTGGATTTGGAGGCAGAACTAGCCTCACTTCCTTATCATTATTTTTTAAAACATTAAATGGAGAAGATGTAGCTATTCCATCACAGAAACTAAGGCTTGGTCGTTTTTGGCATGCTTTCTGAAATTTGCAAGCAAGGCCGCCGTTCTAACAAGAGTAGGAAACAAATATAGAATACAAAGACGATTAAAATTAAGAAATTAAGATATAAATTTTTTAGCTACCCGATAATGTATTAAGCTATCATTACTAAGAACTAACGCTTATACCTCAATGAGTATCGACCGGAAGCGTTCTTGTCCCACTACACAAGTAATCAACAAGGTATGTAGTGACAGGGAAATCATTGCGACAATGTGGTATGAAATCGATATCTCTCGAAGAATCCAGTTCATGACTAATAATACAACAGGCAACCACTCTAAATGGATAAATTTTTGATAGTCTACGATAGACACCTAGCACAGTAATCCAATAAGAATGGTCTCTAAAGGTCAGTACTAATCCTAACAATCAAAAGTGGATCGAAAAATAAGATGCAGCTTGCTAAAATACAATTGGGAGCACTGAGCTATACTGCACCGGGAATATCTTTACATGTGAGGTAAACCACCATAAAATCCCTACCTCAATATTTATTACATAAGTCCAATGTACAAAAAACAAGTTCCCTATAGAAGAAACAAAATATATACAAGAGTACTAATGAGGAGCAATTCAGAGTACATCACAAATACATTGGCACAACTAAACTACAAACAGTGGATGGTCAGAGGTAGCATAAGCCCTCATCAAATCAATTATCCCGCTATCTGGCAACATTATAGCAAACAACGTTTTATACAAAGTGATTAAAACCCCGAAATGCCCAATTAATCACTTTACCTGAAAATACAACAAGACTCATAGTCATTAAAAGTGAATAGACTTGTGAGAAACGAAAAGCAAAACATTGAAAGACATTTGCATTTTATCCAGTTGTATGGCAGATGGGCGGAAAATCTTCTGGGTCATCCGTGTCTGGCACTTGTCCAGGACTATGATCCGAGCTAGTCTTTTGGCGAACTGGAAACTGACACAAACTATGTATCCATACACTAATTTGATGAAATACTATGATCTTATATTAATGTATCGCTTTATTAAAAAAATTATTTCATAACTACCTCCATCACCCTTATTTCCCTCGGTATTAGGTCCTATTCTATGCATTTTAACAAGATCACATTCGCCTCCTGAACTATCTAGTCGGTAACAATACAAAAAGCCATCTGTTGTCGCTACAAGAAGATGAGGTTGTCCTTTGATGCTGCAACCAATATATTCAATATTGAATAAACAATATATAAATAATATAAGAGATTAATTTAAGAACTCGGTTGCATTTGTCTAACAAAGCAATTTTAACAGAGCAACTTACGTAGGAAGAGCTGCAACATTTCTTTTATTACTTCCAGGTAACTTAGCAGTAGCAAAACTGCGCTCCACTGTCATTAATTCGTTGACTTGTGTGGGTAAATAACTAGAAGCAGCTTGTGTCAGATACCCCAACCAACTAGAAGTCTCAGTTGCTGGTTCCCTATAATAATTCTTTATAGTAATAAACGTCCTTTAAAATTTGACCTATTAAAACTTCAAACAACTATCCTATTATTGTCCTATTAAAAAAGACTATTATTTGTAACAATACTAGCATATAATGTAGTTTTACTCTTAATAAAGTGGTTGTTTCCTATGAAAAAACCAATCTACTTACTGTTTCTTTTCTAGATCTTCTGATTTTTCGAGTTTAAAAACATGTACTGTTTCCGTGTTACTTGATGAACACAAATACGTGGAATCCGCTGAGAAAGCAAGGGAATGGATCGACACACACCTAATTCACAATTTTTTTTTACTGATTTCAGTTATAAAATGTGTTCATTTTACATCACATGCATGAAATGATACTCAAATGAAATAAATCACCTAGACATTCCTCTTCTAAATTCATATAGTCTGGATCCTTGTGGAACACTATAAACTCGAATGACAGTTCCTTTCGTACTAGCCGTTGCAATCATGGTTCCTGTGTTACAAACTGTATATAATGAGAAGAAAACTGCTAATAAAAATCCCTATAAACAAAGAAATACCCCTTATAGAGGATAAATTCTGCGAACCTTACCATCAGAATCATATTTTAGACAAGCAAGAGGCCCATCATGTGCAGCAAATGTATTAACAGCAGAAAGATTGACAGAATCAAATATATGTACCTAAAAAATTACATAATTAACTCCACAAAAATAATACATCCAATATGAATACATACACTTCCAGTATCAGCACTTCCTGGGTATGCAATCAAAGAGCTTCCCGCTGGAGAAAGATCTATTAATCCAGTACGATTCAGTGGAGTATCGAGAATAGTGTGCATCAACTGTAAAATGCTTTTGATAAGTGAACCCGACATTATTCTATTTTAATAATGATCATTGGCTAACAAAAATGTAAAGTATTGCTAAAGAACATAAGCCTTAATCTGAACTCACTTTCATATCCTTCAGGTTATAGATATGAATGCAATCTTCAAGACAAACAACAACTCTCTGAAATAAGTTCCCAAATGTACTCAAAGTAGCATGTATTTAATTATGACAATTTCTTAGTTACCATTAGTTTTAAACAGTTATAATATGGAAATATCGTTTCACCACTAATATCTAAAAGTATTTATTAAAACTTACGTCACGATTCAATTTAACATTCAAGATCGATTTTGTAAATTTGTGATTGCAGATCATATTTTTGCTAGAAAAGTGGTAGATGTGCATTACACGAGGCTCCTTTTGAGACACGATAACGACAAGAGACGAGTTAAAAAGCCTTTCCACGATGATTGCATCATGGATATCTGTTCAAAATATTATACATAAACATTATATTAATCTATATACACAATGTTATTATAATACACTACAATAGTTTACAAGAAAAAATTTAGAAGAATACAAATTGACGAATACTATTCATTAATAAATGTAAACAAAGTGAAATGTTTAATTAGTGAAATAACTCAATAAAACTAACTGGGAGTTGAATCAGCATCGTGAAGAAGAACTGATGCATCTAAAACATCAGCAGTCGTGTAAAGTATATATCCGTTCTGGTGTCCAACTGCCAAAGATCTAAAAGGTGTAGAACATTGCAACTTAAAATATAATAATTATATATACATACAAACCTACTTTGCATCCTGATTGAAATTCACACAAAGTAGGTGTGCCACTTCTTCATCTCCCATAGTCAATTCCCCCATGCCTGAAAATAATACAAATAGTGCATATTAATGACTCCCAACACAAAATAAATAACCATAAGACAAGACCATAGTTTTATTACATATATTTAAGAAATGCTTGAAAAATCAAAATCACTTACGATAATTGAGAAATGATGCAAGCTGAATAAGCATCCTTACCGTCACAATAACTCAACAGAAACTGCAGAGGAATTGTACAATTAATAATGCAGCCTTATTAGTTATCTGACCTAAGCCTAGGGTCAATACTTACCACAGGTCATATAACTACGGGGTATCTCATTGGTCTTTGAACAGCAATAAAAAATCACTCATGGTTAAGAACGATTATCCTTTAAAAGCCTAGTGTAAACTACATAGCCTCCAGATATAATTGTATTAAACAAAGCAAAGTTATATACAAACTTAATCTCAAATAGCTTATAAGATGCGTATCAATAACAAAATGAGTACTTCCAAATATCTCTGATGTAATTGCTGTAAATCTATTTAAAACCTGACCAACTTTATTTAAGAATAATTTTAATTGTAGACTTGACGAAACCGCCAACAACGCCCATGGAACCTCATGATCTGCTGATTAAGGGCGGAGCTAAATAATGCATTCAACGCATTCTATTATCCGTTCTCTGGAATTGTAAAGAAGTATACCAATATCACTAAAATGATTGCGTACTTTATTATTCACAAATATACTAGTTTAAGCTTCCTTAAAGTGGCTAATAATCGATAATGTGAAAATAAAATTCAAGGATAATAAATAATTTTAGAAAGCACGGCTAAAGTAGATTATGTTCGTATTTTGCTTTTTCAAGAGCTATTTATTTACTTTATAATCTCCAGTGATCATTTTGGATTGGAAATTCCACATAGTTAGGCATTGTTTTAGCATGAAATTCAAGTCTAAACCTGTGGAATACTTTCTTAAATACCACGAAAAAATACGGTTTTATTAAAAACACTTATTTCATTTTAATAGACGTTAAGTGATCAATTAAACATTTCTTTTCCATAATAAATAAAGTAAAAATTGCCTAAAACAACCATCATACGAAAAGCCAAACAAATATATCTTCTATACTTCTTTGTATTGTATGAATTATTATGGTTAAACATACTAATGTGTAACTAATACTATCAGACAATACTTTTAATAGTTTCTATTACGAGGCATAAAAGGCAATTGAGGTTTCAAGTACAAACTTTACTCTAACATCATTGGTAGTAGTTGAATTTCAACTTTACAACCCATCTTTAAACGATTTAGACAGATTCGTCTCTTGATTTGATAAAAACTGTTCGTTGAGAAAAACAGGACGTTGTTATTGAAAGACTATAGACTGCAAAAAAGCACCAATTTTGAAATTTTTGTTAACTTTCGAAGGGAACAATCATTATAAACACTTCTGAAAACAGATTTGGCTTTTTGGTCGTATTAACATGGCTTTCAGAAATGCTCTTAAGTGACAATTTTTTGGCATATCTGGACAAAAGTTGTAGCACTTGCGCTAATTTTCTAGTGTAACTAATAATTACTCTAGCTAAATGACATATAAAATTATTTATTGCATATAAAATAGACCCAATAATAGTAATTACCTCTCCGCATAAACTTACTCACAATCCTAGCTAATATCTACCAATAAAAGTTATTTAAATATGAGCTTCGTAACGAGGTCTCATAACCTATTTACACCACCCTGAAGAAAGTAGCAAGAAAAACGTGACTATCCTGAGAAAATGCATGTAATTTGTAATCTAACCCAACGTTCATTAATCTTGCTGAAATTCAGAACATTGAAAGATATGTATCATTGGTAGCTAATAGATCTAGTCATTATAAAAAGTAGTATTATCACATGTCCTACAATATACAAATAATTTATTGAAATCTTTACAGTAAAAGGCTTCAGAAACATGGTATAAATAGGTAAATTATTTAGTATGGACAAAGAAGTTGCTAGTAACAAAAAACTGAATTATACAGATGCTGAAAAACCACAATCGACAAATAATAGGCACTTAAATCTCCTCCTCTGCATCAACGTCTCTAATTTTCTCCACATTGAACTGCTCAAAATTTTCCCAAGGCTTCTCCCACAGAGTAATTTTAAACAGCTGAAATAGAGAAGTATAGCACAACTCGGAGAAAACGTTATGTACTACTATGAATACACACCATACGGTTGCTACCGGACTTCAGTTGGCATTTGGCAGAAGTGAGTTCGGTCGCAGATATATCCTAGAAATAAAAGTCTCCAGCAGTATATACAACTGTACAAAGAAGCTTTAGAAAGAGCAGTCATTAAAAAACGAAGATAACAATTTTACAAGTATATACTCACTGTTTTCATCTTTTAAATTTCTATAACTTATGAGAATATAATAAATACAATAATAAAACTAAATATGACACGTAGATAGGTTTAAATAAATAATTAAATCATATATTGTTGAGATCAAGAAAGTAGTACTTATATAAGCCGATTAACCTCTTTCTTACAGGTGGACTCTCCAACAAGTACTTCAAACTCGTAATTAACACCGGCAACAATTTGGGATTTGGCTCTGACAACCTTAAATAAAATTTAGATCACTATTAAATTAATGTTTAATTTAATTGCCAAACTTTGTGATCAAATTCGCTATAGTGGCTTCATGCGAATAGTGCACATATTCATTATCTTGAAGAATAGAAGTTGTCACTAAATTTACTTTCGGAATTATCGATCACCCGTAAAAGGCAAACAAATGAGATAACGTTTAGTTCAGTTCTATAAAAATGAATGCAGTTCAAACCACACTTTTCACCAATTATATAGATGACTTCCTTAACTTTTACACTGTTGAAAATGCATCTATCATTTAGACAGTAATAACTCAGCCCCAAATAAACAAGAGAAAAGAAAATATGCCGCCATCAACACTTGATTCCAACTCACTTGAATCATATACGGTAGGAAAACTATTCAATGTCTATATCAAACTAGAAGCTCATCAAATGTTATATAATCCCATTATCTACATAGTTAAATTTGAGGAATAGTTTGCCATCTACTACGAAATCCAAAGAATTTCAGAAAGGCATAAAACCCTTAATTGGACTCTCAAAGGAAGAACTTGAAAAAGCAAGGAATGGTCCATTTTGGAAACCATTTAGGTAATTTGATTTAATTACAAAATACACTATATGTTTAAAATTTTTAGTAACTCAAAAGTACTTCCTCATTATTTTTTATAGATTATTCATGATCGGCCTGTTCTGGTTGGTCTGGCTAGCCATGCTCCTAGGTGCTATCGCGATAATTATCCTCAACAATAATCATTCCACCACTAAACAAATACCAAAAAGCCCATCCAAATCTTAAATGTAAATTTGAATTAAATAAACTGTGATATACAATACCTATACCTTAATCGGAATCATATGATATGATCCACCATTGTTAGCATTATCGTTGATAAATTTAGTAGCTTTCCACGCCCGGTTCTGTAAAAGATTATATAGAATTTGAAAACCAAAAGAACTACTATATTTCTTAATTTAAAAATATATGACACATCAATAAATAAAGCCAAATGACAACACACAACTCGTAAAACTAACCATATATTCTTCATCGTTCGCGTTTTGTTCTGTCCATCCACCAGTCATGGCTGTTTCTGCTCCAAATAAGACACACAATGTGACCACAGCGATCACACGAAGCATATTTACCAGCTGATATCGATTGTCCCGATATAGAGGAAAACGTCTGATGTGTCACTAAAATTGCGTCAATCTCAAATTACCCCTAAGATAGATATTAGTTGCATGTTAACTAGGTAGTTTTGGAGTATTTATCTGAAATCCAGCAACAGATACCAAATAAAAATAAAAAATATTCTAAAGCGTGGGATAGGCACATCTAGAAAACTATTATTTTTAGGAACTATTTGAAATTATATCGATGTTCATTAATGTCGTTGAAAGGTTTATATCAGAACAAAAACCATCATTTAAAGTAACTAGTAGAATTTGATAAGAAAACAATAGGAACATATTGATAGTATGTATTGAACTAATTAGTTTTTAGCTCTTTCTACTAAAATATACTTGTGATTTGAATTAATTTTTTTTAAAGCGAAGTCAATAGATTTGCTTTTATGGGTGACAGAAATTTCAAAGATGAAATCGGCAACAACTGTTCAAGATAAGACGCTGAATGATATAAAATGAACTATATTAAAAAAACATGGTGGGTTCTACATCACCATGACAAGTATGAGACACTCAAATTAGGCTATTTTAAAGTATATTGATGATCAGATATATAGGTAAAATGATAAATTTGGTGCAACCGTTTATTCTATCTCTTAAATTCCTTTTTCTTAAAGTGTTTCCACTATGCCGGATCTATATTTCCTCCATTATTCCATTCCCCTATGAACTAGGTAATGGGAAATCTAACATTTAACTGAAATCAGTTATTAACTAATAATTTGCCAAATAAATATAATTATTATCATTAAGCCTATTAACAAACAAGTCACGAGGCATTCAATTGCTGTTATCATCGAATAGCTGTTTTGAATACAATATCTTATATAAATGTCAATCTTTAATTGGAATGAGTTATAAATCATAATCAGGCATGGAAATTAGGTGTACATTATGGATAGACCTTTGTTGTGGACGTCCTTAAGTCTATTACACTCAGTCGACGAATTGCAGGGTCGATCCTGTTTTTTTGAAAAATGTAATATACACCGTTCCATTCTTATTATTTCTTAATTAGTATTCTGAACTATTACTGCGATTTTTCATAATGTGCCGAGGGTTTATTATTATTTATTTGCAAACGGACATGGATACATGACAAAATAATGTAGGATGGCTTGCGAATCACTGGGTTATTCATGAAATAATAAGTGTTAACTTACTGAAAGGTTACTAATTCACACAGTTAAAAGGAATAGCAGATTGTATTTGTTAGCGATTCTCAATCTTTAGCGTCGTATATTATACATAATGGTTAGAGTAATATTTATTACGCAAATTCTCGCTGATATATACTTATATATGGATATACAAAAATAAACGATAACTTGCAGTTACGCTTACTTATAAAAACAACAAAACTATGTAAAAATAAAGAACAGCAGTAGAAAAAATGAGCAAACACTTATGGCTATGTTCTCCAGTACAAATCATTTAATAATTGATTATCCGATCTCATCTCACATCTTACTCGTTTGTATCATTCTGATTCTATCAAATTTGCTATCAACCGAAGAAGAACGGGGAACAGTATGGTTGTTAACTAAAAGTTTTCTGTTATCTCTAGTATTTATTACATAGATAAGACATTTAGTTTACATATTAATTTGTAAGTAAAGTAGTCTTACTAGGAACCGAGACTTCAACCGATGCAGAACTAGTCGATGATGATCTTTGTGGTAACAGTAAACAATTTGATTCCAAATTCTCGCCTAAATGATTCCAGGAAAGACAGCCATTGATAATCTACAAAGGAATTTAATAAATATTTAATTTATATGCTTTACTTTCTTCTATTTTATTTTATCACTTACTAAATTTGAGCTCAATGGGGCAATACAAGGCGGAAGCCGAGCACTTTCTTCGATACCGTCACTATTTTCTGATTTTTCGTCATCATCCTCTTCTATTCTCGGAAGTATGTGAGCATCTTGATCTCTTATCTTATCTATAATTACGAAAAAATAATGTACATGTTTAGGTAGTTAATAGAATTTTAAAATAGCATGCCTGTATCATCACCCATCACAAATACTGCGTATTCACCATCTGTTTCCGAACTACCGTATGTAGTACCAGAAGACGTCATAGTACCTGAATTTAATCATTATGAGATTTTTCGCATGCATAATCTACTCTTGAATATACCAGCAATATAAACGTATAGAGGAAAATTAATAATGTGAGTTGTTCTTTATATAATTAGTGGATGCATGTTACCAGTGCTATATATCTTGATTTTTTTAAGGACTATTATTAGTGAACGAAGATTTTCTTGAAGAGAAGACCAGAATATATTTTGTGGTTTAATTTAGTTGTAATTCAAAAAATTGTAAGTTAACTATTTTATGAGTATTGGTATATTTAAGTACATAATACTCGTACGTTATAACTTATAGTAGATATATTCCTTTGATGAGAAGATTATGATGGGAATTAAACGTACTTGTTGTTGAAACCATCATTTTGCTTTCTATATCTTGCGGAGTTGTAACACAGATTTTTTCGCAACATCGGTCAATAATAGTTTTCTCATCACATTCGGATGTCACGTTTGAACCAAAATTCCATGTGGAGTCCTTAATTTAAAAATGCCAAGTAGAGATAAATAAATATAGAAGAAAGATAAAACTTACATTTGTATTATTTATCTCTAAATGTCGAATTCTACTTTCTAGCGATTGAATGTAGTTGGTTAACACTTCACTATGTTTAGCCCTCTCTACCTTCAAATCATCTGATGATGTTATTATCGTTCGCATTTGTTCCGATATTTCTCTTATTGCATTCTCCTAAAACAATTTTTCTAATTAGTTTAGTAACAATTACTAATAGTATTTTAATTAAATCTACCTGCTGCTGATTAGATTGTAACTGTTCTTCATGTTTCATTTCATAAGAATCATCACTACGTTCACTGCTACCACATCCTGAATAAGGAAAATTAAGAGTAAATTCTTAATGAACAAATTTTCAGTAGAAATATTGAAATAATTACTGGAACTAAAGGCTTACCTAAATCCTCACTAGCTTCATCCATTCTACCATTAATTAGGAGTGATTGTCTTTGTTCATCTAAGTAAAGACACAACTGTTTCAATTCATCGCTCTCTCTTACTGCTTTGTGCTTTTGAAATTCTAACTCTTGAAGTTTTTGTTGATATGTCCGTATTTCCTGTCATGATTAACAAACAGTTCCAGATACTCCTCTCCTCACTTACTTATTTTGCTACTTTGAATCTATTTCTTTCCAGTCTTTTCTCTCATTATAACACTCTTACGTACCTGTTTCATGATGTGACTCGTGTATTTGCCAAACTTTTGCCATTCACGTGCAAGTCGTTTTGTTTTCTGCCGTTCATCATCAAGGAAACAACATAAATCTCGCAGTTCCTTAACAGATAGTATGCCCACTATTTTTCATATATTTCACGATTTTCACTGTCAAACTTCTAATGGATACCTTATTACTATCAGAAAGTTTTTTCTTGTCTTCTTTAAGAATGCGTATTTCATTCACGTGCATCTAAAACTAAGTTTAACTGATTTTTATTTTAAATGAGCACAATGAAACTTATTTGTAGAAAACACATTTTGCTAAATATAAAAATCAAGATAAGCAATCCATATATCAATATTGTTCAAACATTGACAAATAAAGATGCTAGTTCTGGATCAACCAAAATAAAACTTCTATAAAAATTAAACAGTTATCAGGATTTCTACCTCCAATCTCCTATTTGCATTAGTGATTAGATCATTTTGTATTCCCATAAGACGTTGATTTTCAGCATCCAGAATCTTGCAACGATGCTTTAGGTGTTCAAACTGAATCTTGATTGCTGAATAGTGTGCCTATAAGCGAAGAAATACTGATGCAATTTAATATGAAGCTATTTATATTTTGAATTTAGCGAACAAAGGAAAAATAACAAACAAATCAGAGGCAAGAAACGGATAGTGAAATAAAGTGCTTACAGGTCGAGGAAACGGAACTGCATATGAAACAGAAGCAGGTGGGACCAAGGCGTGAGAAGCACAGATATGTGGCACCTTCACAGAGACCTTTGGGAAGTGAGTAGAGACATTATGGCCTATACGTAATACGTAAAAATGATTATCTGTATATCAATGAGCTGGTATTGTAAGATAGTATTGTATCAATAGTTTTCAAATAATAATAATAATATCATTAACCTTATAAATGTATACACATCTTATAAAACTAACCACTTTCACTTTTTTCTGAGCTGATCGATGTATTAGTTGAAGGAAATGTATTAATAGGAGTAGCGTATTGGACAGTATTTTGCTCAGACGATACTGTTGCTATAGTGCCTGTTGACATCCTTAAAAGTGTGATATCACAAAATGAAATAACGAATATTGCATAATAACTCGGTCAGACACTTTAGTGATACTAACACTTGTGAACCATTAAATATAGAGAAAATACTTTCCTATGAAAACATTACTCACATTTTAATATAGCGTTTTTCATTTTGGAAAAATAAAAATATTTAAATTATGTTCGTATAGAAACATGAAACGAATCAATGACACTAATCTTCTGTGATTCAAAGATGAAAAGGGAGATAGCCAAACTACCTTGGAAAGGGTACTAGGGTGAACAAAATAGTTGAAGCACAGTTATGAAAGACAAAATTTAATAGAAAAAACAGGCATACTTCTTCATAATCAAAGAAATGAGAGAGCTTTGTAATCTAGAAGTAATTGATTTCATACACAAGCAAACAAAACAGCCCACTAAATGGTTTTCAGGAATTCACCACAAGTGACCGGTTTCATATAGAAGAAAAGATTACGAATGAATTAGATGATAGAAAGTGGTGGTAAATGAGGAATAGTGATAGAAAAAACAGAAGGAGTGATAGGGTAAGTGCATCATTTATTTTATGAGGAAGACTATAACATTCTAAATATAGAAACAAATTCATATAAAGCATTTATAAAATTCATTTTAAAAAAAGTTGTAAAATAGAAAAAATATGACATTTCGTCTTCTGTGAAGGGAGGAGCACCATGGGTGATCATTTTGTCACTCTAGTACCACCTACTGTGAGAGTTTCCATCTAGGGCGAGACCTTGAGAGAAAGAAAAACGCAAAATTAAATGAGTATTATAACAACAGTGCTAAAAGAACAAACAAATATTATAAACTAGTATTTAAAATGCATAATTTTATTTCAAGCTACTAAATAAAACAACTATAGAACATGAACATTAAATAGCGTTTCACATTAAGCTAGGAGTTATAGAATAATATACGCCAAATAGTGTTAAATAATAGCCCTAAATGACTTTAAAAATTACTCCCACTTTTAAAGCTGAACACAAATGTTAATACTTTATATATTTAAACGAAACTGACTATGGAAATGTATTAATAAGATGAATATACTCAGCATATGAATATACAATAATGCATCAAAAACCCATTGGGGCAAAAGGAATGAGGGTATGTCTATAATTATCAAAGATGTCCGGCGGCATGCAACAAAGACATCTATCCCTAGGAGCCAACACGTTCTAAGTAAATCCCATAAATGTGAAAATAGCCACATACAGCCCAGTGGGAAGCCTCAGACTATATAAATCTATATGAATGTGAAGTATCTACTGCTACACTTAAAAAATTGAAACCATAAGTGCTTACTATCGACTATTGACAAATACATATACAAATCCAATTACTTGATAACACGGAGTTAACTTGTCTCAATATTTTAATAAAAATAACATTCTACATATAAATAATATATGAAATACCGTATAAATTACACTTCACTTTGGTTATACGGGTAAACAGCCAGCACACCAGCGCAAGTGTCTCCTCCCCGTATTACAACTCACGACAATCATTTGCATATTCATTATGCATCGGAAGAAAAGGTGTGCCAAATCGTCTAAGAATCTTATTAAATACCGATACTTTGGGAAATGATTAATTTGCTGATGATATAAATTATTTATCCAACAAATTCAAGAATAGGTACATGACTTTAGCAATGAATAATTATAAAGATACAAATATCACAATAATTACATATTTTACAATAAATGGAAGATTATTTAATCCAATACTAAATACAAAGTAAAACATAAGGATAAGAACATTGAATTTAAAATAAACAAAATTATAATATCGGACCATTAACTATAAGAAGACATTATCCCAGACCATGGTCTTCGAAGAAGCCCTGTGGGGTCTCTTCCTAAAACAAAAGATATGACTTAGACAGCATGTAATAGAAACTAATAAAAAAAATCTCCAAAAATGTTTACTTCACCTCTTGAATCAAATCTTGAGCAGCAATCGCTTTCAGAACTTGTTTCTTACTTGTTTCTTGAATCTCTCCGGCTAGCAGAAATTCATCCAGGATGAAGTAAGCTTTCTCGAAATTAAAAATAATGTCTAGCTCACAGACCTAAACTACATTAGTACATAGTCCCATAGAAAACCATGAGTACTTAAATACTAAAAAGTTAAATTACGTATTTTATATTAAAAAAAACTAACACTTCCGAAGTATTTGTCTAGCAATTCAACATATCTATGTATAACTTCTAGACAGATTAGCTCATTGTCTGTTTGCTCGATGGCACAACAAAAGTACAGTGAGGCATACCTAAGTATATATGAAACTAAACAATATAGTATTAAAAAGAAAATAGTTCCAGACAAACAAACCTTTTATACACAATTTTCAAATCCCTATACTCGAGGAAAGCGCACATCTTAGGTTTCCGAGACAAAATTTGTGTAATTAACTCTCGACAAATTTTCTTTTTTATCTTAAATAAATTAGTATCATCCAACTAACACTTTTTTTGAAATATATATATATAACATGATAGCTATCTTATTTACAGATTATACTTTGATTTCTTTGAAGATTTAGTCAACCTTATTAACAAATGTGGCTTCGAATAATTATGAGAGAGTTAAAAAATGAAAACAATAGAACAACTTTTCCCTTGAAAATGAAGGCATATTAACCGATATTAAAATATTTTTAAAAATTTGAAAAAGAAAAGTACCTTATCTTGGTATGCTGTATACCATTTTTGAAGTCTAAGTTTTCCTTGTCGACTAAACAGCAGCATAAATTGCATCATTGTGCACACTGATGGATTGTTAAGATTAGAATAAATTTAGCTCTGGAGTTTAAAAAAAATAATAAAAAATTGCATTGTACTATAAAATACAACGAAGAATAAAAAAATTGTTCGATACACTATGGACTTTTATTAACTTTAAAGGAAAAAATGGGTCGGTATTAAAAAAAATGTGATTAGAGTTCGATATCTAAATAATACTAATGGAATGCATATAAAAATATGATCTACAGCACTACATTCATAAAATTACTCATAAATATCGATTAGTAATTTTATTTCACATTTTTTAAATCCTATACGGATTTTTCAATCATCATTTTACTGTGGCTATGTTTTCTGCATTTATGCAATATAATATACCTACAGTATGCTATAATTATTAAGGGTTGTTTTACTAAAAGTTCTGTTAGCTAATATATACATACAAAAAATATACTGGTGCAGTATCTAGGGTAAGTTTTTAATAGTTTTCAAAGCAATTTAGTCAGTTGGAGGTATAAGATAAAAGACTTAGAACAACCAAGTGATAAGTTCTTAATCATTTAATTTTTTTCTTGGATTTTGAATTTAGCTATTCTCGTTTTACTCACGAGACGTACGAGGATGACACCTCCATATTATATCACTGAAAAGAATGTTAGTATTATGCCATGAGAGTACTAACTTTATTCCTGAGATTAGTTTTGAATATTTTTCATATATATACTATTATCATGTATTTCTTAGTGCTTGTTTAACACGTATGTAACTTGTATATAGTTTAGTCTCTGTGCGGATTAGTTAGCTATCATTTTTACAATTATTAGTTGTATAGCTATTGGCTGTATAATGTATCAACATTTCTTCAGTAGTATTTCTCATTGATGATGTGGTACTAGAACTTAAAAATGCCTAATTTAATTTAGTCACATTTTATAACTTACTACAGCATGGGCCAACAACAGTCAGGATTCGGAGGGAAAGGAAATGAAAGAGGCGCAGGAGATGGAGATAAAGAAAAAAAAAAGAAATATGAAGCTCCTATTCCTTCACGTATTGGAAAAAGAAAGAAGGGATCAAAAGGTCCAGACACTGCAAGCAAGCTGCCTGCGGGTTAGTCTATTAAATGTTGTGCTTATTGATTGAGTACAGTTAAGTTATGGTAGTTCTTTTAGTTACTCCTCATGCACGTTGTCGGTTGAAGCTACTGAAAAGCGAAAGAATAAAAGACTATCTTCTTATGGAACAAGAATTTATTCAAAATCAAGAACGCCTCAAACCTCAAGAGGAACGCCAGGAAGAGGAGAGGACCAAAGTATGTTATGAATCATGTGTAATAATTAGGAGCTATAAATAGCGTTTTAAAGACTAAATTAGCGATAAACATGTAGAAAAGTTATGAGCTCGTATACACCATTAGTACATGCTAGTTATTTAAAAAAATTTATCTACTTAGTTTGGAGAGAGGGGCTAAATGTCTAGGTCGACGAACTTCGAGGATCTCCTATGGCTGTTGGCTCTTTGGAAGAGATCATAGACGATCAACATGCAATAGTTTCCACGGTATGATGTGTCAGTGTATTGATTCGAAATGTAAATAGCTAAACTACAGCTTCTTCGATCCTATTTTGAGTTCAGTTTATTGAATCTAAGGTTCTGGTTTAATAGTGAGAAATTCGTCTTATTCAAATTTCAGAATGTGGGTAGTGAACATTATGTCAACATTATGTCGTTTGTTGATAAGGAACAACTGGAACCAGGTTGTGCTGTTCTATTAAACCACAAGGTTGGTATCTACATATTTCACCAATGTTCTATATTCCTATTAACTTCTGATGTGTAGTTTGGAATGAAATTGTATTTTGAGGTTAGATGTTTTAAAACGACTATATTTTCAATTTAGAATCACGCCATTATCGGAGTATTAGCAGATGATACAGATCCTATGGTCTCCGTCATGAAATTGGAGAAAGCACCTCAGGTATCTTTTGGAAAATCATGCAAAAGGAAATCTGTATTTAAGTTAATTAGTATCTTAAAGTACTATCTTAATATATTTCGTGTTTGATTGAATCAACAGTTGTGAGAAATTTCCTTTAAACGTTCTAAAAATGAAGGTGAATCATGACTTTTAGGAAACATATGCAGATGTGGGTGGATTAGATCAACAAATACAAGAGATTAAGGAGTCTGTTGAATTGCCACTCACTCATCCTGAATATTATGAAGAGATGGGGATTAAGCCTCCCAAGGGTGAAAAAATACTGATGTTACTTAAATGTTAAATCAGTAGACAAATTTTAGATTTATTTAATTTCGCGAAATGAATTGATATACAGTGCACTCAGAAATGATAGCATATTTTGTTGTTATTTTGCCTTTTCCTTGAAATCACTACTGTCATTTTTTTAAACGCAAAAGCATGAAATTAAAACAGATTTCCAAGGCTATTACGCCTCACCTCAGAAAAAATTAGATTAATCTGACGACCGAGAATAGAAAAACAGCAAAATAGCAACAAAATATGCTATCATTTTTGAATGCACTATATGAATTGTACTTTATCAGGTGTTATTCTTTACGGATGTCCTGGTACGGGAAAAACTCTTTTGGCTAAGGCTGTTGCTAATCAGACATCTGCCACATTTTTACGCATTGTTGGTTCTGAATTAATTCAGAAGTATCTGGGGGATGGACCAAAAATGGTTCGAGAATTATTCCGAGTGGCAGAGGAAAACGCACCCGTCAGTCATAATCTCATCTTTTTTATATTTTGTATATTAACTAGGTAAATATGCTTGAGTTATAGTTCTCATGATTCCATTTTTCCAGTCAATTGTATTTATTGATGAAATTGATGCTGTGGGTACTAAGCGGTACGATTCTAACTCTGGAGGAGAAAGAGAAATTCAGAGAACTATGCTTGAACTTTTGAATCAACTTGATGGTTTTGATTCAAGGGGAGATGTGAAGGTATCAATATTTAATTCTTGATCATTGTAGTGGGATTTTAGTATTATATATTAGCTGTATGTATAGGTTCTTATGGCGACTAATCGCATTGAGTCTCTCGATCCTGCTCTAATTCGACCTGGTCGAATTGATAGGAAGATTGAATTTCCTCTTCCTGATGAGAAGACTAAAAGGAGAATTTTCCAAGTGTGTCTTTATGTGTTTTCTTGTTCTAATTCCTTGGATACATATTGTATATTTAAAAAATTTATTTTTACTTATTTACTCAGATCCATACCTCGCGGATGACCTTGGGAGACGACGTAAATTTAGAGGAATTTATATGCGCAAAAGATGAACTTAGTGGGGCTGATATCAAAGTAAGTCTTTTTGCTAGATTTACTATATTACTAAAACTTTTATGTTTGTATTTAGGCAATGTGTACGGAAGCAGGTCTTCTTGCTCTTCGTGAGCGTCGCATGAGAGTTACAATGGAAGATTTCCAGAAATCTAAGGAGAATGTTTTATACCGTAAAAAAGAAGGTGCTCCGGAGGAGCTATATCTATAAGTAAATTTGGTCTCTGTAATTTAATATTTGTCATGGTCAAATTTCATAGCACACATCAACTTCTTTTCACTGTTGAATTTTTTTCTAGGTTTGATTCCTTTTGTCTAGGTTATATAACATGGTACTTAAGTGTAAATTTATGTATTTACTTTTTTGAGTAATGAAATGTGCTTGTGATTTTGCATTAGTTTTCTATTGGTTTAACTCCGTGTTTTATTGATTATGTCAAAAGTCAGTAGTTAAATTGAATTTTATTTTTAGTAATGGTGAAAAGGAACAAAAATAAACTGGTGGTCAAAATTAAGCAGGATGTAAATGATGTTCCTGTACCTATAAAGGACAAAGGTCCCGCTAACTTCGACGATCCTTGGTCTTCCATAGAAAATGGAAATGTACAATCTGCACGTATGTCCCCTACCTCTTGATATGTAGTGACAATGTTTAAACTTACCCAGTGCCTGCTTGTAGGAGAGGTTTTCTACGAAAAGAATCAAGATAAGACTGAAGTTAAAGAAAAATGTTACAAGGTGAGGAGATGTATTCATTTTGGAGTCTTATTATTTAATTTGGATAGGTGTACTTTAGCTTTTTTTGTTAGAACATAATTTTGTGGAGAGAGTGAAATTAGGTCGCTTTTTATTTCAAGAATAAAAATAAACGCATGTGCGATGGATTGGGAGCCGAACGAATCGAGGTACGTACTAGAACACCAAAGGGACAAAAACGAAAGGAAAACGGAGATGAAACAGGGAATACGCCCATGAATTCGTTGAAAAAAAGTAGAATTGGTAATTACTGAATAACTTGCAATATAGTATTTTGTTATATTTGTATCTTATTTTTTGAATGTAATCTAGTATTTTTTAGAAAATGGTGAAAATAGTGAGAAACGAAGAAGTGATAACGTTTTTGCCAATCTTATAAATAAAGAGAAAGGTATTCTTTTTTATGCAAAGATAATTGCTAGTAATTTTTTTCTCTCTTGAATACACTGTTAAGGATCATCCGATAAATCGCTAGGATCAACTAAGAGAGCAACAAATGAGTTTACCACTGAAGACCATCTTTTAAAGGTATACAACATTTTATTTCTTTCGAAGTGTTATCTCATCATTCTCATATTCAGAATAGCAAGGAAACTTCTATCAAAAGTGGAAAGAAAATAAAAAAGAAAAAAAACAAGCCAAAGAAAGTGAAAGGTTTGTTTCATAAAATAAATACTGATGCTATTGGATTTTTTCTTCATATTGATTAACGTTTAACATAATCTTGGTTTAAAAAAATACATTTTTTTATATCACTAACAAGGTATTTGAAGATATAATACTGAATTGAATATTAGAGGAATTTATTATTTGTAAGGGTTTCCAAATATTTAGAGCACATAATGACTTCACTCTTTGATGATGTTGAATTAAATGGCTTAGAAAGTGACGTCAGTATCAACGACGAGGAATTTGAAGCTGTTATAAGAAATAGTTGGTTGTTTGCTCTTAATTTTTTTAAAAGTTTCTGCTTTAAACCTGTTTAGCTTTTGCTGCGGTTAAAGATGTTGAGGAACAATCTGAAGATGAAATGGAAGACGAACAAATTGAGGTTGGAATTAAAGGAAATATGAGGAGAGAAGTAAAATAATAAAAAATTGAGTATTTAGTTAGAGGAAGAGGAAGAGGAAGAGAAGGAGATCATGGAAGATGAAATACACTTTGAACCCGAGGATATTGAGAGGGTAATAGTCCTAGGTTAGACCATGTTGTTGTACTGTAATCTCCTCAAGCACTAATTTTACATAATTTTGTTGGTTATATAGATTGTAATGATAATTATGGGTTGCTTTATACTAAGTTAATCAATCCAGATACGGATTCCGAAGGTGGTATTCGTGAAGAAGATATATTAGTAGAAGAGGAAGGTGAAGAAATGAGTGACGAACAGTTAATCGATGACGAAGTTAGTATTTTGAGCTTTGTCTTCTTATATGCCATCACAAGTGACTTGCATTACAGAGTGAATTTGAAGACCAGTCTGATGAAGAATCCGTTGTAAGTGATCAAGATGCTAGTTCTGATGGTGAGGCCAATCTTGGTGAGGCCAGAGAATGTGGAAAATTTAATAAGGTTAATTACTTATATTTTAACTTGAGCTAGAAATATAGAAATAGTAGTATTTTAGTGACATGCTAAGTAATCTAGTGTTTCAGAAAGTCTCTATTCAAGCACCCGATTTTTCACAGTTCCCATTCACTGATGAAGATTCATCTGTGACTGCTACACGAGTATTTGGATGGATGATTAATAGTTGTGATGTTCAGACATTTTTCGAGTGAGAATTCGGTATAGTTTTTAAAGCAACCTTATCAATAACTATTTTTTTCCAGGCACTTTTTCCAATCAAATGCTCTTGTCGTCAAGAGAAACTGTAAAAATTACTATGGAAATCTATTTTCAACGAGTAGTTTTGTTAAATTATTGGAAGATGTGAGTTAAATAATCTAGGGCAATATTTAATTCTTTCATATTATTATTTTTGTTGTAGCACTATGTAGAATATGGCACTAACGTAAATATTGCTGAGTACAAAAATGGAGTGAGGAAAACATTGAATGGTCATGGAAGAGTCTATCCCAATCAACTTAAAGAACATTTACAGGTCTGTTTAGCAATGAAGGCTTAAATTAGCAATTATAATAAGTTGTTATTCTAAGGAAATAAATAAATAATACTTTGTAGCTTGGGCGATCAGTGCAATTAGTAAATCCACAGACATTTGATGACCATATTTGGTATCTCTGTGAAGTACTTCAGGAGTTGTTTGGATGTTTTGTAGGAGCAAATTCGTAAGACTTTCTCTCGTAATGATTATAATTTTGGAATTAATTTCATTCATAGTGAGTAGAATAGCAATAAAATTTTGTGCAATCACTTCTAGACTATGGGAAGAAATAGTGCAAATAGATACTTTAGATACCTAACTCCTGCGGGTAGTTCTGGTTTCGCGCCTCATTGGGATGATATTGATGCATTTCTTCTTCAATTAGAAGGGAGAAAGTACTGGAAAGTATACGCTCCAGATAGCGAAGAGAATGAATTACCTAGAGATTCTAGTGGTAACTTTAAAATAATTATTATGTGAAAGTCTTCTGACTTTATATCTTATTTTTGTATAGGTAATTTTACTAATGAAGACATGGCTGGACGGAAGCCCACTTTCGAGGGTTGGATTGAAACTGGTGATATGTTGTATATTCCAAGGGGATTTATTCATCAGGTATGTCTCTTATTCATTCGTACGTGCGAATTTTAGAAGTTTTAATTTCTTATTTAATGTTGCTTTTATTGTATAAAGGCTTCCACTGCGAAAGATGTACATTCTCTTCACATTACAATATCTACTGGGAGTCGATGGGCATTCGCTGATCTAATGGATAAACTAGTAAGATAAGACTAAAATTAGAGTAAGCTATTTTTTTGGTATTAGCAAAATTTTACATACTTTTAGGTGCCAGAGGCAATTACAAACCTTGCTAACAATAGGTGGAAGGTGCGGAAGTCTTTGCCAGTTGGAATGTTGGACATGAAAGGAGTAGCTCAGTTAGATTATAGATTGGATGAGCTATTTGAGGAAAAGTTCGTGTACTGTTAAATTCAAGTGTAATGATTACCTAATTGTAGTATGCAATTTTATGTGGAAGGCTGTGCTTGATCGTCATATGAGCATGCTACGAAATATTGTGTTTGATACCTGTGATGGAGGGATAGATATGATGGCCCGCGAGTTTCTCAGAACTGCACTTCCACCGATGTTGACTAAGGGTTTGTTGTTTTACCGTAATGTTGCATCTTGAAATTAAATTTGTTAAATTCCAGAGGAAAAATCACTCAGTGTACTGGGATCAAATTCTGATATCCTTAGTGGAAGAAGTGTGGTATTTAATGGAAAGACGAGAGTAAAACTGATTAGGAGGCATGCCCAAAGGTAAATGCAACAAATTCTGTTCGAAAATTTTCGTATTGTTATCTCAAAGATGTGTGAATTTCCAGACTAGTTTTCGCAACAGAGGATGAATGTTTCATTGTTCATAGAATGAGTAATTCGCGACTTTACGCAGGCCGTCCTGAGCAGCAATTTGAATTACCTACTCAAGTATGTAATCAGAATTTGGTTTATAAAATTAGTATTATACTCATACTTGCTAAATCTTTGGATAATTGCTTCCTCAAAATATTTTAGTTGATCGATGGTTTCACTGCGCTTAGTGACTCTTACCCTGAATGGATATCACTGAATGATCTGCCTAACAAAATGAGCAAGAAGGAAAAGCAAGCACTTTGTAGTTTACTCTACCGCCATTGCCTCATTATGGTCTGTGACTAGGAATAAGTTTGTTTACCAGTTTAATCAAATCTTATAAACCTAGGAAATAAAACAGGTGGATATTGTTTGCGACTGAGGCTGTCGATTAACCTATTTTGTTAAACATTGTTGGTATAGCATGTTCAATACTTAAATTTACTTGTCCAAACGTTGTTTTACTGAGTGGAATATGATGTTTACAGAAGCTTTTATGAAAAGATAAGTCGACAGCTCGACTATCACAATACACAGTACCATTTAATGGCGACTATATAAGATGGATTTGGACTTGTGTAAGAAAATAGAGCCGAAAGATTGGGATTCTTCGGACAGATGGCCGCTGATATGAAAACAGAATTGGCTAAAGCTCACGATAAGGTTGGCAAGACTAGCCGAAAACTGATAACTCTGTTGTTTTATACATATAAAACACCTAAATATGAAACGTAGGATAGAACTGACAGAACGATAAAAGTCATCTAAATAGTATATCATGTTGGAGCTCTCTTCATGCGCAATTTTAATTCTTTTCAAAAAGGATGTGGCGAGAGCTATGGTGCTATATTATATACATATTAGGAATGTATGAACATGACTAGTGCAAAAGTCAGGGGAAGGTCATTTTAATCGTGCTAGGAATGGTTCGGCTTAGTTGTATTGGACAGGAATGGGGCGAGGTTATGGCCTGTTTGGCTCAGGTGTCGTGCAATCAATACATACAAAAAAATGGTGAAGACATTGCGGGAGGCGAATAAATCAGGGGGATGTCAAGTAAGCAATAGGTTTAGAGCACTACAAATTAAAATGGGGACGGGAAAATTCCCTTAGGGTTGTACTACGCTGAAGAGTTGGCGGTCATTTGGGGAAGGAAACCATTAATACTTAGGTAACTTGACTAGTAGGTAAAGTGCGGGTTAACAAATGAGAATCCGCGGAATTCATCCTGATTGATGGAGCGGAGAATGGCCATTTCTGTGGGAGTTAGCACCGGTTCCTCTTTCGTGAAGTCAGCGTCAAAATTATTCGCATCACGTTTCGACTTCTAAATGCTTTCGCACATAACTATTCTTGATATACAAAGTCTCACCATGTTTAGGCTACTCTCATTTCATACATATGAACAAAACTAACAATTTTGGGTTTAAAAGGTGGTTTTACATGACGAGCTTCCAGTGCATCCCAGTCAATTTCACGAAAGAAAGGATGGGCGCGAATAGCATCTTCACCACCTTGAGACAATACACAACCAAGTCGTTTTGACGGATTCTTTGTCATAAACTGTAAAGGTTCACATAAATTAGTAGTTTACTAACAAAAAATATGAACACTATTGTAAAAAAAATTTTTACATACCGCCTTCAAAATATTAACGGCTTCCTTCGATAACCAAACTGGATATAATACATCATCGTTGAGAATAGCCTAATGAAACCAATTATAATATCCAAGACAATAAATAACTAAATTTGTGTGATATGTCAGAAGCACACCTCAAATAGATCATCTTCGTTATCAGCTTCAAAAGGAGGTTGACCGGCCATCATTTCGTACATAAGCACTCCGAGTGCCCACCAGTCAACAGACACTCCATACTCAAGCTCTTGGAGTATTTCAGGAGCTATATAATCGGGGGTTCCTACAAAATTCAACTAATAAGCAAAGGGTAATAGAGAAGTGAATATGATACGAAGAAGAATTAAACAGGACATAGACAAATTTAAAAACCATTGTAAAGAAGAACAAAATTAGAAAAATAATAATTAACATACCACAAAAAGTACTAGTTAAATTATCTCTGTTAATTCCCTCTTTACACATCCCGAAATCTGCTAGCCGACAATGCCCTTCTGCGTCTAACAGTATATTGTCCAACTTGAGATCCCTGGCAGATTCACAATAGTCTTCTCAATAACTTAAATTTTGGTTAAAAAGCCAAATGAGATAAATGAGTCGAACATCACCGACCTGTATATAACTTCATTCCTATGAAGGAATTGCAATGCGCACGTTACTTCCGCCGCATAGAATCGTGCACGCGATTCATCGAATTTTCTGGCGCGTTGAATTTGGAACATCAAGTCACCACCATTTACATACTCCATCACGAAGAAAAGACGATCCTATATATAATAATTAGCCACATAGAGTCATTCTTTAAGAAGTTCGACTAATTAAAGGAATGGCTATTACCGGTGTTTGGAAGCTGCTATGAAGAGCTGTTAAAAATGGATGTTTAGCTGCTAAGCTGAGTATTCGTTTCTCACACATTGTGCATTCTACATCATCATCTTGAACTATGACGTCCTTTTTTAGAATCTTTATTGCATACACTTCATCAGTCCCTTTACGCTCAGCTAACATGACCTATAAGAAAGTAGTAGTTGAAATTTTGTCCTCTACAGAGTGCACCAAAAGTTCTGATACCAAATTCAAGTGTTCTTAAATTTGCATTTATGAAGTAGCAGTATGCTATGCTAATGTACATGTATTTCTTCAAACCACCTTGGATGGTGTTTGAAATTTCATTCAATTCTCTCGTCTATGAACTGTTATATGACGTCCAAAGCTCTACGCACTGCAATCATCCACTTGCACGAGGAAGGAGAGAGAATGGTTGCTATTGCTGAGAAGCTCGGCGTCACGAGAATGGCTCTTAACCGAACTGAGAAACGATGCCAGGAGCTGGGCACAGTAGAGGACCGTCACAAGAATGGAAGACCCAGATCCGTGAACATTTTTCGCATTCGAAAAATTGTCAAGAAGGTCTTTTGGGATAACGGGAGATCAGTGAGGAAGATGGCTTTAGGCCTCAATATTAGTCCACCGTTAATGGGGAGAATCATCAAAAATGAACTGGGATTCCACACATATAAGACCGGTCGAGCTCATACGTTGACGAACAAAATGAAGGTCAAATGCACTTTCCAATAATGAAGAAATTTCCATTGCCAACCCGGCTTAGAATAGTGGAAATAATAGAAACTTCTTCGACGTGGACACCAAAGATCTGAGAGAACATTCGTTGATAACAGAAGTCGTCTTCCTCCATCTGTCATGGTTTTGGAAGAATAATCGCATAAAGCAAAACTCCGCTAGTATCCGCCGATAAAAATATCAAAATGAATGCGAAATTCTTCTGAAGTTGGTGGTTCCTTGGGCCTCAAAACATTTCAGAAATCTTGAAACGAAATTAGCCAAGAGAAGCTCCGGCCCGTCGTGAGTAACTTTCGAGAGGCGTCTGCAAACTTGTGTGACCGTAAAAGGAAACCGAACATCTAATGGATTAAATTATTATTAGGTATCTTATGCATGCCCAGATAAGTTTTTTAAATGCCGAATACTGTTTTTCTTACGAAATTATGCGACTTGATTTCTGTCTCAGAGCCTTTAGCGCACCCTGTATATAAAAAATAACTCATGATTGAGTGGATGTACTACAAAAAAACGAAACCAAGGTTGTGAGATTTAATTACTTTTCCGAAAGAACCCTTTCCCAGAACTTTTATGAATGTGAAATCAGCAATTGAAAGAGTTCCAGTAGGACGGGAAGGACTTCCTATAGAGGGTTCTTCCTCAGAGATTTGGTGGAGATAACCTGTGAAAATTAGATATAATGAAATACTAGTGAAACTGAATGAAAAAATTCGAAGAATATAAGTCAAAATGAAACATAAATAAGAGACGTACAAAAAACTAACTTGAGACTGATTCTGAAGTGCTGGAGCTTGTTTGATCTGTACTAGATTCAGTCATAATTGATGGCTGCAAACAAATATTTTTCTTATTTACAGTGATTATTTCTAAATATTACTGATGTAAATTCATTAAAGTATTCTCTTTACTCTTTTTTTGCTTCGTATGCTCATCTTATCGCCGGTTAGTCCGAGCTGTGCTAGTTCAGCAGCCATCTGTTTTGCATTAATCCCACAGTTTTTAGCCACATTACGTTGGCACCTAAAATAATTAGAGAGCTTTAGAACGACCTTATAAAAAAAATAATAGATGCCTACCTTTTGTGAACGTTTAGCTTGCAAACAGAACATTGTAGTCCTTGGTTGATTAGCCCGTACAACATGGAGCCACAGTGATCGCAGAAAGTCGGCCTTTTGTAAGAATGCACCGAAAAGCGGTGTGGCATATTGATGTTGAAACGACCCATACCCGTCTGGAAATTATTATATATATAAGATATAAATCAGAAATTAACCAAAATGAATATATTAAAAATGACCGGGGTAAATGGCTGTATAAAAGTATTTTAGTTGAATAATACTACAAAAAGCAAAAAAGCTAAAAAACTAGTGCCTAACCTCTACGACCTCCCTGTTGATTTCTTCGACAGCATCTGCCTTATTACCTGGACACTTCCATACAACCTCTTCATGACATCGCTTATGCACAACAACAGTACAAACTGTAATAAAAAGTCTTTTCGTTATACTATCAACTATCAGGGTAAAGTTCAATTATAACTACTTACTCTGACACTGGTATCCCTGCTTTCCGATACCCCAAATGAATTCTTTACAATGAGCACAGAATGTTGGTTGGCGTAGGAAGAGTGCCATAAACTTATGGCCGGTAATCTACATTGATATGAATAAGTTGGACATGGAAAAAGAAGAAAATAAGGAAATGGTAAAAACAATTTTAAAAGTGAATGAATGCAAAATTTTTAAGAAAGACGGTCGAAAGTAATAGTATCTTAAGAACAAAAAGCGGTAGAAATTTATAATAGATCAAAATGAGACCTCATGTATCTTTCTTCGCATTGCACCTCTCCGTTGGCGATCATTGAAAGCTCCAGTCCGTTCTTTAAACACTCGTTCCTTGTTAGCATGATGCGAGTCTGAAAACTATCCAATGACACCATTTCTATTTGATTCAATTTAAATAGAAACAATTATTGGTGAATATCCCTAAACCACCAACAACGGTGGAAACCAGTCCCGGCATGAAGGGGTTCTAGCTCTGTTATTATTGCCAATGTGCAAGGAAAATCAATACTAGTAATAATATGTATGCAGTGCCCGTCAGTTAAGCCTCAATTACCTATAAGCACACGCATCCTTGAACTGTTCGCACTTGGTTTTCATCGTTACGCCTGCTATAATTTTATCTTTATAGCGAACCATCTCGTTTCATTTCTTTGTGTACTTTCAGCTTTCCCACTCTAATGGAACGAACCATAAAGAAACAGCTAGGAGTCATTATTAGAGCTATAGTTTTATTATCGTTCCTGGGAACTTTCCTTATTCACCAATGGATTACAACCAACGACAGGACGAAATATGAATTGGAGCCGGTCTTCATAAATGACACGCAATACGTAATTACTTTAACTTATTATCTACTACTTTAATGTATTACTATTATTTTCTTATTCAACTAGACAAATTGAGTGATCAAAAGTTCTAATTATTCTTAAAACACTATTTTAAGATGAGAAATATTTCATGATATGCACTATCTCATTCAAGCATAAATTACATTCTACGAGACACTGATACTAATTTTGCCATTAGATTGTGATAAAATCACTTCACTAAATTAGTCATAGATAATGACTACGTCGAGAGCATTTCTGATCAATACCTATGACAAGTCACTATGGACAATAGCCTGTTTCAAATGAGAAGTTTATAAAAGAGAAATAGATCTGTTTACAAAAATAAGGTTAAATTTGCTAAAAAGAATGTAAGGATTAGTAACAAAGGCTAAGCGTTGCCTAGCAGGTGAGTTTGACACATTTCGTGTACTGGTGTATTTAGTCGAAACAATCACTGAAACCACAACTCGCGTAGTTCTAGTATAGTAATCGCAAGCGAATCCACTCACAAAACTAACAATCCGATTATGCCAATATTAAACAAATGATACTGTTCTTAAAGTTACAAGTTTTTCAAGCTAAGATCCCCTTATTTTTTAATCTTTCTTGAAATGTTTTCGCCCAGATGTTTAGGCTTCTTCTATATATTACGTTTAATTTTTAGTTTAAAGAAGTATACAATTTTGTAGGGTTGCATGATACCACAACTGGACCCGTTCGATCCATCGATCATCCAATATATTAATCTACCACAACCTCTATTATGCCATGGTACACAACATGAACTAACTTATCTTGACTCTAATGTAAGTACCACAAAAATTGAAGAAGTAAGTGACGTACTTTATGCAAAATAATTGTAGGGATGGCTTAAACTCAACATAACAGAAATGTCTAATTCGCGGATGAAACTAAACTGTTTTTATCGTTGCTATGACAGAGCAGAAGGTGACGATGTAACTATAAATTACAGTGAGTGGAAGTCTATTGAGGTAAGATCACAACCTGTCATTATATCACTAAACTGATATCAAACACTTTTTTTATAGGGTGAAATACAGCCTGGGTGCGAATTCCTTGAAACGTACTGTGCTCGTGACTCATTTCCACATTTAACTGTCTACAGCAACAATCATAATCAAATAATTCCCGACGTAAATTCTCCAGAGGATGCCAAAAAACCAAGTGTCATACTTTTAGTCTTGGATTCTGTCTCTAATTCCAATTTTGTTAGAAATATGCCAAAAAGCCTAAAGGTAACTGATACATAAACAATAAATAACGTATAATACCCCTTTTTACCATTAATCGTTTTCATTTTCATTTAATCAAAATTTATCCAAACAATATGACATTTAGACATTTTATTTATGACTCATAAGTACGTGCTTTATCATCACTAAAGTGATAAGCACTCGTGGTTTGTAAATTTGAAATGGCTTTCACTAGGACGTCTGAACCCCCAATTTTGCATAATAAAATTATTTTTTAGGTTTTGGAACTAGTCTATGGGTCTTTAATTTTTAAAGGAATGAATAAAGTTGGCGATAATTCATTTTCAAATGCTGTTGCTTTCCTCTCAGGTAATACTAGCAAATGAATTCAAAACGTAAAAATCATGAACTGAAGAAATTCATTGGTTAGGCAAAGTTCACAACGATGACTTCGGTGATGTTAAAGGTTATTTCGATGACCATCCCCTCATTTGGAAAAATTTCAAGAGAGAAGTGAGTGAAAGTGATTAGCTCTTTACATAATCTGAACTAAGCGTCATCTTACGATTTTAAAATAGAATGCATAGAAATATAAATAGACAAACACTGAGCATAGACAAAATACTTTCAGAATTACACCACATACTATGCCGAAGACTATCCATCGTTCAATCTATTTTATTATTTAGCTAAAGGATTTCAGAATAAACCCGTTGATCATTATTTTAGGTATGCAATGTTTGCCAAACTTACTATTGAACTATTATTAGCTAAAATATGAAAAATGTTTAGGCCATTTTGGTTAAACGTTTACTGGTCATATCTTCACCGTAGAAGTAAACATTTGTGTTATGGAAATGAAGCGATGCACAATCTCCAACTAAACTACTTATCTCAATTTATACAAAAATACGAAGGTTAGTTATAGTAAGATAATTTTCCTTGAAAACTTAGAGATAGACAGTGGTTTCCTAATTATATTATTTTAAAGAATAAAATGATACTCACTGAGTTTTAAATTTTAAGGTAGCGTTTTTCAAACTTCTATATTTAGATATTAACTCGCATTATTTAGTGTCATACATTACAATATTAATATAAGATGCTTGCTACTGCAATTTCGGGTAATTTGTTAAAGAATCATGCAGGTACGCCAAAGTTTGCTCTCAACTGGCTAACAGAGCTTGGACACGATTATCTTAATCAACTAAACGTTGGTGATGAAGACTTAGCAAACTTTCTTACAGAACACCATCATCATTTAAAGGTAAAGCTACATTTATGGTCATAACGACTTAAGAGGACAATTGAAAATTCCTTCCAGAATTCCTTTGTCTTCGTCTTATCAGACCATGGTCATCGTTTTGATCCCATAAGACAAACTATTATTGGAAGGCTTGAAGAGCAACTACCGTTTTTTTCTATGCATATTCCAGAATATTTACTGCAGAAATATCCTATATGGGAAAGAGTCTTACAAAAAAATACTGAGGTATGCAAACAATGACTTTGATTTAATTCTTTTCATTATTAGTTATTCTGTTTAAACTGATTTATTCTTAGACACTAACGACGTTCTGGGACTTTTATATCACACTACGAGACATATTATTCTTAATAGAGAAACAAAGCTGGTATGAACTTAATAATGATAGTGACGTCGCAATCTCTCATATAGAGCGCTTTCGTTCATACTCTAAAAGAGGGACGAGTTTGCTTCGACCTATAAAGGTAGTAGTAAAATCGATTCTGCACTAGAATACCCGTGACAATTCAAATGTTTTAGGAACGTAACTGCGCACAAGCTGACATCCCAGATGAATATTGTATTTGTCATAAAGATACCGAAGTAAACGTTGGCGAAACAGTAGTAAGTATCAGTCATTTGTTAAGTTCAAGTTAACATATCAAAAATTGCTTAAAAATTTTAGGTGAGGAGATGTGCCGATGCCTTGATATCACATATAAATGGAAAGCTGGTTCCCTACCCACAGTGTAGTAAACTCAAGCTGCTTACAGTCAAACATGCGCATTCTACCCTTCCAACTTCGCGTTATAGTTCTACAACAGTCTACTATCGTATCTCCCTAAAGGCTACGCCATCTGATGCTATTTTCGAATCTCTTTTAGAGTACAATGAGAGTAAAATTTCCGCGACAGTTATAGGCGATGTAAATAGAATTAATAAGTACGGGAATCAGTCCATATGTGTGAATGTACAAGAAATCAGAAAATTTTGCTATTGTAATCCTTAGGTGAAAAATTTACTAATATTGATAATTTAATATAGTTCTGGGATAAAAAATGCTTATTATTATGCAAATAAAACGGGTTTCGCAATAAATAGTATTTCACTCAATGTTATTTTTAATTCTAACTCTGGCCATAATCCACTAGCATCATGCGACATGTAACGAGAAATTGTCACCCCTTCTTTTCCCATTAAAACAACAAGCATCCTAATTGATCCCATTCACAAGCATCCGCTGAAAGAAATCTCTCACCACATGAACAATTCGGCAGTAATAATACCATAATTTAGAGAATAGTTCACTCAAGTACAATGCCTTATATATTCTTTGATAAAAGGCACTCATTCATATTGTTGATAGACAAGAAATAATCACTCACAAGTGAAATACAACTTAAATACAAGGCAATAATAAATTTAAAGTGAAAAAGAGCGCACCTTCAACAGCCGACCCGTGAAGCTCAATACAGACGTGCATTTGTCCATGCGGTTCAAGATCCACCTGCAATCCTAACTTCTGTTAGTAGAAACTATGTATAATATTATGCTGAATAGCTTTACTATACGTATTATTTAAAACTTAACTAGCATTTACTATAAATGATGGCTATGAATAGGTGAATATTCAAGTACCAAATGTGCAGAGATACACAAAATCATGGAGACTCTGCAGTGTACAACTGTACCAAAAAAAATAATTATGCTCACCCAGATATCGTTATTACTGCCTATCTTCAAATCATCGAAAGGTATCCTAGTGTTAGCGACAAAATCATCCGGAGGCATGACGCAGTTGTGGAACACGGTGAAACCTATGGCCCGTCCAGAGTGCACGTCATTCTGTGATCCAGTGCAATTTAAAAATTAGGCAAAAGAAACATACTAAATGTATCTTTAAATTTATGTAAGACAATGATAATAAGAGATTGGGGCAGGCAATGCTCTACACAAAACTTACCGCAACAAACTCTTCGTTCCACCGCGGTTCGTTCGTTTTGGGTCGAACGACCGTCTTTCCCACGTGGTATTCGTCCCAGTCCACGTTGACGTATGCATCGATGGCCGCCTGACAATAGAAATACGACCGTTCAGTTTTCATGATATGTAACCTCACACTGCGGTGAAACATTGATGGGAGAATACAACAAAATTTCCAGACAGTGTACGATATCATATTCCTTAAAATATTCTATCAGAATGCCAATGATAGAAATCCCGCGTCATTATCACCCGACACTCTCCCACAAATAAATTCGCGTGAGATAGTTCCACCAAAGTGCAAGGAATTATAGGGAGCCAGGATGTGTACATACAGACTCGACCACTCGACCCATAGCTGTCAACAACGGCAGGACCGGAAGTCGAAAGACAGAGCCTGTGAGAGACTAAGACATCTCCGAAAGTAGATAATAAATAGATAAAAAGATAGATTAGTGACAGATACGGAATTAGAGAGAATAACAGAGATAAATAAAGCAACGGAGATGAACCGTTTCGTTCTGGTTGAACCTGCGGGACCACTCGGTCGGCCGTAGCCCGCGCGCTTCCAACACCCGCACCCGCAGAGTTCCGGTGAACAACATCACAGGCACATCAGATACACTGCAACAATAAATCACCATATTAAATAGTGAAAGTTTTAATTACGATACAAGAAAAGCATATTAAACAAAAGTAAATCAGCAATTAATAGTAAAATAATATTAGAAAAGATAAAATATGGAAATGTTCAACAAAGTAAAGATGGTTGCAATGCGAGTTTCAAACAGAATAAATTGCAAGGCTCACTTAGCTGAGTAACAAGTGCCGCTGTCGGCAGCGAAATAGAGCGGACGGAAAGTCGCGAATTAAGAATAATACATGTGACGGCGGCAGCGAACAACAAACAGCAGTGAATGGTGGAATGAAGGGAGAAGGGTGGGGCATTGGCAGAAGGCACGTGAACACCAAATGAGAGGGACAGTAAAACTAGCGAGAAAATCTAGTGGGCAACGAATTATGAAAAAAGGATGTAAAAAAACATTTTAAGACAAAGTGCCAGTATAAGGGATAAACAAGAGAACAATAATGAACAAAAAACATAAAACTAGGTGCATAAAATAGAGGTTTTAATCCTCAAGTAGTTTATAACGAATAAGTAATTGTGCAAAATGAAAGTCTGAATACTCATAATTTTAGTTCGAGATATACGGTGAATCAACTATAGGCTTAGAATTAGAGACAGTGTATGACAGTTTATTAAATGTAAGTTTTATTGTTTAAACTGTGTTAATTATTTGAACCTGAAGAGGATAGCAATTCCACTCTACATTTAAAACAATTAGATAGCATCAAAGAATGCGTTTTCCAGAATGTTTAAAGAGATATTAAAAATCAAGCTTTCCAATGATTTGAACGAGTTGGTGAAAATTCATTAGGTTGAGAATGATGCAAGCACACATCGATCGACTCATTTTTCTCTTCATGCGCGCATTAGTCAGGAATCATTTACGCGAAGTTCTATTTGAAGGGTATGTAACCATAAAAATAAACGTACTGACGCGCTACTGTTGATAATTCATTTACACTGGAGGTGGAGGGGTATCCCAGCTATATAAACGAGCATAAAGGAGAAACTGATGGAAAGCAGAATGTGACATTTCAGTGAAGCATTTTATTCCAGCTAAAATTGCTCAAAATGAAAATATTTGAAACCTTGAAAGAATAATTAAACGAATATCTATCTAAAAAAAGCTAACATTATTATACTGTTAAAACAAACTTAAATAAGAACGAAAAAAATAGAACGTGAGATTTCTAGACGAGATAGAGAGCCAATGGCAAATATGGGCGGGCATTGTGTCATCTATGCCTCTTGTTCAGGTAAACAACATTCGAGACAATGTCTGATGGGAGCAAAAATAGAACAACAGGAGGGTATAAGATGCCTGCAGTCGTTTGGTCGCGAAGGGATCAATGTTAATTGTTGTACGGAGGGAATCTGAGCATCGTAGACTGATCGATTCCTGCCGCAGCTTAAACGAAGAAGCATTGTCCGTCGCGAGTCAAACAAGTAATCGGCCAAAACTAGGACATGTACAAACTAACCTCCTTTCATAAGGCAGTAGAAATTCGTAAAACGAAGGAAAGGTTTTAACAGAAAACTAATAAAAAATATAACATTATGACTCTAAAATATGGCAGGATAAACAATTCATCTGAAAACTATTGCTACTAACCAACAGATCAAATGTACAAAGTCCAAAATGATTAAATTATTTCCAGTAGAACTTAGATAAAATGTTTTGAAAAATCAGACCTGGATGATTAGATTTTCAAATGGAATTCATCTTGTCACCAAAATATGAATAAAATGAATACCACTATCTGTGCAATTGATTTTGCTTCGGAATGAGCATATTATGCGCAATGATGGAACATTTGATATAGAACGACTACTCGTTCGGCTCAAACATCGCTAGTTGGGTGTCACACACGACGCTTGATCAATTGCGACGAATTGTAAATCAGATACGGATTAACTTTTATACCTGCAAACGGAATTTGTGCGGCTGGCGGCTTACAATCGATATTCGAATTTAACACTTGTTGCTATTGCAAATGAGTAAGAGCTAGTTAGAAACAGTGTTAAATATTTAAACAAAAAACAGATTATGAAAAGAACGTACTGGGATTACCCACTACATGGAGCTCTAAGTTGGAAAAGTGAAAGACAACAACGATGTAATGTTTCATATAACATTAAGTGAAGCGATATGGCGTTACAAATACACTTTGGAGCATAACACGCGTTAGGAAATAATATGAAGTAATTCGATAATCAGACGACGCGATTAGGCGAGGCGAGTAAGTAGGGGAACTCTGTTTGCGATGGGGGAATCGATGTCTAGCCGTTCTTACACTGGCAGCAGATACATATAGCCAGGCGGTGCCGTCTAACAATGCGCAGGAAAACTTACGCCATGGACTATTCACTTGCTCATGCAAACGAACAACATCTTATCTACTATTCCATGTACTAATTAATGATTACGAGTGAACTCGTGGTCACCATCACCTATATATTTAAAGTTTATTCTCACTAACCTGGATAAGATGTCAGGATTAGGCGTAATACCAACCAAAAGATAAAAATTATATAACCGGATTCGAATGGTAGATAGTTTCATCATAAACCAGTACAGAACAAATTGTATACATTATTAGGTTAAATTACAGACTAATGAAAATAATATCAATACGAACTAAAGAAATGTAGATGACAAAATAACAACGGACAGGTCATTAAGGACTGAAGCTGAACGTGCTCGCGTAAACATTGTACAAGTATAGGAAAACTAGAAATAACGCAAAACTATTAAACAAATGATGGGTAAAACTGATATAGTGTATAGGCAGAATAAAAAGAAGACTGAATATGCAGGACCTACAGTATAAACCATGCATAAGCCACAATATGCCTCTATTCTAACAAACAGCTAACTCAAAAATAGTTATTATTAATGTATTCTGACCAAAAACTAAGCAGTAAAAAGTAACGTTTAAAAAACCGAATATTTTTCTTAAGCGAAGAAATAATATTTATATTCAGACAAATGTTTGGACATTGAAAATAAAACAAAACTCGCCAGCGCTACCAAACTGTAAACATAGAAAGTTAGTATAGTTTATTTCCGCAAATATGCCTCTGATAGGTTGAAAAAATATATACGCAACGTCTTTAGTCTATACGACTGATGACAAACATATTATGAATAGAAAGCAAAATAATTAAAGAAATCAGACAGCAGCAATGGTAACAGTGAGAATTTATGAATAAATAAACATTTAACATAAGATTATTTATGATGTAGTCAATAATGGCTATTTTTTGTATATTGATAGAAAGAAATTCTTTAAATATAAAAGATAAATAGAAAAGCACAAAAATGCGGGATTATAACAAATGAGCGATGGCACAAACAACAGCGAAACACGTGTGTATCACATTCTCATATGCTTAATATGGCAATCGAAGAGCCTTATGAGCTCAATTGCTCGGCAAAGTACGATGCGTGTGATGTTGCAGTGGGTGACAATTTAACCACTGCTCAAAATCGGCAGTGAAGAGTTAAATGAAAAAGATTAGTGAGAAATGGACAAATAATATTTTCCTTCTAAAAAAATCCATGTAAAAGAAAAGCAAGATGCTAATGTCCTTTTGTTTGAACTAAATATTAAAAAAACATCAAACTAAATGTAGCACAGTAAAGATGGTTATTCACTAAGGAAGAGCAAATTAACTATAAATAAATCTATATATCCTTAATAATGTAGCAATGTGCACCTCACACAAGTACCACATCGAGTTTTGACATCTATATAGCTGCCACCCACTGGTTCCCTTAGGAAGAGAGCAATAAGCCGAATCGCTCCTGCTTGTCTATGAGGATCAGCTGCCAATGACTAACACAACGATGGCTGATAAGTGAGAACGGAGGCCGGCAGATACGTGCTGAGATTAGCTTGTCGCTGAATCGAGATAGAGCGCAAAAAGACGGCGGATGCAGGGCTCCCGAATAATCGATTGAGGCAAGCGCGCCAGGACTCGATGACAGCATCAAACGAGTGTGTGCGACGTGGGACAAATGAGTGGCGGACGCACGGACGAACGGCAGGAATCCACTCGTCAGTTATAACGACAGGACAAGATAGGACACGGATGTTGAAAACAGCAATAAACTAAATACATAGATCCCTTGATTTGGAAAGAAATTGTTATTAAAACATTATTACAATCTCACGAAAAGGAATGAGCTAAAAAGAAAAAGTAAACTAAAGGTATAAAGAAATCCCAAAATATGTGAGAGAACATGCCGGATTATCTTAAATAGCATAAATCGAGAAAGTGAAAATGAAATATTGAAATGCAAGGAGTGCATCATTCATAGGAAACCCACTCTTTATCGTATCTCACTTGAAGATAGGGGACATTCCACATATAGTTGTTCTTCATGTTCCTCTTGATGAAATACGCCACAGATTATTACCAACTTCTCATACGAAGCAGTACCTAGATTTCATCACTAAGAGAGGAGCGACAAATGGATAACAGGTTTACAGTAGTAATTTAAGGTAACACCGAGCCGATCTGATAAACTAAAATAAACTAGCGAAGAAATAAATGAGAATAGAAATCAAGTTGTCTAACCCCAAGATAACAAACTACTGATAACGGAAATATGACGTAACAAAATAATGTTAATACGCTAGAAATAAGAAAATGGACAAATTCTATTTATTACAGAATTATTTGTAGAACCAAGAACATTATTCACTCTAAACCATGTAACTTATATCAGACTAAACTTGACAGTGGAAAAAACAAATATGTTTTTAAAAGAGTAAAAAATAGTTTAATTTTCAGTTTCGATAATTAATCGCACACTATGGGGAAAATAGCAAAACAAATTGTTGAATGAGAGTATTAACAGCTATGGAACAATACATTTCTGAAATCTACAAACTAACAGTTTGATCTACTAATATCTCACATAATGAGTATACTCAAAATCAAAAATCACATCTCCAAATGGTTTCCGTAATAAACATTGATTTAACAGTTAAAATTAATAAAATTTCTCAACCAATTTGGAGAATATGCCAAGAAAGTACTATAAACGTGAAAGAAATCAAGGTCATATAATATATACTTATCCACTTAATTGTATAAATGCATTTATAAATTCTCTCCAGAGACGTTAACTAATAGAGCACAATGGTCCACCGTTTTTTCATCTTCCAATAATTTACCATCTTGAGACTCTATCTGTGAGTCGACTTCTAGGTTTATCCCAAGGTTGAGGTGTTGGTGAAGTACGACGATCTGGTTCCCAGTCTTCCTCTTCCACATCGTCTACGCTATCTTCAAGACGTTCAGATAAACGACGCTTTCTAAAATAAACGTTCAGTATATAACAGCAGGTATAAATATATCTTATAATTAATTTCATGCATACAACGGCTTAGATTCAATATTGTCCGATGCTAAGGTGCTTCCACTGCCACCATATAACAATCCTCCCTTTCTAGCACCACGACCCTAAAAGAAATACTGTTTTCCAGTTCATTTAATAGTCCATTTACGCGTAAAAGACAATAAAATTGATACTAGCGTTTTCAAAGGGCATTGAATGAAAAAAAGCTGCAATAGATTTCCTCCCCACTCGAAAATTTAAAAACCATATGCGGAAATACATGACATACTTTTACTTTGATAACATGTGGTGCATCTTTGCCGCTCTCCTCTGATTTCGAATCTAACTTGACGCTTTTCGGGTCATCGTAAAACCTACAAAACACAATGGAAAATATAGTAAAATACTTAATGTTTAGCTAAATAATTCGGAAATTTATTGTACACTAAAGTGGAACACCACACCCAATTTTATGCACCTACAAATAGAGCCTAAAGCAGAAGTGAGATACGCAATATAGACATGATAAATAACTAGTGGCTTCCATTAAACTGATTCTATTATTTATTTACTTTCTGTAGTTATAGAAACACTCATTACAAAGCTTAAGTTATAGTTTATAACTCATTCGGATACCTTAGATAGACTCGCAGATATTAATGTATAATTCTGAAAATCTTAAAAATAGGCAATAACTGGTGTTTTCATAATAAGATACTAATGAATAAGAGATCTTAATAGCAGTAAAATCTGCAAACCAGATTCTCCAGATACTTAAAAATTACCTGTACATTACTAATGTCATTCCCAAAATCTTTAGCAATTTAAAATAAAGGTTAAATGAAAAAAAATACGCAAGAACTGACTATAGTCCGATAATCTTCAAGCCATAGATAAACATGGTTTGTTCAATAAAGGTAACTATTAACAAAGTTTATTATCGCTAATTCCCCTACACAACTTTATACCAGACAACTTATTCACTAGAACTTTGAAAATTCATGGTAAATATGATTAAAAGATTATCCCCAATTATTTCTATATTCGTTACATCTCGATTTGATGAAATGTACTGCTCCCACTTACAAGAACCGTCTTCTTTCAGGGTAAATAGTAAAGTAGAAAGAATTAAGAAAAAAGGATACAATATTAACATACCTGGTATCGTGCTCGTAATCCCATTCCAATTCATTTCCTTTATCATCAAATACATTCAAACCAGGCCGCACCTTTTCTTCTGTGGACCATGAATATGAGTATCCTAGAAACAGTTTCATCCTCTAAACAAACGTTTAGGCAACTCCAGCACCTAATTAATTGTTATGAGAAAGTATTATAAAGCTATTCCCAAAGACGTGGTAAGTTATTCAGAAGTAATTTTTTAAATCAGTTAAGTTTGAAATTATTACCCTGATCATCGACGTCTACAGCTTTTCGTTTTCTAGAAGTGATATCTACTGCAACTCTTTTACGGGCAGCCTGCAATATATAAAGACTGAAATGTATACAATATGGCAAAAATAATAATAATGACAGACTGCTATCTCTGAAAGAGTTGCAAATCTGGTAATCATCAAGCGTTTTTCAGGAACGTGTTCAGTAACCACTCGCCAACGCCCTAAACATTGAAACAGTTATTATTTGTGCTAAATTTAAGTTTGTTAGTTTTTTATACGTCTAGGGATTACTGGAAATTTTATTCGAAAAATCTAAATGTTCTTAATAAGATATTTTCTACAAACCATCAGGGATCATAATGTGCCCAATGTCTACCTCCACTGCATCATCGCTAATACGTCGTGGTTCATCACCTTAAACGAATTCCATAACCGTTAAAAAGTTTCACAATTTACATTATACTTATCATTCCCCCACAAATTCGAATTAAAAGTGATTGCTCTGCGTAAATGAGAATAATGGATAATAATCCAATAAAGAAACAAAAATATTTGATTGTGCCTGCTGCGTTTGTACAGCATTACTTCCTAATATAGTGTTTATACAGTTCACTAATCCTGGATCCATATTAGCCATATTTTACTATATTTATCTTAACTAACGTTAATTAACCTGTATGCTGCAGTTTTCACTTATAAAATTACGAGTTTTTCAAGCAACAGATTTATTACTATTCCGTAGAGTTCACTTAATATTAATACGGCCTTATAAACTAGATTATTCCTAGTGTATAGTGTATTATACTACCTAGGATTATATATAAGCCCTTAACCAATCTTAAAAATTATTATGCTAGTAGCACATGAACATTAATAAATCACTGATAGTCATAATTAGAATATATGCTGAACAAACTAGTAGGAAATAAATCCACATTCTTCTACAGTTCTGCATATTGTACCAACCTTGGTTTCTCTGACAAGAAATTTAGATCTCCAATAACACGTTTTAATGAGATAAGTGGGTTTTATTAAAATATCTTCTTATGCCTGAGCATGTTCTCAACTTTCCAAATACATTTAGCATGCCACTGTAATAGTGGAAAACCACTTAAGCAACTAATCTATGTCATTTAGACATCAAAGCTTCCATCTTGAGAACCATGCTTTAATGCATTAAAGTAACTTATTGGGACTCTTAAAACCCTGTAAAAACTTCCTTGCAATCTAGAGTAATAAGTGAGAGCCAACATGAAAACAAGGTGGTACAGAACAATAATGTTTATCTGACTAATAGAACTCTTCCGCGCTCTTCGAGCACTCAGATCACTGCCTATTGTTAGTTGGCCGATTGAGTTACTCTCATAACAAATAATACCACATGATACCAATAGACTTCTTTTCTTTAATAAAAACTGGTTATCAAAAGTATGTAAAAGGAACATGTAGTAATCTAAGAAGAAGTAATACGATTTAAATAGACTTCAAATAAGTTATAAAAACATTTGTCAAGTACTTTATATAAGAAGAATAACAAAAATGCAGGTTTCACCTAAAGAGATGAGAATTTTTATATAAATCAACTACTATGAACCGTGATCCCATAGTTTACAAACTACGATTGCTACTAATGTAATTACTTTTTAATTAGTATTGATAAGAGTTTAAGTACTTTCAAATAAAGTAGTACCTAAGAGAATAGAGTATTAATTTGACGCTGAGCCCATTAATTACCCGTCTTGTGCCAGACAATACACGATTCAGTGAAAGAGCCTAGGTCGGAAGGTCAGGCATAATATTGCAATTCAGCTAATAGATGCAGACTCACAACCATCATTCACAGTCACCGAATATTAGTCAAAAAGTAGTAATACTTATATCAACGTTAAAAACGTGAAATAGTGGAAAATGTTTGGTGAAAAGACAAAAAATAGCCTATAAAAGTGGAAAACTACATATATTCTACAATTTGATTAAATGACTATATAATTCCTATTTAAAATGGTTACCTACACAGCTCTCTCGCTGTGTCCCCAGTGACCTTTCGACTGATTTGGTGGCTTTGTTTGGACCAGATGTTTATATGAGCCATATACAAACAGAGCGTATTGCGTGTTGGCTACACCGCACGCGTCCCCATTGGTAATTCGAGCTTGCCGAATATGCATTCAGATCAGCTCCATCGATGACTAGTATACCAACAAAGTATTGTTTGGAATACGAAAATCTTGATTTATACTTTTATGTTAAATATCAAACAAAGAAAAAACGCTCCCCAATATAAGTGGCTCCAGTTTGGTGAATACATGGTGATCGCAGCGGGATTCCCACGCTTCACTCGGCGCACAATTGGCTCAATTTGGCCGTCCGCCACAGTGACAACCCACCTCCATTGTAGCTTGTTATTGACAGATATATACTTTCTATGCAAAGGATCACAACAGAATATTACTCTTTTACTACAACTGATTTGATTCCCCCCGAAAACTCAGCAATTGTAGCAAAATAACAATAATATTAAGACAAACCGGGACATCTATTTAAAAAAGTGCATTAATACATACCAGTATGTACAACCACGGCGACGTCATCTCCTCCTTCGTTCTTTATTTGTCCTTCCTCGTCTTCATCTTCTGAATCTACAACTTCTCCATCTTCCGCAGTTTTTTTGGCGCGGATACGACGCAATGTTTTCGTCATTCCGATAAACATCTACAAAACTACTATTTGCAAAAATTGAAATTACTAGATATTTTTAAAAAAAAGACGCCAACCTTAGCAGCATCGCTTCTGGTGGCAAAATGTAGAAGGCTACTTGTATTTTCATACATCTCTACCCTGTATGGCTGATACTCGGCGAAGATTCTGACACCCAGAAATAAGAATAAATACCTGTCTTTTAATCACTGTTAAAATCACATGCCCTAACCAGAAAGTTTTACATTTAAATGTTAAGACATTTGATTGTTAAAATGAAAGCATCAATTCAATTCTTTGACAATTAGAATAATGAAATAAATATTTATTCCGTTTACCAGTTGAATTAAAAAAAAACGTAGCATTACTTACTTTTCTACGGCAAATCGCGTCATATCATCAACACCCTTGACCATTACGGTTCGTAGGTTAAAATCTCCATCCGAAACTCGCAATTCGTTATAAAGTCCATTTATATCAGATTGCAGGATCTTTAAAAAAAATTAATATCGGAGAAATCTTTAATTTTATATTGATAATTGTTTACAAATGAATGAAAAACCTCATATAAACGCCATTAAAATATCTCTATCATAGTTATCATATCCACTACTTCGTGTTTTAACAATCCCCAATCCCGATTTTTTAAATTTTAACTTGCAAATTCTTGATGTAAAACAGATCCTTTTGAAACATAAAAGGCGTTCTTATTCAGCATGTATTTTTGCGAAAATTTTGGCTCATACACTCTGAATTACTTATGCTAAAGTTAATGATTCGTTGTAAATTTTCCCCTGCATATAAACCCGATCAAGGAGTGAGGTGATTGGAGGCCGCCTGTTGCAATTACCCGGCCCAGCCATGCGCGATTGACACCGTTGATGTGCCGATGGTGATTGATCGGACCATAATGGAACTCTCAGGAAGTTGAGCGCCCTCAGAAATAGTCAACAATCAATAGTCATGAATAATACTAACATTTATTATCTTAATGTTAAATTATGTCTATAATTTATTTATATTCTTGTCACCGTGAGATTTCGTTGAACTAAATCATGTAAAATCCATTAAATTACCTAAAAAATTCAATGACATTCAGCTCTTAAAATAAATCTGTAAACTAAGTTCCTATGAGGCCACACTTACATGTTTTAACAGCTCCATTAAGAAAAAAATAAGTTTAAAAAATGAGCGTATTTCTTTAACAATTATGAGATTTTATTATTACTACCGATATTAATCGTAAAGTAAATCATTTTACCATTGGGATAATTACCACTCTAAATGGATGCAATTAATTATATGATACAAGACTATTCGCGCAAAAAATAACCCAAATATGACTATAGTAGTTTTCACCAATAAGTAGAATATTCCATTATAAGTTTTCTTGGTAAAATATAGCTGAATAATCATCTATACATTATGTTGCTTACAAAATAAAAACAGCTATACACCAATATGTAAGTGACATCAAATTATGCACACGTACCTTTACGATTTTTCGGGGGGTAATACCAAACCGTTCTGCACGTTTCCTAGCTAAATCATCGGATGTTTTCTGGTGAGTATCATTTCCACTCGAAATAAACTGAAATAGTATTTTTAAATCCCAACATAGTAAACATTCTTTTTGGCTTCCAGTATTTTATTGCAAATTTCATACTTTTAGCTTATTTTATAATGGTTATAGACTTGAAAAAAAGTAGTTTGCGCGGTAAAATTGATTGGTTGCAACTGATGACTTTGAAAATAAGTGAAACTGAATATTTAGTATTTTGGTTCCCTCGAAAACAACTGAATCTTAATCCATTTATCTTAGCAAGAAGAATTTCCCAAATTTAAATCATTGTACCTATTATAACCTCATTGGTCAGTTCTAGACACTGTCGAAAATATAACTTTACATGACTGATTAACGGTTATTCTGCAATCTGTCACTCTTATTCTTTTTGTTTCCCTTCTTTCATATAATAATCATAGCTATAGATAATAAGAAATCATACTTTGTATTTTTAAATAATTACACCCAGATATATTTGACGAAGATGTGTCAATTACAGAGACAAAGCGGCAGTGCCAACACAAAACCCCTCATTAGTATGTGCGCGCCACGTAGAACACGACAAATGCCAGTGTTCCAATGAACACATCCAACCAAACCGACACATGATTAGAAAATTAGTAACTAAATTACAAACGAAACATGGTGGGCGCTAACAAATTCAACTGCTCGAACTAACAAATCAGTAGCATATATACTAGTTGAGCACGCTCGCACACCTGAAACTTTGCTCACCTGCCCGCTATAGAGGTTGAGACGAAAGATTCAGGCGGCGAGTTTCGCTCTATGATTCCACATCGCCTAGAATAATCCACCAACGGGCCGAAAGATTAATGACATTTGAACTTGAGAACCGATAAAAACTGGACGACTGCCTGCTACTAAGTCTTTGTTTGTTATCATTACTACAGCTAAACTAATCGAGCTAATTTCACGCAGCGGTGCTCACAAAGCGAAAAAACGCAGAAATCAAAGCAAAATTAAGCACTATGGAAAACATCTGGATGTTCGAAAACATGACCGACAGTTCACTTATAACATGAAAAGAACGTCAACTGAAATCTCATGGAAAGTAAACGGAAGTTCCCAGAAGAACATCTTAAAACTAGAGAATATACTTGATTAACATATTTTCCAACTATTTCTTGGGATGAGGCGATGGAGGACCAATCGAGGGAGCAAGCGGGCAACGACTGGGTGAACACAGCATCACGGCAGAAAAGGCAGCCGAGGGGCGGGGCTGCCTGCGGCCCATATATGACCGCGACATCGATTGCCACAGGCAACCGAGCCAGCAGTAATAGAAACGGACCACATCCTCGTCAACCACTGTTAATGCTATACCTCACAAAGATTCATGTATAGTTAGTGATTACTTCTTACAGAGCAAAGATTTTGCAAGCAAAAACAAATCATCCGAACATATATTCAATCCAAAAAATACGAATGAACAACGCTATTTTGCAAACTATGCACTAGCCAGTGGCATTATACTCGTTGTTCAACCTTGGCAATTATCGAATCAACGTTTAGTAGTAAGCGACCTTGGATGACTACTATCGGACATCGACATGCGACAAAATTTTTGTGATTATTTGAAATCAAATTATCATAATAAGTTTGACAAAAAACTAAATCTATAATAAGTGCACCAAAAAAATATCACTATACAACGCTTTCTAGCAATTAATGAAGTTATAGTTTGGAATTATCATATAGTTCAGGTGTATACATAAACGATGCATGTTTGATCTTAATCTAGACAATATAAAATGATTACCACTACCAGTAGTTTTTAGATATATACTGTAATGTTTTCTTTAACTATAAAACTTAATGCCTTTGAAAAAAACTAAAAGCCATCGAAAGAATAAACTTCCTTTATTAACTGGATTATGCTGTTTAGTCATGGGACAATATTCAAAAAATATTTTTGATATAATCCACTACTTCAAAAATTAGAAAATTTAAAACTTTTACGCCCGACGATTCAAACGGATTTATATATTTAAGAAAAAATATGCACCTAACGAGAACATGTTTTGAAAACTCCTAGTTCAAAAAAAGTCGCATCATTATTACAAGCAATGCAGATTATTAAGAAGCATAAGTAGATAGCGAAAAAATATGTTAAATATTGCACTAAAATACACTAAAAACTATTTAACTGTAATCAAAAATATTATAAAATACCTAACCCTGCGAGGACACACATCTATAGAGGTTTCCCACTCTTGACATGCAACCATTGTCTCCGGTGTCTCATCGTAGTCCAGATCAAGGAGATCTTAAAAGTGGATAAGAAAAATGGCACAAATCTAACTAAAAATATTATGAGATCTAAAAAAAATTTGCAAGTATTTTAATATTAGCTGATTGGCACAAGTTTAGGTCATTTCCAAATTAATTTCTAACTACCTTCAGAAGACATCTTTGATTTTGCTATTCCGTATCGTGTAATTTAAAGCCAACCGTAAATGTAGGGCACTGTAAAAAAACGCAATATTTATCTTTTTTCTAGTATATGTATGTCATTGTACTTCAAATACTAAGTAAATAGGCAACGATAAACACAATTAAAATGTTTACTGCAAAATTAGTTTTCACGCCTAAACAACACTTTTTAAGTAAAACGTATTAGTATCGAATTCATTACTGAACATTCTAATTTTCAGAACTTCTTACCAAAAATAAATAATAATCAAAAAAGTAATTTTGAAACATACTAAAAATGGCACTCGCGAAACGGTTTAAAAACTAAAATAAACTGGTGAATACGTGTTTAGGCGGAATATAAACAATTTACTTAGGAAAATACCAAAAATAACTAATGCAGCATAATAGTCTTCGTATTATATATAGACCCTCCGTCATATTCTACTAACATTTTGTTTAGACTGCAAAATACAGCATTTTCTGCATTTAGCCGTTTGTTTTAATGTGTTGTAATTATCACCGAAACGATAAAATACAGAATATTCACTGATTTGTTGCTACGAATTTTAACTGAATTAAGAGCACCGTTAATATGGGCTTCTTTGCCTTTTTTTGTGTTGTGGCTCTCATATTACTTGGTGTTCTATGTACTACTGCATATTTGTGTTACTTGGTACGACATTCAAACCATGGAAAATCACCTCTACACATTAGAAGAAATTCTATTTCCTTATGTTGTGTAATGGGATCTGGAGGACACACTGCAGAAATGATCCAGTTATTAGAAAATCTTGATGATCGGTACAATCCAAGGTTGTATATTATAGCGTCAAAGGACAAAATTAGCGTAGAAAAGGTACGCCTGCCGTTGTCAATAATTTTTCGAAATTTTACTTAATTCTTTTAGCATCCAATATATTTTTTAAATCTTCTGTATGGTAGTCGATAAAATTTTCAAAAATGCTTTTAAAATGGTCTTCACTAAGAAATACGTACTAAAATAGGTACTTTTAAATAGGTTTGCATATATTCTACTAGTCCTTTATTACGTGTGATAATTACATTTCGTTTCTATAGTTTTAAAAGCGTGTAAATAACAATTAAATACATCTCTTTTAGTATTTTTGGAAGTGGTATTTGGCTTTTCATTTGTTTATATAAGTATTACTCTTGAAAACAAGTTAATGTATTTTACAGAGGCACGTTCCGCCCCTGAAATACATACTAAATAGATTTTTTTCAAGTACTTGATACTAACTAAAGTAATCGATTCTACAAGAGGAGTATTTTCCATTCCGACAAAAATGAGTATATTTATTTGTATGTATTTAATAAAATATGTGCGTGCCTCTCATTTTGTTGTTTAGGTGTAAAATTTTATTTAATGTTACTATTTTGTACTTCATATATTCATTTTGAAAGAAGTTGATTTTAGGTTTCGACTTTTGAAAAAACTCGTAATAGTGGGACATATGCTATTGCGACTATTCCACGTAGTCGAGAGGTACACCAAAGCTATATGTCGTCTATTGTGACAACTCTGTATTCTTTTTGTCACGCAGTAAACATTGTGTGGAATGCAAAGTAAGCCCAAGTTATATGTTTAGTGAGAACTAACATTTTAATTTGTTTTTACTTAGACCTGATTTGGTTCTTGTTAATGGACCTGGTACATGTATCCCCGTAGTTTTGGCCGCAGCTATCTTAGATATGGTTCGTCTGAGGGATACAGTGATAATCTACGAAGAATCTCTTTGTAGAGTAGAACGACTTTCACTTTCAGGTATTCACTTAGAAAATTAGTTTCAGACGCTCTATCATATTAAAACTTTTAATTATATTAAAAACAAAGGAACAATTTTGAGTTTTGAAGATCTAGTAGAATATGTACAACAATAGCATTTTAAAATATTATGACTTATCTCACGAGATTTTATAGTTTCCAATTTCATGTTTCATTGAATAATTGCTGTTTTTTGTGTAGGTGCTCTATTATACTACTCGGGACTAGCTGATGATATTATTGTGCAATGGCAAAATTTGAAAGAGAAGTACCCCAGAGCAACTTTAGTTCATGATATTGAAGAATAATTATGCTAATTTGCATGCATTTATTCGTAATTATTTATTTTTACTCGTATTTTTAGTGTATTTCTTCTGATATAACAACGGGAAATCAAATCTTTACTGGTCATGATGGATGTATAAATGCTTAATTCACCATGTAATGTCAGGATTTAACAAATTGTATTGTGAATAATAATTTATTTTTATGTTAATATTTAATCCATTAAAATGTGCAAATTACAAGTATACTTAATTAATTGTTGTTTTGGATACGCATAAACTTAAGGATTTAGTGCTCTCTTTTTTCTACCTAGTATGGATTCTAGTTTGGTCGTTGGGGGGAAGGGGGTTTCTTAGAACAGTATTCGAAGTGCAATCTATCGATGCTATAGGTAAGCCTTATGTATAAGGTTGTCGCTATAGAGAGTGGAACGTCCCTAAATACTGCGTGTTGAATGTGCATATTAGGATTGTTACTACTATACTTTGGTACTAGCTTATAAAAATCGGAACTCATGGAATTATTAAATGTCTGTTCTGGATCTCATGGAGTTGGCCTAAAATTGTGGTGTATTGCATAGTATGTACCTGGAAATAAAATGCAGTGGTGCGTCTGCCGGGCACTGAGATATCTTGGACATTTCACAGACTTTATCACTGAGAGATTTAATTAAAGACGTTTTCTCATCATTTTGTTGATGCCTAGCTCTAGATTTAGATCATATCTGTTGCATTCTTTTTATATTCAATGACACGAGAAGTGTATATTAACTTTGTTCGACTGAGCGAAACTGACCCTAGCTTTTATTTTAAAGGGTTTTCTTTTAAGAGTCTAGGTAATTATGTTATTTAAAAGGGTCTTGGTATTACGTTAGAAATAATTTTTGTGTAGGATAAATATCATATTAATGGCATACTTACGGTTAATAATTTTCGTTCGCATATAGATAATTTAAATCTAAAAAATTTTCCAATTTTCACCAGTTGATTTTATTATTTTTTACTGGACGTTACTCTAAACGAAACACTAGTTGTCTCACCAGCCGAAAACGAATAAGAACTACAATTTTTCACGTAAGCCTTCTTGTTCTCATCGTTGTTCACTCTCAATAAATTTCTTCATATCCTTTGTTGTTTCTTTTCTTTATTTGGCCGAATCAACGATTGAAAGGTCAGTACATCTCATCTCTATGACTAATTTCAAACTCCTATGATCGATGTTTACATGCGATCTTTTTGGTTTCCTCTGTCATTTTCCGTTACCTGATTAGCATCTGATTTGCAGTTAACAACTATTGCGAACAAAGGAAAAAACACCATTTCATTAGGTCAGGTTTGGAAATTACCTCATTTTCGTTAAGATTACAGCAAGACGTTATTTCTTTTCATATAAAAGACCAAGAAAAAGACATCTCAAAGATATCGAAGATTTTGAAGTAAAATAATATATTTTAAAAAGTCGAATAAAAGGACTTTCGAGAAATAGATATTAAAATTGGAAACATTCTAAAGTAAACAAGTTGTTATAAAGAATTAGGTGCTGATTGCATAGAGGATTGAATACTGGGAAGTGTGAGTGAGTAGCCTTCAGCGTAGTTGCACCCTATAATTAATACCGTTTTTTTCGCCTGGATATGTTTAATCACATTTTTTAAATGAATGGAAAGAGGAAATAATTGAGAACAAGCTTTTTTACCACCTATTTCCCCACTCCTCTTTTTGCTCTGACATCTGGTCGATTGCTATTCATTGTTATTCCCTAGGCGCTCCCTGCAAGTTTTGATGCAATCACACATTACTTTACCCCAATTTTACGTAGTCGTACTAAAATTTACATTAAGTACTTGTTTTAGAATGTTTCCAATTTTAATATGTATTTCTCGAAAGTCCTTTTATTCTACTTTTAAATTTATTTAACCGTTGTTTTAACCCCATGATTTACTCAGTCTGAATTATTAAATAATGGTTCAATTGTCTCTTAGTTTCACTAGTGCATGATTAATTTCATATTTGCGATTTATCTTTAACATTTTATCTTTTATTCTGGATAGTTTTATGCAAACTTCTCATCCAAGTGTTCAGACTACCCGAATATTATGCTGTCATGTCCCATCACTTCTAGCTTGAACGCTGCAAATCAAACGAATTCCCTAGTCTCCGATGGGAAAACCGCTCATATTTTAGAGAAAAATTAGTTCAGGCCCATTTTCGAATGAAATAGTATGTAATTATCTCTATTCTTCTAAATTTGCTATTCAATTAGTCAATTTGATGTATTTTTGACTAAATGATAACTTATTATATTTAAATGTTGCATTTTAAATTGATAATTCATTACTAATATTAAGATTGATGTGACGATTACGGTCAAAATGAACAGTGATGACGACAGTATCGACTTTGATATTACTATTTCTGGATCAAGGTGAGAAGTAAACGAAACTATGTGTACAAGTAACAGTACAATTTAAGGAAACCATTTGAGATTTGTTTAAAAAAACAGCTTTAATGTTTTTGCGTCATGAAATATGGGTTCTATTATCTTAAATTAGTCATATTCACATGATTGTTTTGTACTGTATGACTTCATATTCGAGAGAACCAAGAGTTCCGAATGAGTATGAGTAGGCAACTTCCTTGTAATTTGCAGATTATCTGTAGATCATCCACTGACCCCTCCCCCAACAACCCGTAAAGTATTATTAGTGCGACGGCTACAGAGCAGGTGAAGTGACTAAGAGATTAAGATTAAGTGATTAAAATAAGTTTTGTGAAAATAAACATGAATTTTCTGATTTTAACACTTCGTAATTACTTTCAGGTTTGCCTTTTGTGCACTGGGCGTATTTGTGATATTTATCATCCTTACACTTGTTCTGCTCATATACAATCTAAAAGGATGGACACTGTAACGATGAGAGGCTGAAACCCTGTTTACTGGATGTAATCTTTTTTTCTGTAATTCGATAAAGTGGAAAATTCGAATAATGGCAAAATCTTGGCTTAGTATGCCCTCTAATTAGGGTGAATTGTTGCATAACGAAGTTGGAATATTTTGTATGAAAACAGTTCAAAAGTGGCCATCATGAGATCGTTACGAGAGAGTAGGAACCTTACATTACAATAAAACTAACTTTTAATTCCATTTGAAAATAGTATTAAGCTTTATACAAAGGCAGTTATTTTCACCGAAATTGTTAGGGTCATGCATATCTAGAAATAATCAATTAATTACTAATAATTTTTGCCTTGAAGATTTATAAGATATAATTTATTACTGTAAATCTGAAGCTCTTAATCTGTTAGAAAATTAAGATTGCAGGTATTGTCATCTAGTCATCCTACCTATACTCTTAAATGTGGTATGTTTAAGATTGATCTCATGTTATTATATTAAATTCATTCCTTTTTGGTAAAATAACACTGATTTTTTTCATTATGTATGTGAATTTTACACTTAATGATTAAGAATTAACAAACATATTCACTTAAACGAATGACTAGTTTCTTTTATAAAACTGTTGTAAAAATCTTAAGCTTAGTACAGTTGAACATAAAATTTACGATTGATACGACAAATGTAAAGGTGAAAAAATACTGGTCTTTGACAGACTCAAATTCATTATAACACCATAACAGATGTAATAACTAAAATTTTACGAATCAGTCTATCTCCACCTATGCATCATTGAAATAATGTATGATCCCGACTTCATTTTTGAGAGTATCAACTAGCAACTTGGCTTACTTTTTGATTTAAGCTCATTCTAATCGGTCCTCGTAAAGAATTTTATTGAAAACTATTTCTTTTTTTTTATTATCCTTGCGTATTTGTTAACAGAATCGACTGTTGTTTAATGGTGGGAAACAAAATGTGGTTCACATTTAGTTGGGATGGCACGGAACAGATTAATTTTTTGAATATTATTCAGATTATAAGATATATAGCTTCCTCCCAAACTCTTCGATTAGCTTATATTCAGAAAATTCTATCTATTACTTGTGTGGTAACAGTACATGAAAGTACCCTTTTCCAATATGACCTTCTTCGTTCTACAACTCCGAAAGAATCTAAATCTTTCATATTCATTTAGACGACTCTCTGGATCAAAACGCCCAGTAGCGAGTTGTAGGATTCTCTAGTAGCAACGCATCTCCATCATCAATCGTCATTTGATCATTTTCGCTCTAAACCTGTTCCTAACCACTTTGCTCCGATTTATTCGTTTTTGCTGTTGCGGTTAACACTAACAAGGAAAAATGATATGCGTTTGTAGTATTCGTCGTTCACACATTGTAACGCAGAACGTTGTGACACGTTTCTCAGTGCTATATTAAAAACCATAAGTGAAAAAATAAGAAAAATAAAATCCTAAATGAGAAAATACCCAAAAGCCATTTAAAGCCGTATTTAATAAACCACTTATTTGGTACACAATGCATGTCCATGAGTTATAAAAGATATTCGCTGTTTTTGTTTGTGCTTTGTCCATTGAATTCTCTATTGTAATCCGCTTTCCGTGAGCAACCGTATTTGTTCATACGATGTGGATCATCAGCTCTTAATTCCTCCATCACCAGCTGAGTGAAAACTTTTCTGTTAGTCAATGTAGAATTTAATTTTTCCACTTTTTCAGTCCAATATTCTACTTTCCATATTCTATTCATCGATAACTGTTCGCTCTAATAATTTAGATATTAAAGGCTTTAGAGACAGGTGTACTATGGATAATAATAAAAGAAAAACGCCTAGTTTCTTCAATTTAAAAAAACTAATTTCAAAACAACTAGAGAGAGAAATAATATATTTTGGAAAAGCTAAAATTTTAGTTTATTTCTTTTCAAAAGATAATACTATTGATTTAATATAAAACCATATATACTAGTTTAGCAAGTAAATAAAGTCTTATTCATAATAGATATTTTGGCAAAAGAAAAACCTAAACTTAGCTAGAAAAATATATCTTATTTAAACACAAACATTGGAGTTTTCCTCATGAGCAATAGGAAAACCTCATTGTACAAGTTTACACATTAGGAATGCCCTTAACAGATCGAATAAATCATGAAAATTAATATCACTGGAAAAAAAGCATTTAACCACATACCTACTTAATTTCAACGTAAGTTGTACCTTCCGCATTAAATATTTGATTTAGAGCTTTAAAATACAACAAGTTTAAAAATTGTATTGTTACGTTTATTTTGTTACATTCTCGCTATTCTGTTTATCCCGCTTGTGAAGGAGGAGTGCAATATCAGAAACTTACAAAAATGCAAATTTAGCATAGATATTTTTTTTACATGTGATGGATTCACATCCCGACAATAAGCGAGAGCCAGTGAGTGTTTCTCGGAAGAGCCTCATCATCGGTATTGTATGTGCTATTTTCACGTTGGTCTTTGCTTGCTACATCACCTTTTACTTCACGAAAGTTAACTACGATAAATCAGTGCCCATCAGGTAGGAGGCAATTAATAAGATAATGTCTAAATAAGTGTTGTGCTCACCCCTTTCACTTATATTCAATAAATATTTATAATAGACTGTATTTCAAATTGAATAATGAATATAAGATTTGATATTGTGGTACCTAATTTCATTCAGTCCTTTGGTAATAAGCAGTAGTCCTTCGGCTGCAGACCTTCGTCTTCCGACTGCACTTCAACCTCGTCAGTTCTTTTGTTTACTTACATCACTTTAGTATACTGTTTTATCGATCATCCTTAATTATTTAGTCATTAATTTTTAGTCTCGTACGATCTTCAAATCAAAGTATATCTTCCCGGATATGTATCATTTGACAGTCACTTCAACCTTACTTATGAGGGCCAAGTAGAAATGGAAATAGAAGTGAAACAAGCAGTCAGAAAAATTGTTCTCAATATGAAAAATATTTCTATCATTGAAGAAAAAACAGAATTGCATATGGTGCGTTGATATCTTTCCAGTATATCGATCACTTAAAACTCTCAGCTAACCACCGCAACTATCATTTAAATTCATAAATGGTTTTAAAATGAATAAATAGCTGTATCTATTTAGGACGGTAAAAATATCGATATTGGTAGCATAATGCTTCATGAAGAGTTAGAAAAAATCTCGTTCAATCTAGGAATGCCCCTGAAGAAAGGCAGTAAAATCATTCTGAAGGTAAAGTGGAAGAGTGAAAAATAAAGATATATAAAATTAGAAACACCAAAGTACATAAAATAATAAAAATATTTCCTAGGTATATTTCAATGGGGACATTTGCAATACTTTAGGAGGCTTATATCAGACCAAATATACACAAGCTGATGGTAGTCAAAAGTGAGTTTATGATTTTTGCTAAATGATAATTGAACTATAGCAAATTAGATAAATTAGTACATTTCCTTAAATTTAAACAAAGTGATACGAGTAGAAAAGAGTAGGATAAGGAATCTCAAGCCAAATTGAATAACAATTAACTTCCACTCAAGGTTTACAGAATTGCCGCAGTTACACAAATGGAACCAACATACGCTCGTCGTATGGTCCCATGTTTTGATGAACCAGAATATAAAGCAAACTGGACTGTTACCGTAATTCATCCTAAAGGAACTACTGCTCTCTCAAACGGATTTGAGCAGGAAAGTAGCAAGTACGTCAAAACTTTACCACCCTCCATGAAAGAATATTTAATAAAAATGTTTGATATCATCAACTCAAATTTAGACTTGATGATAACTGGACTATCTCTAAATTTGAAACAACGCCTAAAATGTCGTCCTATCTTCTCGCTATCATGGTTTCGGAATTTGATTTTAATGAACTGAATACTGAAAGTGGAATAAGGGTGAGATAATGAGTTAATCTAAATAGACTTAGTAATGCAACATTTTATACAGCATTAGTTATTCAAGATAAAAATATGCATAAAAGTGAAATGACTTTAAATGTTAGTGCTGATAGGAATTAAGATTGACCTTTTAGTTCCGAGTGTGGTCCCGACCCGAAGCAATGAATCTAACAAAGTATGCATTAGAAGCAGGAGTGAAGTGCCTTGAGTACTATGAAAAATACTTTGGTATTAAGTATCCTCTAAAAAAACAAGGTAGGCGCATAATTTTGTAATTGAAAACTATATTAAACTGTGATGATTCAGATATGATTGCTCTACCCGATTTTGGAGCGAACGCAATGGAGAATTGGGGATTGATCACTTTCAGGTGAACAAAATACATCAGTAATTATATAGAAAATGAAACAAAGTAGATGGAAAATACAAAATTATTTAAATTTAGAGAGAGTGCTCTACTTTACAACGATAAAATCTACAGTCTTGAGGGTAGAAGAGTAGTCGCTTCAGTGGTTGCGCATGAACTAGCTCACCAGGTGAGATAAAGGAAAATTAATAACGTACTAAACTCTTGAAAAAGAAACTTATAATTTATTTGGTGTATTTCAATGGTTTGGCAACCTTGTCACTATGCAATGGTGGGAGGACTTATGGTTGAACGAGGGTTTCGCTAGGATGGTTGAATTCCTCGGCGCCGACGAGATTAGCAAAGGGTATATGAAAATGGTAGGTATAGTTATGCCACGTATCCCGTTTTCCAACTTAATAGGTCACGGCTTTGGTCATTAATTAGAAAAATATCAGAGAGATCTTTTTGTTATGAATGCTGTCGACACTGCCTTGGAGAAGGACTCAATTGTTTCAAGCCATCCTCTTTCGTTTAAAATTGACAAAGCTTCCGAAGTTCTTGAAGCGTTTGATGGCATCACTTATGCTAAGGTGATTTTCACATATTCTATAAATGCCCTTATTTTATTCATTTTAAAAACTTTTGGTTCAGGGCGCTTCAGTTCTAAAGATGATTTCTGAAGTAATGGAAGAGGAAAATTTCAATAAAGGTCTTAATGTCAGTATTAATTACTTATTTAATTATCATTAAAATTCATTTTACAATGGTACAGAATTTTAGATCTATCTTAAACGTCATTCGTATGGAAATGCAAAAGCTGCTGATCTTTGGCGAGCTCTGGATAAAGCAGTGCCTGATCGTTTGAAAGGACCTGATGAAAAACGACTGAATATCACTGAGTTTGCTAATCAGTGGACCACACAGGTCGGTAGATGAGTTTTACAAGAAACGCCACCTTGCTGTACGTAAAGAAGAATAAAAACAAATGCAACTGAGTAAATCTGAAGTGTAGAAATGGGTGATAGTTTCAGATAGGTTTCCCATTTTTGATTGTGACACGTTTGAATTCTACAACAGTGCGTATTGACCAACAGAGGTACAAAACGAATTCCACTAGAATGGAACCGGAAAAGTACAGATATCCAACATACGGGTGAGCTGGACATTAGTTTGCGCAGATGTGTGCTGAAATTCCAGAATATGTTGATACTCATTCATTATGCTTTTTAGCTTTAAATGGGATGTACCAGTATGGTATCAGGATGAACAAGAAATGCAAAGTGAAAAAATGGTATGGTTAAAAAGAGGTTAGCCTTAGTATTATTGTCAATTCAACATTATCATTCAATGTACCATCTATCGATAAGCTTATTGATCGCCCTTGAAATTTTAGACGAGCCCCTCTTTATTCACTCAAATAAAACATCGAATTTCCCATTTGTAATCAACACTGGAATGCGCAGTTTTTTTCGGCAAAATTACCATGAAGGAGGATGGAAAGATATTGCCCAGCAACTTAAAAAAAATCATGAGGTATTCGAATTATTTATAGAGCTGATTGACGTGTTTACATTGTTCTTTTACTAACGAAAGTTCTGTGTAAACATACAAATTACGCAAATAAATACTTCGCTAAGTGAATTTTGAAATATTTTATTTTGTTTTTTAGGTGTACGATGTGCGCACTCGAATGGCTATTATTAGCGATGCATATGCTATGGCTTTGATTGGAGAGCTGAACTATGGAACACTTTTTGATCTACTCCGTTATATTGAAAAGGAAAAAGTTCGTACTACAGCATACTTAGTGGCTGTCTCTTCGATAGTAGCTGGAATATCATTTGTACTCTACTATTTGCCATTGGCGTTTTCAGGAATACCTACCATGGGCAGTGATGATTGATGGCTTCAATGTTATTCTTTCTTATTTTGGCACAGAGCCGGAATCTTTAAGCATTAGAGTTTGTTCCACAATTAAGTATTAATCAACCTGATTAGCCATATATCTGACGTAAACTAAAAATGTTCTTTGTGACTACTTCCATTTCTCTACATATGAGAAACTATACTGATTTAATTAAAGTTTAGAACTATATGAAATCTGTTCTGAAACAACAATACGACAACAGCAGTCTACAACATATCAGTGACCAATACCTTGATGATGATAAGTTCTATGACGTGTGAGTGCTTTAGAATTATGTCTTTAAGCTTTTCTTAAATTTTCAAACTATATACTATGACTTTTAAGTATCCTTGAGACTAATATCATCAACGAATTTTGTCGTATGAATTCTTCGGAATGTGTTCAAGCCTATATTGATCTGTTCGAAAAAGAAGTTCTCCAGAAATGTGGTAATAACAAGACTAGTGATTGTGTGAAGTGAGTGGAAGACTTTTATGTCTTAATAGTTTAAGTAAAATCTAATTATTAAGATAGATTGACATATATAGAATAGCTGGTCCTCTTCGACCATCGGTGTATTGCTACGGAGTCCAAAATGGTGATGAATTAGTGTATCAAAAGGTTTGTAATTATAGAATTTTAAAATGTCATTAGTAATAGTAAAATAAAATTTTTTTAAATTGATCTAAAACTATATAATTCCTATAATTCAGATGGTGATCTTCTATCAACGTGAGAGCATACAAGTAGAGAAGAACTACCTTATGGCTGCTCTTGGGTGCAGTAAAGACATTGTTACTCTTAAAAGGTAACCAAAAGCTTCATGGACAAGTTGAAATTACTATAAAAAAAAGGAAAAATTACTTTAACTTCTAGTCTTTTAACTACCGCCCTCAACCGTAATAGTGGGGTCTTTCGTCTCCAAGATGTTCCTGCTATATTTAGTACTGTAGCTCGCAACGAAATTGGCAAAGAGTTCATGTTCAACTTTCTTCTCAATAGATGGGATTTAATTTATGAGAGGTAATGTTTCACAAAATATTCATATAGGAATACTATTTAGATGTCAAAGATTCTTCTTATCACTAAAATATTTCAGTCTCAAAACAGAGAGGTCGTTGATAACAGCAGTTATTAAAGAATGTACCAGAAACATAAGATCACGATATCAGATAGAGCAGGTCAAGTAGTTTAACTATCGATGCATACAGTGGCAATTGCAAAAGAGTTAAAGAACAACTATTGCTTATCTAAAGCATGCTTATTCAGAACTTGTGTCACGCTAATAGTCCTGTTTCAGCTGAAAGACTTTCGTCAAAAACATCAAGAGACGAATAAGTTTAACATCTTTGATCAACAAATTGAAGATGCTGAACATACTGTGAATTGGATAGATAAGCATTTGACGCTCTTGGTTGAGTACTTTAAAAGAAAGTGAAGTAGTAGTAGGAATGATCTGGAATAGACAAAAAGGCTAGTCATTCATGGCACCAAAAAGTGCTAAAAATCACCATAAACCTACCTTTCGTTTTTATTAATCTCATCAATTTTTCGATCACTGTAGTACGTTTAATGCTTACCATTGCATATCGAAGTGTGAAAATATATAGACATCGATCTTTAAGCTTCTTATTCTTCATATTGCTTCTTGCATAACCTAAACAGAGCGGGTATGTTCTTTATTAGCTCTGGTGATATTTTCAATTAAATACATCCAATAAATTATTTGTATTTATAGCTATTGAAGTTTTTCTTATATCAGTTGATAATTTGTATACAACGTCTGGCACAGTTTCCATTCGCGAAAGTAAATAATGGGAATAAAACCAAAAGGTGAAATGAGTGGCAATATCACTAGATAAATGATACGTCAATAACTTTTTCTTTTAAGGAATATATCTGGAACAAAATATCTCATCTATACATTAAATAGACAGAATAACAAGCCACCTTGTCAGAGCTATTGTAAGCGAACTAGTAAACGAAAAGCAGATTGTGACACGATGTACAGTGGCAACTATTAGGCTTAAAACGCTTCACTGAGTATTGTGTAGGAAATGCAACAATGGGGAATACTGGTTAAGTGAGCGTGATTCTAGAACTCTGGAGAAGTGGAACCATTCTGCTATCGGCCGTTATTCTTTCGTTGATATTATGATAAATTTTTACTATTATCTTAATAATCAAATAGCACGAAATCTGTTATGCTGATTGGTAATGCCTCGTTAAATTACGTTCGAAAAACAGAAAAACCTTCTTTTACTGATTGATAACAGTGAAATTACCGCTCTATTGTTCCTCTCATCATGGCGGTCGGTGGTTTTTTTTTCGATGCAAAACGTGCTGCCATTCGACAAAAAACAGGTGTTGGATTCTTTGAAGATTATTTACTTCGAAGGTTGGTTTCATTATTTAATTTTTTGCAAACTTTTCAAAATATTCAAATCTTAAATATGAAGAGATATAAGAATGAATTCCATATTGCTATATTGCAGTGAAGTGAATGACTATCGTCGGCTACGTTTAGTTGTTAATTTTGTGCTGGGTCTACTATTTTGCTCTTGTCTCTATTATTTGGGTTGGAAGAGGTTAAACTTTGCTGATTTCCACCACATCTATGGTGTATTATTCAAATGGTTCATGATTCTCAGCATTGTATTCACTTTCGTCTTAAGTCCGGCAAGTAATATCTTCTTTATTTCAACTGATCTAGTAAAATTTTGTTTTTCTTCGTTTTCTAGATGTTCAGATGTGCTATGTTCTGTGTACTAATCGGTTCATTAGGAAAAAACGGACAAGGTGGGAGAATGGTAATGTTATTCTTACGTATAAGGTGAATCATTGCTACATAGAGTTGCATTAATTCATTCCAGCTCCTCTGTCTCTTTTGGTTATGAATAACCTAAGCGAAGGCCCAGTGGAAAATATTATAAGTAACTACCATCGCACGGCTGAGATAATTCTGTGCCATTTGGAGCTTCAGGCTAAAATAGCTTCAAACAGAGTTGCAATGTTCACTGGACCACTAGAAGGAGTACTTGAAAGCCAACTCAGTTAGTGAACATATATTAGGTTGATCAAGTAATATTACTACTTTGCATGACTTTAGACACAGGCCTTCGAATATTAAGGAAGGCGGTGAATTTCATTCGAAGATCTATTGCACCATTTCTTTCCGATATTTCTGGAAAAGATACTGCTGAAGATAACAAACTTAATCAAAGGGACCATCAACTATCGGTATGATCAAATTTATTTTATATTATCCTACAGCAGTTTAATATCCTTCTTTTATTTCACTTATATTTTGCATTATTCAGTTGGTAGCTCAGCGTAAGGCAATCGAATCTGAGTTAAATGAGGAAGAAATAGATAGTGAAGTAAAAACGGAAGACCTGGAAAAGATTACGGAAACAAAACCAGATTGGACTACTTTTAAAACGAAGGTATTTTGTATGAACTGAAGTGAGACGTTTATAATCTTAATATTCCATTTCAGAATGCAAGAAAGATAACGTCGAGAATTTCAAAGAGGTGCAATGATATATTCGTTAAAGGAATTGATAAATGCAGAGACACGTTTAGCTCGATTAAGGTAAGCCTAAATAATTATTCTTGTACTTCGTTCCCTATTTTATTCGTTTATCACAGGAAAAGTGTTATGATGCACTCCCATTCTTTCTTGAATTCTTCGTTTGTCCCTCACTTAACCTACAATCCGCATGTGACGTAAGGACAACTTTATAACTACCCATTTTGGTAGACATTTATGTACATAATTATTTATAGAGTTTAAATCGGCGCCTCCAATCAATAAAAATTTGTCAAAAACATTTAGAAGAATCCCGAATGAGTAATAATATGGAACGGGAATTAGATGACGTAGTCAAGCTTACAGATGCGGTAGAGAAAGAAATGAAAATTAATGTTTGTTTATTGTTATCCATGTATTTTATGAAGTATTTACCAAATAATCTGAATGAATCGAAAACTGTTTAGTTACATATGATAGCTGTCGACATGCCCAGAATTGAGTCCGTTTTTAAGATTTCTGAACTTAAAGTATTTATAAAGGCTGGTGTGGTATACGTCAAGGTATGTGAGTTATAGAAAAAAGAAGAAAAGACAACCATAGAACATTGCACTTATTTTCATGCGATTACGACGGCAGCAAAGGAGATAGTCCAAGGGCTATTTATCTTCTGCGTATATAGTATTTTCCGAGATGCTGTTCGAATGATCAACAACTATACGACTGATGTTGAGTTCAACAACCGTTTCATAAATGAGTGCGTTAAAAGAAAACTAATTATCTAATATTAGTTATATTCTATTAAACTCATCAATATCCTCAGCAAGTTTCATTTGATACTTCAAAAGAAATTCTATACTTGACATGAACTTTTTAGACTTTTCTGGAAAATTGATGAATACCGACGTAACAAAGGCCAGGTTGCAATGCTACGAATGACGAATACAGAAATGGCTACATGGAACCTAATGAAGGTTTTCAGGTGACTTTTTAGAAAAAATTATATAGGAATACAGCATTATTTTATCTTCAGCATGCCTACAAATGCAGAATTAAAGGCAGCAAAAAAGCCTTTCATAAACTGGGTAATTACTGCTATCATCGCATCGAGTTTAATTGTCATCGACCACTACCTGTATTCTTTCCTCAACTCTGTTTGTCATTCTACTTCTAATTTATAAAATATTTCCCCTTTTTATTATCGTCGTTTTTCCACATATTATATTCGGGTATTATTGGCAAAATATAAGTTTTAATGTTTCATCAGGTCGTCCAGTCTTCTCATACTAGCATCGAACAAATGGGTACATCAACTGCTCAAATTGAGGTTAAATTATTTAGATGAGAAGCATTATTGAATACCTAATTTGTTATTTTGATACAAATCCACTTTTGAATTAGGTAGAAGGTAAAGGTGTTGTGGCCAATTTTGTCAGAGGAATGGTTCAAGTAAACAGAACAGTTGAAATTGATCAAGTGCGTTTGTAAGACCAGAAGTTTTTTTTTAAAAATATAATCTAAAACATTGTTAGTTAAAAAAGAAAATTGTTCTAGACATTAACAAATGCCCATTGTTTGGTACCGCCACAAAAACCTAATCTAGAACATAGGATTAAGTGGATTATTCTACCTTTGACTTTGTCCCTCATTCTTCAGGTAAAAGATATGGAAGCGTAGGTATTCAATGTTTTTTTTAAGAAAAATCAATTTACTAGTTTCATTTTTATACAAAGCATAAAAGATTTTTATAAATTATTGAAGTTTTGAGGTAGTATTTTCATTTGTTGTTAAAAGAGTAATTATCAACTACTTCTTCCCATTCATGTTCCCACGTAGAGACAGAGTTCGGCTTATATATCTATATAATAAGGTAATACATGCAATCAAAAGCCTTTATATTATTTTAATTCGAATTCTTCTGTATTCAGCTCTTATTCCTTCGATCTAAACATCGCACAGAAGCACGTGCACGTATTCGTTTTACAGTTGCAAGGTGGAAGATTAACGAAGAACATGATGAGGGGTAAAGTCTCGTTAGTTTATACTTATGTTTAAATTTCTATTCATAGAAATTTAGTGGCTGGATTTCATCCCGTTCTTGGTTCAAGATAAATATTCTCGATAGGATATTCAAGACTGGACAGTGTCTTATGTGTCAGGTAAGTGAACCATAATGTAAATGTATTTATCTATTTATATCTAATTATTGCTTTGTTTTATGTATATAGATCCACATACGACCAGCTTCGCTTTATTTCTGTGCAGAATGCCCGGCATCCTACTGCAAATATTGCCTTGCAGAGATGAACGAACAGTGTTATGCTTGCCAGGTGTGATATAACCTAAAATAAACCCACTATTAATCACAATGTTGTTTTCAGTTTGAAAACGGTCTTGTAAACACAGAAAACAGCCAAGTAAAAGAGGTCGAGGTAAACACATTTTACTATTCTTTAAAGTGGAATTATCTAGATTATAAACTTTTATTTAAGGAAAAAGATCAAGACGCAAGAGAAGAGCCTTTGGACTATAACGTTACAATTTATTGATCAAAATAATCGTATATGGCTAACAGTCCATGCCTAAAATTACTAGTTGTTTATATTTGTATAGTACATGAACGGTAATGGATAATTATAATAAAAGCAGTGCGCTGTTGGTACTGTTAGTTGGAATCTCCATCCTATACACAAGGTCTAAGAGTTTTGATATCTAGCCGTATGGTTTTACAATGAAATAACTTAACATTAAACATATATCCCTACCCCACTAGTGTGGGAATGTTTCTAACACGGCAGCGGTTTTGATCACTGAAGACCATGTCCATTCAGTTCATAACCATTTGAGAGACCTTTGCTCATCAATGATGATCTTTCGCTACATAAAAGCTATTGCACCGTTTAACAGTGCAATGAATAGAAATATCGCCATCATAATACTGTTAATTAATGTTAATGCGTATATCAATTTACGTTATGCAAGAAACATCTCGTTACTATAATGATCTCTGCCAGATACGAAAATTTAATTCAAACCGAGTTTCCATATCAGAACTTATGTCGCACCCCACATACTACCCTAAAAATGTCTGCAATCTTTTCAGTAGCTGCAATAAAGCTTATCAGGCTTTTATATCACGTCTTACCACCAGCATCCAACATTTCGACAGATGTTGCCGAGTACCGAAGCCTATACTATTTACATACCTTGTTTTCTGAATTTATGATAAGAATGTACAAAATTTAAATTTGTAGTTCGCTGATGCGGTTTCCCCTCTCTTTTCTCATTATCGAGCAGTTGCTCATATTACCCGTAAATGCTACATCTATCCTTCACGTTCATAATTATTCACTAAGTCAAAGTCACATGCAGATTTCGCAACTGAAGAACGAAACACCCTTAAAGTGCTATTGGGAAATAACAGGTGGGATAAATAGAACTGAGCAGATACTATAATCTAGATTACTCGGTATACTTTTCTATAAAAATCTCGAAAATGCAATTATCTCAGGATATTTACGTGGCCAATACTACGGCAATGACCGAAAGATTATACAGTGTGAGAAGAGAGCGATGTTTTGCCAGAAGGTGTACGGGAATTACCGTTAGTTATACAACGAGAATTAAACAAAATCAAAGATGAAATAACTAATTCAGTGACATACGGATCAACGACTCACATTACTATACGAGGTTGTAATTCGATATCAATCGAAGGGATGTTTGAAGGATTAGAATGTCAGGCAAGCCATTAAAAACAAGTGTGAACCGAGACCAAGCCTTTTAAAAAGTACATAGCCTACCTGCTCAATCGAACTTCCCACATGAAACAGGAAATTGGCAACTAAATAAAACAAAAAGTCTCTTTACGGCATTTAGACATTATTAGATACTGTTTTAAGAAGTCTGGCTGCAGAGAACACTACATTGATGATGAAATATACAACGTATGTTGCTGTACGGAATCAATGTGCAACAGCGCAAGTTCCGTAGCTCCGTTGCTATTTTTCTTAATTGTAGCAATTTTTATCATTAACCAAATATACTTTAAATAAAATAAAACGAAATTTTTTTAAAGTAAAACAACTCTGAATCTATACATTACATTTTAATATCCTTCGGATTAGGAATTTCTTCATCTAATGCTTTCCCAGCCAACACCTGGAAAATTCAAAATAAAAGTATAATAAAATATATTACAGACTAATCACATTTTAAAACTATATGCATAATCACTATTTAGTATTAGGGAAAAAACTGATCACCTCTGCCCGAGTAGGTATATACGTTTTCCAATTCAGACCGACGAATACTGGATAAGTGAAAGCACACAGAGCATAATAGCACCTAAAAATTTGCTGCTTTACAAAACCAACGGTAATAAACGTACTATTTACGTTAATATAATTTTCAATAAATTATATAAAATTTCGAGTTACCTTAGGAGGATCACTCTTGTTGGACGTTCTAGGTGGTACCAAGGTAAAGCCATTATCTAAACGCTCGCTTCATTATAATACTAATTTGAAGATTACAGCCTTCATTCAAATGATGTAATATTTAAAGACTAATCTCCCGTTAGTATGCTAGTTTGCGGAAAACTCCAGGGAATATCGGACATGTAACCATGGTTAAATCCTAATTATAAGTGATATTTTACATATACCAAGCAATATTTAACATCCAACAGATGATTTTAACAATTAGCACAATAGAAACAGTGAAAACAAAGTAACTAATGAGAACAAACTGAAGTTAAACAATTTTTGCGAAAATAACAACTAACAATGGAATAATGCAAGAATCTGATAACAAATATTGAAGAGCACAAAACGTGCTCTACTTTAAACTGTTCTATGTCTAATTGTTCCTTGTCTTCTTAGTAACAGGTTGCATTTTCAACACTTCATCCGAATTAATCGCTTTCTCAGACATTCGTTTTTTCTAGAACAGTTTTAATTTAACGGGGCTTTACACACAAAACGATAAATTTGTATCAAGGAAACGAATACGCCAAACGAACCTCTCTGCGCAACTTCTTCTTCTCTATGCTTTTCGGATCAAGGGTAGGCTTAAGATCATCGCCTTCTTCCCATTCGTCGTTCACTAACAAGAACATAAGGATCATGGGATAAAGAAATGGTCTCCTACTTGTTAATTACGTACAATTACTACTAACACAATACCAAATATACCTGTAGGGTAGTGGACAGCTAACCCATCACTCTCTTTTAACACTCGAATTCTTCCATTTCTCCGTACAGCAATCTATAAATAAAATTAAGTTACCATTGATTTCGATAATAACGATTTATCCACTCAAATCAAACCTTTAATCCATCTGGTAGAGTACTGCATTCATCTATAGTCTGCTCTAAATGTTTTAAATTTTTATCTGGCTTCATTAGTCGCACATGAGATGCTGATCCTGAAAAAAAATTCTAATTTCATTCTACTCGTGATTGTCAGGTAATTAACGATGATTAAGCACACTACTCTTTAATAATAACCACATCAAACACAACCTAATTGCAGATATTCTTTACCTTCATCTGCATACACGAGGAGACTTGGTTGCCCTCCTTTTGGTTGCATGTATATACTGCGAATATTATCTATACCTCCTGGGCACACCTCCAATACTCGGTCAAGCGCCTAAAACGTTATAATTAAAAATAATTTATTGAAGCTAAACAAATAGTAAACATACCGCATCAAGATTTTCAGCAAGATCAGCTGATTCTTGGCCTAAATGACCGAATGACAATGCTCTAGAATGGATACATTTATCTAGAACTAATGTTATAGAATACTATCCAGATATAAGTCATCAGTTTTTATATCTACTTAATGGACATAGTATGTATTTATTACAAGCCTTTTCATTCTCAAAATTTTAAAGAAAAAAACTCACGCCCTCGTCATATATCTACAAAGTGGAAAAGTGACATTGCTCAAAGCTTTTAAGATGCTCTTCATGAGAGGTTTTCCATAATCAAAGGCCATAGGTTGTCTAAAAGTATTCACTATTATATTAATGAAAAATATTCAATATTTAGGAGGATAATTAAACGAACTTATGGACTTTATGAAAATCTTTTCCAAGGAATGTACGAACACTCTTTAAAACACGAGCATCTACTAAAAATATATCATATGATGAAGCCAAAGCACGTTTCTGATAATATGAATGGTATTCACGTTCCAGTTGCCGCTTAGTTAAAACCTGAAACATTTTTAAATTGGAAGTAGAATAAGTAATTGATTAAAAATTAGCGGAAATTATAAAAAAATAAATATCTTAATCATATGTGAGGAAATATGTAATACTCTAACTAATCCACAAATCATATCACATTTCCAGGTATAGCGTTTATAAAATAAACAGACCTTAGAATAAGTCGGGCTCGAAACTCCATGGTCCTTCTCGAATCGTTCTGCCCACTTCCGAGCTTCTTTATCAACATCAGGATCAGTCTAAAGTATGCTAGCTGATAATATGCAAAATTTTAAAATGAAAACTCACCCGTCCCTCTCTTGATTTGTCTATATCTGGCATTATCAAGCATACAGAAGAATTAGAAAGAGTGCGATGTGATTTAGGAAGTGCTCTAGAACAGTAGTTAATTGGGATAAATAGTTCCAAAAGTACGAAAAATATAATTATACACCCACATATTCGCCTTAAGTTGTTTTGTATTCAGGGCAGGTTTCTTATAAACAAACGTTAGACCAACACTATGATCAACATCAGGGAACAATGATTGTTCTTTACGACTCGAAAAAAATTTCTTCAGTGCTTCGATTGCAGAACGAGCCTAAGTTGAAATAAATAATTAAAAATAACTGTTTAATACAAACGACTAAATGGATTTTATTTCGTGATATTTTAGTGGAGTGCGGATGCTTAAATAAGGCGATACTTTTCATTATAGTCTTGAACTCTAATAACTGTTATTAAGTTAAATAACCTAAGCTTATTTCATCTTGTTACCAGTTTTTTATGAATAAATTTAAATAGATGGGCCATTTTAAAAACCGAAATTCAACCTGTTTTTTTATTCCCTGAATTTTTTCTGCTTTATTATCGTGCAACTCAATCTGATTTTCCGTACATTCTTCTATATCCACACTGTGGTTAGCCATATCAGAATCCTTAAAAGTTTTATTACCAGCCTATACACAACAGTGGTTCAACTAAATATTTTATGTACGCAAAATTCCTCCAAGATTTTCAATATATCACCATGGAACTGATACTTGGTTTTTCTTATAATTGTTTACCTCATTATCCTGAGACTTGGTAGAAACTATTACGCCTTTTTCCTTCACATTATCATTTCTTCTCTCGATGATAGTGGGATCGGAATCCTTATGAAATTGTTAATAATGAAAATATACATGTGATTCAACTAAGCATTTTCTACTGTAACTTTCAGTAATATTAGTCATTTAGCCCTAATCTAGCGAATTATTCAAAACAATCAAACTAGCCAATTTTAAAATTTTTCTCATACCTGTATCTCGCCCAAATCTTCTTTACCATTTTTCTCCACATTAATCTTATTTTTTTCCTTTATCACGAGGTTACGATTCTTAAATATAGCTTTATTCAGACGGTATTTATTGGTTAATAGTGGTAGCTCGATCTATAGAAAGTATTTATCCGAAAATAACCAATTATACCTGATACCCTTCTTCTTCAACTCCTTTTTCATTGCCTTCTGACATATCAACTTGGTTCTTTGCATTCTTCTTCTTTTTTATTACGATGCTTCCGGAGTCCTGAATACTCTTATGAATATAGAATAGTGATTCAACTCAATATGTCACACATGAAGGAGTCATTTATTAGTTGATAAACACAATAAGACGTTCCTAAAAACACATAGTTGCTGCTTACTACTGTTTTATTTTTCGAAATCCCTTTCGTGTAATTATCCTGAAAATTTACCAAAATTTTTACGTCTTCTTTCACATCCTTCTTCTTCTTCTTATTTTTATTCTTAACTGCAGTGGGGTTCAACACCTTAAGAAAGAAGCACAATTATGAGAAGCAAATGTCTATAATAAAGCCTAGTACATTCTGTTCAGAGAATTTCATTTGACATTCTCAAGTGTTCCTACAATCTAGTAAAAGTACTCATTCAAAACATTGAACTATACCTGGTCTTCTGGCTTCTCTAATACTTCTGTCTTACTATTTCTTAAGTTAATATCAGTATCAACCTTAGAATTTACTGCAATTTTTACGTCTTCTTTCACATCCTTCTTCTTCTTCTTATTTTTATTCTTAACTGCAGTAGAGTTCAACACCTTAAGAAAGAAGNAGTACTCATTCAAAACATTGAACTATACCTGGTCTTCTGGCTTCTCTAATCCTTCTGTCTTACTATTTCGTAAGTTAATATCAGTATTCATGAGTTTCTTCCCCACCTTCCCTTTCTTGACTCCAGTGTTCGCAACCTAAATTGTCATAAATAATGTATATATATACATAACACTTATCCCGACTTCCTATTCGCACCACTTTCAAATTCTATTAGTGCATTAGAAGTAATCGAAGGTATGAATATCTACCCAAAGTCACGTAATAATTCACCTCAGAGCTATTCACTCAAAATAATAAAATAATACGCTCCCCAGGTTCGTTCAAATTTGCTACTCACCTTTTTTGGTCCATTCTTCATTAAATTCGCTGTTTTTTTTATCGATGCAGTCATTATCTAACACAATCAAAAAAATATTAACAATCCATAAATATGAAGTCCATAGATATAAATAATATAAGAATTAATACCAGTTACAAATACACACGCATGGCATCGAATATTTATGTTTACAGAAATGAAGGAACGGTTATACTACTATTTTTTGTTATTTCCTTGCCCATCGGATATTCCAACATCTTTGCTCGTATCAATCTAAATTTATGGTGGCACACATTTATTTACAAAAAAGAAACATTAAATTATTTTAAAATTGTGATAGGTATGGATGTTTAGTTTAATTCTTTTAAAAAAAAGATTGAACAAGAAAAATTACTTCGAAATTATTATACCATGTCATCAGTAGATTTGCTTGTCCCAGTCTCAGATGAGCCTTCTTTATTCAAAAAATATTGCTTAATTTCATTAATTAAATCAGTATCAGCATCATTTTCATCGGAATCTGACTCGGAAGAATCACCAGTAATTTGTACTTCCACCTCTCTGCAACTTCCTCTCTACGTTAACTGGTACGTCTGATATTATATAAGTTGTGGAGAAAATTAAAACCTTCATGTAAAGCATACTTCTTCTTTTTCTCAACTATTTTGACTTTGGTTTGTATTTTCCTTTTCCGTCCAAAATTTCCAGGTAAACAGTCAATATCAAAGTCTGAATCAGATGACGATTCAACTTTCTTTGAGCCCACATTCTTCCGATATTGCACTAAGCCTATAGAATCATATAAAATTATTTCGTTAAAAAGAACAAAAATTTTGACTTGCTCAATACTTTGAAGTGAAGTGGAATAAACAAAATCTAGCAGTAATCCTACCTTAAATTACTAATAACTCTCAAAACGCGAATTAATTAAAATTTTTGTTACATAACCAAGTTAAATTAGAGTAGATGAAAATTATGTTTAGGCTTAGTAACCGTTAATTACGTATATAACAATAATTAATAGTGAAATTAGTAAGTTAAGAAGAAAGTATTCCATATAATCATAGTGTAATAAATAATTGCAGTTATACAAAAAGCTAATAACAACAAGATATTTCGAATAAAATAATTTAGTAATACCTTTCTCGAAAGCATCCTCGGTTTTTTCCAAAATATCTTCTCTCTGCTGGATGTATTCTGGATCATCAAACATATGCTTAGGATCTCCAGCTTTTAATTTTGCGTATTTCGCTTTCCTGTAACGGATAATATGATTATTTCTAGTGAATTTCATATTCAATTTCAGTAATATGCAAAATAAACTGAGGACTCAAGATGAAGTTAGTACAACTTCCCAAAAATAAGTATGGGCTGGAAAGTAAAATTTGATGGAAAACCTTTTCATTTCTCTTTCTTTTTCTCGCTCAGCAGCCTTTTCTATCCATTTTTTGAGTTTCCGTTCTTCATCGATCGATGCTAATCGACGTCCATTGAGATCTCGACACATAAGCTGGTTTGTACTCTTGTTAACACGAAATGATCGAAGTAAAGATCCAAACCCTTTAAAATTAATCAAAGTACTTTTAGTAGATCCATTAAAAAAATACTTTTTACTTTTTGAGGTATTAAAGCTAATTTATAGCAATTTAAGTTCACCTCCTTTCCCTCCGAAAATCCGAAAATGTATTTGAAAAAAACCACTCCTGTCTGCATTACTCTCAACATAATCTTCAAAATCATGTATCAATTTCCCATCCGTGGTACAATAGAAAGTATATGGGTCTAGTTGAAGAATAGAATTAATAACATTTTCCTCCTTAAATGAATAAAAGTGCCTTTTCAAAAATATTGAATGCATAGATAAATTCGATCTTTCCATTTGAGTTGAAAACTGAAACAGAAAATAAATAAACGTAATGCAATTTCACCATACTATAAGTTAAAAGACGCCTCTAATAAATACGAGTCACAGAAAAACCGGAAGTAAAGTTATGCAGTCAAGAAGAATCCCTATGGATAATCTGCTAGGTGATAGAATCATCTTAAATCCTAGAAATGTGCGTTGAATTGGACGCAGTGTGACAGTGCTGCCTATCTTATCATCCTTTAATATTAAATACCGTAATAGTCTTAACTATTTAAAAGGCGAAAATCTTATATAACTAGTAAGTTAAATGACTTATCTCTTTACAGTATCTAGAAATTTCGTAATCCACTTTATATTTGGTGAATGAATGATATCTTATAACTATTAGTAATAATACGATATGGTACCTATGTTGCTGTTTTTTAAAACGAAGCGTAAATTTATATTTTAAATTCTTCTTCTTTACTAACAACAATGAATTAATTTTGCCAGATAGGGAAAATTTCAAAAAAAGACATCTACCAAGTATAAGAGACTGCTAGATTCCTAGGTACTATAAGAGGTAATTGGAGAACTCAATTGCGAGTGAACTCGGCGGCGGGATATCATGGCCGTTTTTGTGATTATTCAATTAAGTATTGAATATTTTCGTCTAGTGTTTGGAGTCTCTTGACAAAAACCCAAAGTGAAAAATACACAACAACATGAGGAACTTCCAGCAGTACCTACTACAACTTAATGGATGCTTGCCTAATGCAAGCAACATTTCCCGACTGTATAGTCCGTCGAATGGCTCAATTTAATTATGTAGCCACTGTTTCGGATGTCTTTCTAATTTAAGATGCAAAGTCTCCATGAGGATTGAGTTATTTTTTCGTGTTTTTGGCTTTTTAGTTGTACTTACGGGTATACAGTAGATCTCTATGATAAGTCTTAGGCAATCAAATGAAACCACAGTACTGCGTTATTGCTCATAATATTAAAGAAATGTACATATCTATGTGTCCCTCCCAAGAGTCTTTGGCGTCCGCGCTATAGCTTGGCAAGTAGCTAATAAGGGGGTCGGTGCTTAAACCCGCTGAATTCTCTGTAGACCTCTCCGCTTACCATAACTTCACTTACTACTAACATAAAATATTATTAGACTCCAATAAACAAAGCCTTTGTACAAACTTGAATCAATGGTTAGGAAATTTCATTTCTACATTTAATAATAACCACACCCATATGAAATCACTGTATATGCATGCAAAAATAAAAAGTCACAAAATGATTATGAAATTCTATAGAGATGAAACTATTAAAATATTAAAAGAAAATGGTTTTTACATGTATACTTATCAACAATCAAGACCTACTCTTAATGCTATTTATGAACGCCCATATCAAGGCTATTTTCCTAAAACTAGTATCCAGAAGAGTTGCACAAGGAAGAGTACTATAACGAAATCATGGAGATGATTAATGTTCCTTTAGCACATTATAAAGTTGGCATACATATATGATATCATGTCTTAAAATCACAAATCTGAGTTTCATCAAAGTGAGTTACTTTGTATTGTAACTGCGTGTCGAAGAAGTTCTTCTTTTGATACGGGATCATCTCCTTCTACGTCGACGAACTCATCCTCGTCCCGGTCTACATCAATTTCTGAAGTCTGAGGCAAAGTTGGTAAAATTTCCTGTAGTTCCACTGTATATTTTTCATCCCGATATTCTTCTTCAATCTAAACAGTTGGTTCGAAATTTAATAATACTATAGATGGTATAGAAATCTTATTTGCAAATTCAAGGTATCTTTGAACAATACAATTTCAAACTACTTATATCAAATATCTATTATTCTGCAATAACATGAATTTATAGTAGAAAAATTTGTCAAAACAAGTTACCTCTACATCCTGATGGCACGATTCCTTCCTTCTCTTTTGTAGAACTTTTTTCATAACTTTCTCACATTTTTCGTCCAATGACCGTTTAATTTGACGCTTTTGTGTAGCATTCAAATTAAATGGAACTAAAATTATATTTGCTTTTACCTGAACAACTAATAAAATACAAAGCCAAGATGCGAAATAAATTCATTGTACCAATTTTAAATGGGTAGTACTATTAAGTACGACTATTAATAGAAAATCCTTTTAAATCATAAACATACCACTTTCAAGTACATTCTCTGTAAACTGGTTCACTACATCTTGTGTTGCAGCACTTGTTCCAGCATTTTGATCATAAAACTGAAGTTTTGACCGCTGTAAGACGGCTTCAACAGCATCTTTTCCTTGACAAAAATGTGGGGCATTTAGTGGCCTATCCGGATTTTCTTTTATAATATCATTATCAATAAGTACTAGTGGTATTTTCAAGTTCTTGATAATCTTGCCCTAGAAATATTGACGATAAAGTGAATAAAAATCACAAAAAAATGTACATAACATCACAACTAACATCTTTTTTCCACTGATCTTTTAGTTGCATGCAGTGCATACACTTCCATGATATTAGACCAGGTACTTTGAATCGAGAGGCAAGTATGAATTCATAAACCCTGCCCTTTAGCGTCCTACTTTGCCAAATAAACACCTTATTCTTACGGTGTCGACCCATTACGTATGACGCTAAGCCATAAGAAGGATCAATAGACATATTCCCTGCTCAGAAACTAAAAATGACAATGGGAGAAAAATTGTAGACATAATGGATAGTACTATTGCAGAAAATACCACTATAAAATATTATTACGAAAGCACATGCATTAAATACAAATACTAATCGAATTTGACATCAATAAAGTGCTACGGCTGATGAATTCAATCACCAAATAATGCCAGAATTGCAAGTGGTAAGGCACCCAATTGCAGCCAACGCGAGCGGATCGATGAGCGGTGAATACACAACGCATTACTGCAGTGATGGACAAACACACCAAGTCCCAAATGAAAAAAATCGTCCCGGACTACACTACGACTTTACGTCAATAGCACCATAGATTCAAAAATTATCTCAAAAAATCTACAACGAAGTACAACAAAACATGCCATTTATCTGAAAACTAACACCATTCATCCGAAGTGATAGAGGTCCTACTCAAACGATCACGCAGCAACTGAATAAACAAATAAGAGACCCCAAATTTTTTATTAGAAAACTACATTACAAATACAATGTACACAACAATAACAAGAGGTCTAGATCTTAGAAACACGCCAGATGTGGTAATTAGAAGCACTTGCGGTGGACGATTGATGGACCAGATTCGTCATACTCCTGTTTGGA